>OZ023216.1:51313496-51434497 GCA_963995525.1 Escarpia spicata | reverse complement strand
GAGAGAGAGAGAGAGAGAGAGAGAGAGAGAAACCATTTAAAATATTAAGTCAATGATTCGACGGTAGGGTATATTGTACTACATAGTTTAAACAACCTGGAAGAATAAAACGAAAGGAAATGTTTTATAAATGGATGGAATAGCGTGGTGTCTTGTATTTTGGACAGTTCAAAGCGTTTTACGCATCATCGTCTGACAGACCTATTAATTCCAAGCACATTCCAAAGCCACCTCCATTCCTTTGGCGGTACGCGGCACCGTTTCTGTCACATATATCGAAAACTATCTATAGCCAACTGTCAACTCGTGTATACTGGCTTACACGCACCTCTGGAGAAAAAAACCTGCGCAGCAACGATCACCACTACACTATGTAGAACTTTAACTCGCTAAATAACTGTGTTTTAACATATCAGAGGCCAATGGCCAAAAAGACGGGAATGAATAAAGAGAAAGGAGATTATACGTCGGCACCTGGGAGGAGTTCTACTTACACTGCCCTCAAGTTAGCATATTAATAATTTCCTCTTACGTAAACGTCGTATTGATTTAATCTGTTACAAAGATGTAATCGTTCCAAAAATATATGTTCAACATCTGTGTGAACCAAAATCACAAACTGCACTTGTGCAGTGATAGCTAAACCTCGTGCACTTGTGCAGTGATAGCTAAACCTCGTGCACTTGTGCAGTGATAGCTAAACCTCGTGCACTTGTGCAGTGATAGCTAAACGTCGTGCACTTGTGCAGTGATAGCTAAACCTCGTGCAGTTGTGATACGGCAGTATTCTGCTTCCAATTACCTCCCAAACGGATCTGTCCTATCCAATTGTAAACAATATTTATAAAATGTCTACGACGCAACATGATAAAAATAAGAAATTAACTTCTCAACGGACCTGTTTTTTTTTCTATGTGGGTGGTTTGTGTAAAGAGATATAATATTCTGCTGGTCCTTTCCGAAGCTCCGCAGCTTGGCTCGCCTACTTGGAGCGTCCACAAGGCAGTAGCAAGCCAAACTTCAGTCGGGATGTCAACGATGCTGTCCGTTGTACTTTCTTAGCAATGTGTCGGTTAGCAAAATTTATTTCATGTGTCGGTTTCTGCCAAGGAAGAGAACAGAAAAACGATTTATACTACAATTTACTGTTGATCCACACAAGCCTACAGCACTTCTTCTCGTGAGGTAAACATATACACATATACCCATTCACACATGCACACATACACACATACAACATACACACATACACACATACACACATACACACATACACACATACACACACATACACACACATAAACACATAACCATACATGCGCACATACATACATACATACATACTTACATTCATACGTACATATTAACATACATACATAGGTACATACGTACATACATACACACACAAACACGTACACATACATGCATATGTACACACACACATAAACACATATAAACATATAACCATACATGCATACATACATACATACATACATACTTACATACATACATTCATACGTACATATTAACATACATACATAGGTACATACGTACATACATACACACACAAACACGTACACACATATGTACACACACACATAAACACATATAAACATACATGCATACATACATACATACATACGCACACACGCACACACGCACATACATTCATACATACATACATACATACATACATACATACAAACATACATACATACACACGTACACGCGTACAAACATACATACGTACACGCGTACACACATGCATACATATATATATATACATACAAACATCCATAAATAATACACATAACACACACACACACATATATATATATATACATGCACATACATGCATACAAACATGCATACATACATACATATACATACATGCATACCTGCAAGCATACACGCACACATACAATCACACACACACACACACACACACACACACACACACACACACACACACACACACACACACACACACACACACACACACACACACACACACACACACACACACACACACACACACACACACACACACACACACACACACACACACACACATGTATGAGCAAAGCAGCTACGTACTAAAGGTCAGCAGTAGTGGCTACAAGCTCTGATTGTTCAGTTCCAACCTCACTAGAGGCTTGTCCGGTAATACCGGACAAGCCTCTAGTCACAAATATGAATGCCTGCTGGGGTCAGCACACTGTTGGACTTCCTGCTTGATTACAGACGAACAAAGTGCATTATATTTTTGAGAAATGATTTTTTACAATGTTCATTTGCTCTGACATAAGTGCATTTGAGTAGTCAGATTTCTAGATGTGATTGTAGCAGCTGTTGACAGTAAAATTGTGTCTTTTTAGCTGATTTTACTAAGCGGAAGGGTATCTGGCAGCAATTTGGCTAGTTGACACTTTAGCCGGATTACTGCCTGCATGCATTTGTAAATATTGACGGGTGTCATACATACAGGCATTTTGCAAGAGCTAGAGATATTAGATTTTGACTAAAATCGACCCGCATGTCAATGAGATGATAATAACAGCAGGTGGGACGTTTAAGAAACTTTATAGGTCACGTTTTCTTATAATCACACACAACATTAACATGGTTGCCAATGGGAAAACTGACAGTGTGCTGAGCCCAAGTAGAGAGCCTGGCAACGAAAGCACGCTGTAGTCATTGCACAATGTCGGAGGACGCGTTTTACTTCAAATATCTTGAAACAGTTACTGAAAATACGTGTATGGCAAAACTACAGCTGAATGGGACAAACCGTTTTTGGATAGTACAGACTTCTCATCAGTCTGCAAGTCAAAATCATAGTGACGGAACACATGTCTTATAAGGGGGGTGGGGTGAGTATGCCAGTAGTTAAGCCTCAATTTGAAAATCTGAATGAAAATGAACCAATAACATTGCAGCAGGGTGATTCATCAATCGTTTTTTGTTTACTTCAGCTAATTAAACACAAGTGAATATGTTGTCATTGACCCTAATGAAGTCTGAGGACAGTGATTAGTTGGAGTAGGCCATAACCAGAGCCTGTTATCAGATATGTCTACTGACTGGACCTTCTGGCCAGTTAAGCAAGTGGCATTGTTTTCTGAATGTCTGCTAATTACGCTGTGTAATATTATGTAATTGAACTGCTTGAGACGTCTGGCCTTTGAGGAATTCACACCCTAAGGTGACTTTTTGTTGATGTTTACCTTTGTAAATAGGGCACAAGGTAAAAAAATCAATATACATTTGAATGTAACGTAACAACTGCCTGTATTGAATTTTCTTATAAAACACTTCTTGGACTTTCTGGAAAACTGTATCAGGAGTTCATAGTGCCACCTGAGAACGTTGTGCTGGATTACAAATTGTCCAACAGCGAAGTGCTGATTTTTCTGGTGCCTTGCCAAGTTTGGTGGCACCTTTGAAATGTGCATAAAACACAAACACCTGGAGGGATTACAAAAATTAAAATTGCAGAGTGCTTGAAACATTGGTGCCTATAAAATGTGTTGTTTTCAACATTTTCTCCAAAATCACCATGCCTATTTGGGGTTAGCACACTGTTGGACTTCCTGCTTGATTACAGACTAAACAAAGTGCATTATATTTTTGAGAAATGATTTTTTACAATGTTCACTTGTTCTGACATAAGTGCATTTGAGTAGTCAGATTTCTAGATGTGATTGTAGCAGCTGTTGACAGTAAATGGTGTCTTTTTAGCTGATTTTACTAAGCGGAAGGGTATCTGGCAGCAATTTAGCTAGTTGACACTTTAGCCGGATTACTGCCTGCATGCATTTGTAAATATTGACGGGTGTCATACATACAGGCATTTTGCAAGAGCTAGATATATTAGATTTTGACTAAAATCGACCCGCATGTCAATGAGATGATAATAACAGCAGGTGGGAAGTTTAAGAAACTTTATAGGTCACGTTTTCTTATAATCACACACAACATTAACATGGTCGCCAATGGGAAAACTGACAGTGTGCTGAGCCCTGCTGCCGCTTCGTCGTCGCCACGGACTCCATGGGTCAAATAACCGGAAGCGACCAGCGAATTGCTTCCCTTTCAAAAAGGCCCATTGACGTCTGCCCGCTGCGGTCCACCGTGCAACAGACAACTTGGAATCAATGAGACATAGAAGGAACAAGAATGTGAGGAAGGACTACATGCAAGCCTCGCTTTCATTCAGAACTGTCTATCCCCCGTGCTCTAAGATCAGCAGATCAATGAAGACACTCCTGGGTCACCCCTTAGCGTGCAGGCGTCAACTTGGTTGCAGGACACGACCGACGATGAGTTTGCCTTAGAAACCTTCGTCCCATTTCACGATGTACACGTTCCTATCCCGTATATAGGTTACTCCGTATTCTGAGAAGCGTAAGCAACACCGGCATCTGTGACGTCATTAGGTCTCGAGTCCGTCGTTAAACGGAAGTCGGTGAACGCACTGTTACATCAAATAGTGTCCGATTGTTTAGCCACATATGTCAAGAGTAAACCAACCACTTTTTACTTTTTAGCTGTAATTTTGTGGTGCATCTACGTACGGCACCATCGCATGTTTTCAGAAAGACGTTTTGGCATATGTATAGATAATGTCAGCACAGATCTTTGCTGACTTTTTAGAATGAAGTCCCATCGACTGCTATGCGACTTCTTCGGTTCAGTTGTTTACGTGAAGCGTGTGCAAATCTAAATACTCAGCGTTTGATGCAATTTGTAGCCATATGTTACGCTGATTTCTTTCCGGTATCAGCTATTCGTGTTGCAATATATACTAGCAAACTATAGGGCTTTGTTAAGGTATGTTATGTACAATTGCTTTTTGGAGCTTGGGTTTTCTTTGTATTGGGGAGGTGTTGCATATTCCCTGTGAATGGTCTGGTTGAAAGTAGGTTTAGACAACAGTGGACATGGTCATAAAGGTAAGTTGTTATATAGTGCAGTATCCAGTCGCTAGCAGATAATTCAACCAAACACCCTATCGATTTATGTGGGAAGCATTCAGCCACGCTGTAATTCTTACACGAAGACTGTTCACATACATACTATATCCACCACTGTCTATAGCCATATACTCAATCATAAAAAACTGAGTGAACTGAAGCAACGTAGAGTGAACGAACATGCCAAAGGTTCGGAAGAGCAGCATGTAATTCGAATCCGCGTTCCGCTCGATTGAGAGTCGGATGTTCCAGACATTGCGCTGCGGCACTCCCCAAATGCCTACCCATAGCGTGCCAGATGGACAACGTGTGCCGAATCCATACGGGTGCGTATTTATCACTAGGGAAATCGCTGCAAAGAAATGTTACGCTGGTATACCCATTTCATAGACAAACTATCGACTGGCGGATTGCAGATACTCCGTGTAAACAGAAACCAGCTGCACCGCCCAAAGAGTGATTATGCTAGGTGGCAATGTAAAGTGGTAGTGTTAACACCGCGTTGCTATGGACATTGGCAAAATAAAGACGACGATAAGATGCATCGCGAAGTTGCAATGCATATGAATGACTGCAGGATGGGAGACAAGCAGATGTATCGTCAGAGCAATCTTATCAACATTTGAACGTGTATATCTTGTTTGTTGAGTAAAGGCGTTGTTGAGATATCACGGATTGCTCGTACTAGACCCTGCTGTATGCCTACGAACCCGCATTTATATGCAATGAGGTTTGGAGATAAATCACAAATATATGTACATAAGCATACACATACAAGCACGCATGAGCATGCATGCACACACAAACACACGCACATGCACACGCACACACACAAACACACACAAATGCATGCATTTATATACAAGCATACATACATACAACAAATAGTTACACATTCACGCATACACACGTTCATACGCGATACATTACCTTTGGACATACACCTATTTGTAACTTCGACGTTGTGACGAGTACTTCCAATGACAATTATTCTGACGTTTCCCCTCCGTCCAAATATGAATTATTTTGTCTACAGTGATAATTATTTATTCAGAATAGCTACATGTACTCCTCAGCAATTCTCCTTAATATCCCATTGTTTAAATTAGCGACACGACAAAGGAGAGCTGCGTTGGTGCAGGGCCTACAGAATCGGACACTCAGTCGAAATAACCCGGGTGGGACGCCGGTGCTGCTCCAGTTCACTAAGCTGTAAGAATGAGTACCTGGCTATATTTATATAGCTCTATATATATATATATATATAGCTATATATATATAGCCAGGTATATAGTTTCTTACGCTTTAATTGCAGCGCGGTTGAGTGCTTCCCATAGAAGTCGAGATGGTGTTCGATTGAACAGTTCTGCCAGGCACCGAAGTGTAAAGCGCTCTGAGCAGTCCAGAGGACTGGACGCTGCGCTGTATAAAACACCCCCTTTACTTACTTTTTATTCACACAATGATAATACGAAAAGAGTATTGTGTATTGACTATCATACTGTAGTAGGAGATTATTGGTGAACGACTGTTTGATCTCAAGTCAGAGCTATTGTTTGGCAATTTATATCAAAGCAGACATGTTACTGGAGGGCCCGTGCAGTGGCATGTTATTTCTCATGAACAGCAAGGACTTTCTCAATGAGAAACCGTCAGTAATAACAACTCATTGCGAGGTCGCTGAAAAACTCACGACCCATGCTGTTCTGCAAACACGGCGTGACACATGGTAAACATGTTGTGACACAAACAGCCGGCGGAGGTTATACGTCATGCCGTGTGACATACTGTCTTAGCGAGGTGTTGCGTTACTGTGAGGGTGCCGTGAGGACATTGACATATGTAAGACCGTCTCCACTGCCTCTCTCGCTGAATACATATTCGTGTAATATTACGTTCTTGTAGATATACAGGTCCTATATATATATGCAAACACGTTCAGGAAGACAATTGTGTCGGTGCGTATTTGCATGTGTATTCGAAATGACATGTTTGAAAAACATATTCAGTTTACATTTCCGTGTTTGCCGTATTTGCATAATTAGCTGTGTGTATACGTGGTTGCCTATGTAACGTGGGAGTTCGTCCCAATATGCAAGTACGTACAACTGCGTGTATAAGTCCAGGTTTGCAATGACGTAAGGAGCTGGCGTTGCGTCAAGCAAGTCTTAAAGTATGCTAACATTGTTGGAATGGTACCGAGCTATCACTACTTGCAGACACAGAAAGGAGTTCACCACAATGCGACATTCTTATCTAATCGCCGGCGTCCGCCTTGATCCCGTCCAAGTGATTCGAGACTACAACGAACTTGTTAACTGGGCGTCTTGCAGCATACTCATTAGAGAACAGGATTCCACCCACGTTATCAACCTGTTTACGAACCAAATGTTAAGTAACATGATTTGTTCTCACCAGTAAACACATGGCAGGAGTAACAACACTCGTTTTCAAGTGGTAAAAACGAACATCATTTAACAGGGTTAGTTGCGTTTTTTGTAAGAGTACGTCATCCTTTGTATTACGCACATAACGCATTGCTGAAGTAATATCCTGTTCGTTGGTTTGACCGCTACGGCGTTTTCCTTGGTATACGCATTCTTTCGGCGGTCATGTTCCTCACGATCGGCTCTCACATTTTGCTTGAATGTAACACTGGTTTGTGAAAAATTGTCAAATCCTATATCTGCCTGCGTTGTTTCTATCATAAATAATTACACCGTAAATCAATTATGACTGAACAAATCGATACAGCAAAACAGTATTTAAATTGGAAGGCGATCTGAACATAATTAAACAAACAGAAACCATTAACAACATGTGTACACGTATTGCGTATTATGTTGTTGTAGTTCATACATAAAAAAGCATTGTTGCTGCGTCTTTGTCAGCCTTCCGTCACACCCACGAATCCACCACTTGTTATCACAATTTAAACCGTAATACCTAGATTAGTAGCAACGTTACTGTTACACATTGTCGTGCAGATTAATCAGTAATCACAGCATAACAATTTAAGATAACCAACTCAATAACCAGAATTTAATTACTACCTCCGTTATTTAATTTAACAACATATGCATTTATAAATCTGCCGTCCTGGCAGTTGGATGATTGAGCTTGCACATATTTTCCTCGCGTAACACTACCTGCATTCTGTTACCCGACCACACTGCAGGCGAATGAAAGTGAATGACATATCTCGCATTAATTGCTATTATTAGTGCGTCTTATCAAAGCAGCACCGATACATCGACAGCTAAACGAATTCCGTAAGAGTGTCGAGTACGACTAATCAGTCCAGGTCTCGCTGGAATGTTTTCTATGGCAGTGGGCGCTGTGATTTTGGTAACATCGCATTAGAGGAAAAAACGATAGAGATTAATCAGGAAACATGCCACGCCCACGCACGCAGAGAAACGTAGGATGGACGGACGGGTGGGACAGGGACAGAAATTGGCATGATACTAGAGGCAAAGAATTGATGACGTGACTGTTTTGAAAACAAAAACAAACGGATGATAATAAACGTTTACATCGGCAGGGTAGCGTTCAGTGACAATTACGTTATATTTAATTGTTTACATCGTAAATGACATCGTAGGTAGGTTATTGTATAGCTCAGTATCAAGTCCTCAGGACCTGTTCAATCAAACACCATTTCGACTTCTCTGGAAAGCATTCAGCCACGCTGCAAATAATTCGCGCAGATTATTCGTATTCTATAACCAGGTCCAGTTCCATACAGCTGAATGAACTGGAGCGACGTAGAGTGAACGAACTTGCCCAAGGTCCACCACGGCAGTACATGACTCGAACCCGGTTTCTATCGGTGCTCTAACCACATCGCCACTGCGCTCGTAATTTATATTTTTTAGAACATGTCGTGTGGTTGTGATTTAGTATTTGTGAGGCTGACTGACCATTAAACTCACGCATTACAGTAAGAATTAATTTGAAACTACATTTAGAAATGAACAGTTATGACATGCAACAGGACTGGTAATCTTCATTCATACAACTAGATAGTTGTACGGTTACTCAACCTGTTGCTCTCCTCGTTGTTCCCTGCTGTACAGGGGTGAGGGTCAGGTACAGTAAAGCTGAACAACTCTCTGTGTCTCCTCCTTGTTCCCTGCTGTACAGGGGTGAGGGTCAGGTACAGTAAAGCTGAACCACTCTCTGTGTCTCCTCCTTGTTCCCTGCTGTACAGGGGTGAGGGTCAGGTACAGTAAAGCTGAACCACACTCTGTGTCTCCTCCTTGTTCCCTGCTGTACAGGGGTGAGGGTCAGGTACAGTATAGCTGAACCACTCTCTGTGTCTCCTCCTTGTTCCCTGCTGTACAGGGGTGAGGGTCAGGTACAGTAAAGCTGAACCACTCTCTGTCTCATCCTTGTTCCCTGCTGCACAGGGGTGAGGGTCAGGTACAGTAAAGCTGAACCACTCTCTGTGTCTCCTCCTTGTTCCTTGCTGTACAGGGGTGAGGGTCAGGTACAGTAAAGCTGAACCACTCTCTGTGTCTCCTCCTTGTTCCCTGCTGTACAAAGGTGAGGGTCAGGTACAGTAAAGCTGAACCACTCTCTGTATCTCATCCTTGTTCCCTGTTAAACAGGGGTGAGGGTCAGGTACAGTAAAGCTGAACCACTCTCTGTGTCTCCTCCTTGTTCCCTGCTGTACAAAGGTGAGGGTCAGGTACAGTAAAGCTGAACCACTCTCTGTGTCTCCTCCTTGTTCCCTGCTGAACAGGGGTGAGGGTCAGGTACAGTAAAGCTAAACCACTCTCTGTGTCTCCTCCTTGTTCCCGGCTGTACAGGGGTGAGGGTCAGGTACAGTATGGCTGAACCACTCTCTGCGTCTCCTCCTTGTTCCCTGCTGTACAAGGGTGAGGGTCAGGTACAGTAAAGCTGAACCACTCTCTGAGTCTTTTCCTTCCATAGTTTTCTGTCCATCGCTCCCTACCTCCATCTTTCATCCTTCCCTGATCTTCTCATGTCCCTCCTCACGCAGTCCTCCTATCTCAGCTGTGGCCTTCCCCTTTTCCTGTGTCCTTTATGTTGTTCCGCCTCTGCTCTCTTCGCTATTATTCCATCCTTGCCAAGTGGCCTGCCCATCTCATCCATCCTTGCCAAGTGGCCTGCCCATCTCATCCATCCTTGCCAAGTGGCCTGCCCATCTCATCCATCCTTGCCAAGTGGCCTGCCTATCTCATCCATCCTTGCCAAATGGCCAGCCCATCTCATCCATCCTTGCCAAGTGGCCTGCCTATCTCATCCATCCTTGCCAAGTGGCCTGCCCATCTCATCCATCCTTGCCAAGTGGCCAGCCCATCTCATCCATCCTTGCCAAGTGGCCAGCCCATCTCATCCATCCTTGCCAAGTGGCCAGCCCATATCATCCATTCTTGCCAAGTGGCCTGCCCATCTCATCCATCCTTGCCAAGTGGCCAGCCCATCTCATCCATCCTTGCCAAGTGGCCAGCCCATCTCATCCATCCTTGCCAAGTGGCCTGCCCATCTCATCCATCCTTGCCAAGTGGCCAGCCCATCTCATCCATCCTTGCCAAGTGGCCAGCCCATCTCATCCATCCTTGCCAAGTGGCCAGCCCATCTCATCCATCCTTGCCAAGTGGCCTGCCCATCTCATCCATCCTTGCCAAGTGGCCAGCCCATCTCATCCATCCTTGCCATGTGGCCAGCCCATCTCATCCATCCTTGCCAAGTGGCCAGCCCATCTCATCCATCCTTGCCAAGTGGCTTGCCCATTTCATCCATCCTTGCCAAGTGGCCAGCCCATCTCATCCATCCTTGCCAAGTGGCCAGCCCATCTCATCCATCCTTGCCAAGTGGCCAGCCCATCTCATCCACCCTTGCCAAGTGGCCTGCCCATCTCATCCATCCTTGCCATGTGGCCTGCCCATCTCATACATCCTTGCCAAGTGGCCTGCCCATCTCATCCATCCTTGCCAAGTGGCCAGCCCATCTCATCCATCCTTGCCAAGAGGCCAGCCCATCTCATCCATCCTTGCCAAGTGGCCAGCCCATCTCATCCATCCTTGCCAAGTGGCCTGCCCATCTCATCCATCCTTGCCAAGTGGCCAGCCCATCTCATCCATCCTTGCCAAGTGGCCTGCCCATCTCATCCATCCTTGCCAAGTGGCCAGCCCATCTCATCCATCCTTGCCAAGTGGCCTGCCCATCTAATCCATCCTTGCCATGTGGCCTGCCCATCTCATCCATCCTTGCCAAGTGGCCTGCCCATCTCATCCATCCTTGCCAAGTGGCCTGGCCATCTCATCCATCCTTGCCAAGTGGCCAGCCCATGTCATCCATCCTTGCCAAGTGGCCAGCCCATCTCATCCATCCTTGCCAAGTGGCCTGCCCATCTCATCCATCCTTGCCAAGTGGCCTGTCCATCTCATCTATCCTTGCCAAGTGGCCTGGCCATCTCATCCATTCTTGCCAAGTGGCCAGCCCATCTCATCCATCCTTGCCAAGTGGCCTGCCCATCTCATCCATCCTTGCCAAGTGGCCAGCCCATCTCATCCATCATTGCCAAGTGGCCTGCCCATCTCATCCGGCTTCTCAATAATCCTTCTGTTACACTGCATTGCATTCCACCTCTTTTCTCAGGTCATTCGTCTTTCTTCTGTCTACCCTCTTTGTTCTTGTTATTCTTCTAACCCAGTTGTTGTCACAAACTTGCAGCTTCTGTTGGTGTGGTTCTGTCAGCGCCACTGTCTCCAGACCATATAGGCATGCCGGTGTAACACACATTCTCAGCACTTTCCCTTTCAGCTTTTTCGAGATTGTTATGTCCATCATGAGTCCCTCTACCTTTCTCCAAGCATTCGCCCCTGCTTGTATTCGGCATCACACCTCCACATCTGAACGCCCATCCGCAAGGAATGGTTACGTACAACCTGATGTGCAATTCTTCTCTCTGCTGTCCAACAATCATCACTTTTGTCTTCTCCTGTGCGTTGTTGCAATTACTATATTTGGCTGACTTAGCAGAAATGGTGAATATTCAAACAACAACGTATATGTAAAATACTTTTTAAACGTTTTGTATGCGTTGTTACGATGTTACAGCTGGGTTATTTTGTTGTTTTACTTGGGCCTAGCCATGCGCTCGAGTGTGTAAATGGATATCACCGGGAGCCCAGTCCGCTACGAATGCACACTGTGGGAGTTGAACATTACACGACACCCCGGTACGACCGCCGAATCTGTTACGACGGCTGCGCGTGGGAGAGACGAGAGATAAGCGTGGACCACGTATCACCTTGGAAGGGATGTCTGCATTAATTATATTCCCCAGGGCGGAAGCACGCGTCCATTTCAACCAAGTACCAACAACACCAAATAGGTTAGACATCAACTCCGACGACATTAATTTTGGGTGTTTTTTTCCCCCAACATATTTGGCAGAACTTGCTTGTTGCTTTAGAATCGACGGCACGTCAGGCATTTCCCATCAGTTGTGGTGGTCGCGGAGGCGTAGACATCTCGATCACTCTGCTTCTAAGGAAACGAGTTATGTACAGTGGATTGTCAGATATATCGGTCCTCGGGTAGCGCTTTTTCGTTTGAGTGGATCGTCCAGGATGGATCACACACGTCGAGAAACGTTCGCTAAAGTTGTGTGCGCGCGCGTGTGTGTGTACGTGTGGAGATAAAGGTGTGTATTTAATATATATATATATTATATATATATATGTGTGTATTTAGTACACACACATATATATGTGTGTATATATATATATACTAAATACACACACACATATATGTGTGTGTGTATTTAGTGTGTGTGTGTGTGTGTGTGTGTGTGTGTGTGTGTGTGTGTGTGTGTGTGTGTGTGTGTGTGTGTGTGTGTGTGTGTGTGTGTGTGTGTGTGTGTGTGTGTGTGTGTGTGTGTGTGTGTGTGTGTATATATAGACTGTGGCCACATTTTACTGTTCGACATCGTGTGTCTTTAGTGCGTTTGCAATTATGGCTTTTCCCACAGTAATCTGAATTGTTATCAAAACATTTGCTAAATGTATTTTATTTGTGTGGCAGCAAAACTATCAACAACTAGGCACGACCTTAGAACGCAACAACCCAATGAGCTTAAGGAAATGTGCAGTTAAGAAACTTTGTTATTACAGTGTATGGCTCATGTTTGTCAAACGGCTTGGGAATAACAGAGGATCAGTTCAAAAGACGACCATCGATTGATTCCAGCCAATTATTATATCCCTGTTTTTATGCATGCGCGACAACCAGCGAATATCGATACTGATGAGGAATACTATATATCATCATCGTCATCATTGGTTGACCGGGGCGTGGATGAGCTTTTTCCATGTGGATCGATTTTTTAATACGGGTGGAACATCAGCAACTTCAACATCAAGATTTTTGTAGACTAGTTTAGTGTACGTTTTACCGATCGATTTTCTTGTCACGGGTGGGGTCCGCTAGATGAATGTTGAGACTAGTTCTTTCTATACAGGGGTGACTGTCTTTCACTGTTGACAGTTTGAGTGAATAGTCAGTACTTATCTATATAGGGGTGGCTGTCTTTCACTGTTGACAGTTTGAGTGAATAGTCAGTACTTATCTATACAGGGGTGGCTGTCTTTCACTGTTGACAGTTTGAGTGAATAGTCAGTTCTTATCTATACAAGGGTGGCTGTCTTTCACTGATGACAGTTTGAGTGAATAGTCAGTTCTTATCTATACAGGGGTACGTGGCTGTCTTTCACTGTTGACAGTTTGAGGGAATAGTCAGTTCTTATCTATACAGGGGTGACTGTCTTTCACTGTTGACAGTTTGAGTGAATAGTCAGTTCTTATCTATACAGGGGTACGTGTCTGTCTTTCACTGTTGACAGTTTGAGTGAATAGTCAGTTCTTATCTATACAGGGGTGGCTGTCTTTCACTGTTGACAGTTTGAGTGAATAGTCAGTTCTTATCTATACAGGGGTGGCTGTCATTCACTGTTGACAGTTCGAGTGAATTGTCAGTTCTTATCTATACAGGGGTGGCTGTCATGCACTGTTGACAGTTTGAGTGAATAGTCAGTTCTTATCTATACAGGGGTGGCTGTCTTTCACTGTTGACAGTTTGAGTGAATAGTCAGTACTTATCTATACAGGGGTGGCTGTCTTTCACTGTTGACAGTTTGAGTGAATAGTCAGTTCTTATCTATACAGGGGTGGCTGTCTTTCACTGATGACAGTTTGAGTGAATAGTCAGTTCTTATCTATACAGGGGTACGTGGCTGTCTTTCACTGTTGACAGTTTGAGTGAATAGTCAGTTCTTATCTATACAGGGGTGGCTGTCTTTCACTGTTGACAGTTTGAGTGAATAGTCAGTTCTTATCTATACATGGGTACGTGGCTGTCTTTCACTGTTGACAGTTTGAGTGAATAGTCAGTTCTTATCTATACAGGGGTGGCTGTCTTTCACTGTTGACAGTTTGAGTGAATAGTCAGTTCTTATCTATACAGGGGTACGTGGCTGTCTTTCACTGTTGACAGTTTGAGTGAATAGTCAGTTCTTATCTATACAGGGGTGGCTGTCTTTCACTGTTGACAGTTTGAGTGAATAGTCAGTTCTTATCTATACAGGGGTGGCTGTCTTTCACTGTTGACAGTTTGAGTGAATAGTCAGTTCTTATCTATACAGGGGTGGCTGTCATTCACTGTTGACAGTTGGAGTGAATTGTCAGTTCTTATCTATACAGGGGTGGCTGTCATGCACTGTTTACAGTTTGAGTGAATAGTCAGTTCTTATCTATACAGGGGTAGCTGTCTTTCACTGTTGACAGTTTGAGTGAATAGTCAGTAGTTATCTATACAGGGGTGGCTGTCTTTCACTGTTGACAGTTTGAGTGAATAGTCAGTTCTTATCTATACAGGGGTACGTGGCTGTCTTTCACTGTTGACAGTTTGAGTGAATAGTCAGTTCTTATCTATACAGGGGTGGCTGTCTTTCACTGTTGACAGTTTGAGTGAATAGTCAGTTCTTATCTATACAGGGGTGGCTGTCTTTCACTGTTGACAGTTTGAGTGAATAGTCAGTTCTTATCTATACAGGGGTGGCTGTCTTTCACTGTTGACAGTTTGAGTGAATAGTCAGTTGTTATCTATACAGGGGTGGCTGTCATTCACTGTTGACAGTTTGAGTGAATTGTCAGTTCTTATCTATACAGGGGTGGCTGTCATGCACTGTTGACAGTTTGAGTGAATAGTCAGTTCTTATCTATACAGGGGTGGCTGTCATTCACTGTTGACAGTTTGAGTGAATTGTCAGTTCTTATCTATACAGGGGTGGCTGTCATGCACTGTTGACAGTTTGAGTGAATAGTCAGTTCTTATCTATACAGGGGTGGCTGTCATTCACTGTTGACAGTTTGAGTGAATTGTCAGTTCTTATCTATACAGGGGTGGCTGTCATTCACTGTTGACAGTTTGAGTGAATTGTCAGTTCTTATCTATACAGGGGTGGCTGTCATGCACTGTTGACAGTGAGTGAATAGTCAGTTTGCTACAAATGAACAGAATAAATTATAACGTCCATTCAGAGAATATGCATTGACGAACGAGTCGTGTTCACCTGTGTCGAAAGACACGTCTGTTCCGCAGAAACCGCCACCTTCTGGAGTGGCCGAGTAGTAGCGCAGATGAGTAACTGAAATCGTAGTATTGTCCGTAGTTGATTGTGTCTTTGTAATTTATACTAATATAATTGGAAGATCTTTCGTTCGGATATATAAATCATTGTACATAATTATAGTTTGCTATATATATATATATTGACGAAGTCTGTTGCTTTTATTACAAAATGCACAATTGTTTTGCTATGTCACCCAACTAATACAGTAAACCTCGGATATAACGAATCGCTCGGGGACGGTCAAGTTACTTGTTATATCCTAAAATTTACTGTATATTAAAAATTTGGACCAATTATTTTATTCGGCATAAGCGAAAAAACTTACTATTTATTGTACATTAAAGAATTCTAATGAAGTGCTGCCATCTAGCGTATTGTTGGTGACATAGTCTACTGACGTGTAGTTGTCGACGAATAGTCCGTGAGTCAGAGGCACTCTTCTTCCAAGTGTTATTGATAGTCGTGGTGTCTGAATCGTGGACTACTCGATAAGCCAACAAAAGGCTGTACGTGTGTGGGTTTTAGTATTTCCATCTTGTCTAGACATTGCACTCATGATTGGGTAGGATCGTTTAATAACAAAATATATGCTGTGGAAACTGCAAATGAGTTCAGTTAATTTCATTTTGAAGGCATTGTTAATTACATAAATACAAAATGTGTATATCAACACAGTTACAACATAATTGTGTTTCTCGATCAGTTTCTAGAATAAGTAACAACAAAATGTAACATCATCATGTTTTAATAGGAAGAAAAACTATCTTGTGAACATGCAGTAAAATTAGAGGCTAATTGCAACATAATTATAAAAAATAACATACTTTGAATCATACGTTTTTTTGTATACACACACTACAATATACTACTGTATATTAATTATAAAATATAATATGATCATCATTTTTAGACTTCAAGACGATGACATTACAATTAAATAATACATTTAACACCATCTTTAGCAACCAATAATTACACACACAAATTATTTCATAATAATAACGAATGTGATTTGGACATTGCCATTTCAGCCTTAAGGCTTATAAAAAAACCTTTAAAAAGTTAACATGAAGGCTATGTAGATTAAGTAACAAGTGTACTTATTAGAGTACATATTTTTGCTAAAGAAACATTGTACTTCAACATTTATACAAGACAATAACAGATTTGACAAGCAATAAATTCACACATACATTGTGTTTAAATTACCAACATAACACAGCATAAAATCACGACAATAAAGGGCATATGTAAACGAGTATATATAATATAATATTTATAAACATAATCATTCACACATATCACATTATATGCATGCAAATTACATCAGCAGTATATATATATATATAAAGCTTAAACTATGTCTACAAAATGTTTGTAAAAGCTACTATATATAAAATTATCTCTTATCTTATATTTTTAGATGTAGTCTAATATGAAAAAATCGAAGGATGGATCGCTGCTGGGTTGACATGATGCACTGCAGACAGGAGACCCAAAGGCAGAAGGACTGGCGAGATATTTTGCAAGCCTTATGTGAGAATACATAGATTGTAAGGGGTCTAAATGGCTCAGAGATGTGACATACAACCTCTCCTGAGCAAGTCTGTACCTTCTTGTGGTGACCCTGCTGTACCCGAGTCTCATGACAAGGGGACGGACACAGTAAGGGCTAAGGGAGGAACAACCCTGACAGAAAACCCCACTGCACTGACTGGGCTAATCACCCAACCAGGGGAAACAACATGATTATAGAAACCGAAATGAAAACTCTTCCAACTAAATACCAAACCTCAAGATGATGCCTCACCAGAGAGCAACACGATGCGAGCTGATGAAAGCCTTCGGAAAGTCAGATCACTGATAGATCATCTACTTACCGTCAAGCGAAACACCAGAATAGGCACCTGAAATGTCCGGACCATGTACCAAACAGGGAAGGCGGCCCAAGTGGCACATGAAATGAAGAAATACAACATACAGGTGCTGGGTCTCAGTGAGACCAGATGGAATGGAGCCGGACATACAAAGCTTGTTACAGGATAACACATAATCCACTAAGGACGTGAAGATGAAGACCATGCACACACACAAGGAGTCGCAACACTGCCATGAAAGCTTTGACAGACTGGAACCCTGTGTCACCAAGAATTATTACAGCAAGATTCAAGTCAAAAGGGAGAAACGTCAGTGTAATTCATCGTTATGCTCCAACGAACAGTGTCAGTGAAGAAGCAAAACAAGAATTCTATGACAGACTACAGACTGTACTAGATGACATACCAAGGAGAGACATAACAATTCTAATGGGTGACACCAATGCAACAGTTGGCTCAGACAACACAGGCGAACAAGAAGTAATGGGGAAACTTGGAATCGGGGTCATGAATGAAAATGGAGAACTTTTCACAGATTTCTGTGCATTTAATGACCTAGTCATTGGTGGTAGTGCCTCCCCACACAATACAATACACAAGGCAACATGGGTATCACCAGATGGGAAAACAGAGAACCAAATCGACCACATAACCATCAGCAGGAAATGTAGAAGAAGTCTTCTAGATACACAGGTGAAGAGAGAAGCAGACATGGCATCAGACCATCTTCTACTAGTTGGAACACTCAAAATTAAGCTGAAAACATATAGAGAAACAGTAATTAGAACACATCACTCTACAATGTGGTGAAGCTAAAGTCAAGAAAAACAAAACTAGAGTTCAACTGTGCAGTGAGAAACAAGTTTGAAATGCTGGAAGACATGATGGAAGACTCCATAGATACTATTTGGGACACAGTGCAAGAAATTTGGAAGGACGCTTGCAAAGAAGTTCTAGGCAAGGAGAGAACAGATAAGGTGTGGCTGTCAATGGAAACATGAACACTGATCAAAGAAAGGAAGCAAATGAAACAAATGGTCAATCACTTCAGAACAGAAGAAGAGAAAACAAGAACAACAAGGAAAGTACTGGCAACTCAACAAAGCAGTCGAGAAAAGACAAACTAAACAAGATCAATGACCTAGCAACACAAACTGAAATGGCAGCACAAACTGAAATGGCAGCACAAACTGAAATGGCAGCACACCAAAGAGACATGAAGGAAGTATACAATGTAACAAGGACACTAGCCGGGAAAAGACGGAACTCCTCAAAACCAGTGAAAGACAAAGAAGGAAAAACCATGAACAAAGAAGCAGAGAAAAGATGAAGATGGGAGGAACACTTCAAAGAAATCCTCAACAGAGATCCACCGGCAGAAAGATCAGGCATTGCAACAGCAGCAAATGCTATTAAAATGTTGACACAAGCCGACCTTCAAAGGCCGAAATAAGTAGAGCACTAAAGATGTTAAAGAATGGAAAGGCTTCAGGATCGGATGGCATACCACCAGATGCCCTGAAAACAGACCCAAAATCGACAACAGATATGATGCACCAACTGTTTCTGAAGATCTAGGAAAAAGAGGAAGTCCCAACAGCATGGAAAAATTGTCAAACTACCAAGGAAAGGTGATTTGGGAATGTGCAAGAACTGGAGAGGAATTACACTACTCTCAGTACCAAGTAAGGTATTCACAGGCACCATTTTGGACAGACTGAAGGGAGCACTAGACGACAAGCTGCGTGAAGAACAAGCTGGATTTAGAAAAGACAAATCATGTACTGACCATATCGCCACCTTGAGAATAATCATAGAACAGTCAATTGAGTGGCTGTCACCCCTCTATATCAACTTCATAGATTTCGAAAAAGCCTTCGACAGTGTGGATGGAGGGGTCATCTGGATACTGACGCAACACTGTGGTATTCCTACAAAGTTCATAACAGTAACCAAACACATGTATGAAAACTCCACCTGCCAAGTTATACATAATGGGAAACTGTCTGAAACATTAAGTTAAGACTGGTGTAAGACAGGGGTGCATACTGTCACCATTAATATTTATCATGGTGATAGACTGGATAGTGAAAGAAACTGTTAAACAGGGCTGATGTGGCATCCAGTGGACTTTCACAACAGTTGGATGACCTTGACTTTGCAGACGACATATGTTTACTATCTCACACACACAAGCAGATGCAAGCGGAAACTAGCCTGCTGACAAAGGAAGCAGAGAAAACAGGTCTGAAATATACAAAACTCTTGATGGTGAACAACACACAACAAGCGAAGGTACAGATCAAGGGAACGGATGTAGAAGGGGACAACAAATGTACCTATCTCGGTAGTGTAGTGACAGACAAAGGAGGAACAGACAAGGATGTCAAATGCAGGATTGGAAAGGCCATATGAGACAGTGTGGAATACACCATCCTTTTCAACAAGAAACAAAATTCAAATATTCAACTCAAACGTAAAACGTATACTGCTCTATGGGTCAGAGACATGGAGTCACAAAAACAACAACCAAAAAACTACAAACTTTTATCAACAAATGCCTTAGAGAAACATATTCAAAAAAGAAAATGGACATGGATAGGACATACACTAAAAAAAAACACTACAACAGTTACAAGACAAGCCCTTGATTTGAATCCACAAGGAAAAAGAAAAACAGGCCGCCCAAAAAACAGCTGGAGGAGATTCAGAACCGAGGAATTAAAGAAGTTTGGTGCCACCTGGAAGAAAACAAAGAAGACTGCTAACACCAGAGTGCGATGGAGAAGCTTCGTTTCGGCCGTATGCTTTTATCAGAGTGAAGATGATTAAGTAAGTAAGTATGTGAGACTTAGCATAAAAAGGATCAGAAAATAGAGAAAGGTACATGTACAACATCATTTTAGCGGTCAGTTATCTTTTTTTTGCAATTTTGAAGTGGTCTATTATTGAAGACTGCCCTTTCTGCTGCTTTGAGTCTGCCAGCTCTTTGCATTTCTGCTTCCTCTTCAAGCGTCCTACAAAAGGCAACTTGTGAGATCGGGTATACACGTGATTTCTACCGTTCAGTAGAGCAGATACCAATGGTGTAATAACAAATGCATGTCCTTTGTGAATGTGCTTGAAGGTGCATGCATGCCTATGTGTGACTGAATGCATGTGTGCGTGTGTGCGTGCGTGCGTGCGTGCGTGCGTGCGTGCGTGCGTGCGTGCGTGCGTGCGTGCGTGCATGTGTGTGTGTGTGTATACATGAGTGCGAGTGTCCAGCAGTGCAATCCTGTACACAACACATCATATAGGTATAGGTATCTGTGTGCCTGCTTTATCTGTGCATGCTAAACCATGGATCGTCAATCAATCTGATTGAATCAAAACACACTAAGTTCATGTTAACATTAATATCATGTATTAGTAGGAATATTGCAATATTTAAAATGACAGCTGAGAAGTTAATTTTTTTATTTCTAGCAACCCCTGAACAATTCAGAAACTAAGCCACGCCCCCTACCATAAGCCATATGTCTGGCAGAGGGAATAAATATGCAGACAATTCTCAATATTCTGTTTCTTTCTGTAATACGCCAGTGCTGTGCATGTTTGTGTTCAGAGTGGTACAGGAACATAATCTTACCCTGAACAGCTTTAGCTTTCGATTTTGTCTCTTCCTCTGCCAAGAATGTTTGAAGGCAAGGTGAAAAACATCTCTCAAACAGTGCATAGTCTTCAGTGGTTGTTAGGTCACCTGTCATTTCAGTGAAGTCAGCTGAAATGTTCCAAAACGGTTTTATCTACCTGCTATTTATATTATACGTACATCTCTTTAAGATGTTTTATATCATTTATTAGTCTCTACTTGAAACAACAACACAATTCAACACTTCATGATAAACGAGAACAAATGTATATGATAACTCAACTGTAGTGTCTATAACAAGACATCAATAATAAAATATAAAAACGTATTTTAAATAATAAAAATTATTATTGTGGCGTGAAAGTCTAACTATTATCGAGCTAACGTATGTGTGTATTTATGTGTGTATTTATGTGTGTATTTATGTGTGTATGGATGCTAAGCTTTTCCACCTACTGTAGATGCTTTACAAAAATATACTGGGGTTTGTAAAATATATTTACCTTTCAAATGAGTTGCTTCTTTGGAAATTCCTGCTCTTGGTTTGTATTGGATGTTTGGTATATTTCGAATGATTGCTCAGAATGGCACACATTTTCTACTACTGCATTGAGTCACGTAAACCACCCAAAGTTGTAGAAAACACATCCACAATAATTGTAGAAAACACAGCCAAAAATGTCAAAATTTACGTAATCATTTTGTTATACGTCAGGTACGAATTCTTTGGGAAACCGTCTTTTGCATTTGTATGTATGTACCACCAGTTAGAAGATGGGTATTTTATGTTTCTATTGGACTGCTAAGTGCATAGTGCTCCAGCACCAACAATGTGAATGCCCACCATCAAACTTCCACTTCACAACCACTTTCTTCATTCCTTTCTCAACCTTCATTTTCAGAATACTGAAAACAACACACTGATGCTTATTACAAATGCTTTGCTATGGATAAAAATAAATCATGAACATGGGCGTACGTTTCTTTACTTTACTGACATTACTTTAGTGAACACAATAATAACACAAGAAATGTTAACACATACTTCCTATTTGCATAACTATTTATTATTTTAATTTAATCAATGCACTGTTTTTAGATTAATACTCACAATTACACTAAATAATTTTATTTTATCAAAACCTTTTCACAGTAACCAATAGTCAGAGAAAGGAATTCCTATCAGTAAAAAATTTTCCTAAATTAAATGAGGATACATAACATAATTAAAAACTAACCAATCAGGTTGAATCCTATTCTTTGCTGCATCATTGGTCCTCAGGATTTCTGCCATGTCGTAGGCAGTCACCATTTCAAGCACAGCTTGTATGTACTTCGTCGCTTCGGCTGGTGACCTTTGTAACACTTCCTGTAGTGGACAATATCACAGCAACCATGGTAATCAGTCTCATAATTCACAGAACTACCATGGGGTAATCTTTTTTATGTATAATATTTTATAAATCACCTACAAATGTTATAACATCAATTGTATTGTGATGTAACTGCTAGTCTGATAGTAATTCTTGCCAATAAGTAGTTTTTCTACCGTCTCTTTATAACACATAATTATGTCATTGTCAACACAGAGACGGACCCAGAGAGGGTAGTCTAGGGGGGGCCCAAAACCTCCAATTGCACTCCCCTTTAGGCTCACATAAAAACCTCAACTGGCAGCCGAACCAAATTCATATTGGGTGGTCTGAGCTGGAGCCCCAGCACAACTCCAATTTCGGATCCTGACATCGGAAGATAAAGGGGTGCTGTTGAAAATTTGTTGAAGGTCTGTAACCAAACATTCAAAAGGGCTAGGGGGCATGTCACTCTAGCACAGGAGAGCGTGGCCTATTTCCAAATGGTTATGGATTCGCGCATGTTAATGTATTCTTATTATATTCTTATATGTATTGATGCATTTGGAATCAACATTATCAACCTTTTGGGGATTTCCTGCAAAACTACTCCAAGTTGCATTTTGTTTAACAATTCGGGAGGCTGAAATTGAAAAGAAGCACACAACTAGTCTAGTCAAAGACAACACTTCCAGTCATCTTCCAATGATATAATACAAAATATCTCTTCACACGTCAATGTTTCTGATTTTTTATAGTACCCCGGTAATGCAAAAATCACCCAATGTAACCAAGGCCAGACTTTTTATATTGTATGTTTTCCTCGATGTAGAATAAAAATAAAATATCTTATTATTCATGAGAGAAAATGTCCTGCTACTATAATTATGGGGTTTGAATCAAACAGTTTTGGCCATGTGGCCTTTTAACAAAGTAGCTGCCGCGTGTGCATGCTTTTCTTTGAATATGACATTAATAACTATTACATTAAATACTGTCACCCCTGCACAAAATAATAACCTATCAGCCGTACGCTGCGACCAGCTGCGATTCGATCCATGGGAGTGCCTGCGATGCATCCAACAGCCCAACGTCATCTAACACCACCGTCATGTTTAACAACATTGGGCTACGGAAGTATTTGTGCATTGCACTCACTAAGACGCTTCTGTACAATGTCTATTTCTTCGGTGTAACCTCGATTAAACTCTCTTTTTCACAAAGTATATCGTTTGTTTATCGGCTGTCAAATAGCAACTTCAAATGATGTAAATAGGAAATTAAACAATGCATAGCACACTAGGATTGTTCTGAGCCTCGTTTTGAGAACTACGGCTAGTTCCGTGTCTCATTTGCATAAGGCTAAAGCTAAATAAGGAGATCGTTAGGATTTGGTACCTGGTTTCAAAGTGGGAAAATTCAACTTTGGCAAAAAGGGGTGTGATTACTGACATTACTGGCAGTTAGCCAAGAAGACAGCAGTTCTTTTGATACCAAACAAATTGGCATACCATGAACGAACATGGTCGTTGTCAAGGCATAAACATGGACTACTTTTGGCATGTTTCATCGATTCAGATATCACGTTTGATTGGCCTTCTAAGTTAGTACTAAAAGAATGATTTAGCAGTGAGTAACTGTTCAAAACGATCTGTATTGTGAAGTAGATATGTCAATCTATTAGTGTCAGAAACTGAATGAAACAAAAATGTCATACAAAATATTTTTGATGCATTTCCCACTGCTGTGTCAGTCATTAATGGGATAACAAGTCACACTGGAGTTTTATAGTAATTTTCACGTATCCACATATCTTATTATTTAAATGTTACACATTTGAACATGCACTATGATCTTTTTTCCTGATATTTTAATTTTATTTTTATTCTGATTCCCATCACTGCTTTCTGAACAATTCTGCCCGTAAAACATGTAATAAAAAAGTCTGCCCTAACACACCAATGCAGACAGCATACTTACTATTTTACTACACCTACACACAAAACATAGTTCCACCATGGACAGAGAAACCCCTTTGTCTTGATGTACCTTGGTTTCAAAGGATTTAAGCACAGGATAAGTTACCTTATCATTAAACATGGGATGTATTCACCTTGATCGCTGCCAAGTTAGGACGATGCCATTGCAGTTTTGTGTCCTCATTTGTTAACTTCTGCAACTCTAAAGGCGTTAGGAAGGCATCAATGACCTGAAGGCATCCAAACATGTCAATGAGAATGCGTGCACATCAAAGTGGTGCCCAACAGAGGCTGAATGTGTATGGCTCTTAACCAGGATTGTGACAATTTTCAATTTACCCTTCTCTTTTTATTTACCCATTATGCTCACAAAAAACCCTGTTACACATGCATTGGTCATAGATGTTTGAACATGGTGAATATTCAGGGGGCTGAGGCTCTGAAAACCTCCAACTGCAATCTTTGAGGCTCTCTGAAAACCTCCAACTGCAATCTTTGAGGCTCTCTGAAAACTACCAACTGCAACCCTCCGAACTTCTAAAACTTCAAATGACACTCTTGCTCTCTCTTTCACACACAGTACAAGGCTGGTTTTATGATAAAGCTATCACTGTTTTGACTTTGTTATCTACATTGTCTAACACAAGATCATAGTATCTGAATTTCTAAAAATCCTGTTATCCAGACCAATTATTTGAAAAAAAGAAAAACCTGTTGCGATTTTCCAAAAAAACTCTTCCAATAGTGAGACAACGGGTCTCTGACTAATGGCGTGGTACTGACTGTGACTACAAATTCCAGAAATCACCAACCTACCCTAATCTTCATATCCAACAACAGAATTTAACCTTATTTACTAAAGTTGAGATAAAGTTACGTGTAAATGTCAACTAATTTCCGCAAAGTGGTTAGCAAATCAGCACCCACAAGATTATATTGTTTGTCTTGTCAAAACTTTGTCTGCAGTCCAGCCTTATGTAAACAATTTCGTTTTGACATTATCTAATATGAACACACAGCGTAGCACAAAAAAATTCTTCAGGACATGTGACGGATGACATCATCAAGTGCGGAAGAAGTTGATGTGCTACGCAGACGAAAGACTCTACAATTACAAGGCAAAATCATGTATAGTATGTCAAAAAGAAATCGTTTGCATAAAAATGAGCTATCCTGGAGAATGATCAGCAGACCAGCCTGGTCTTTGTTGCTCACCCTCTGGTCTGGGAAGTCTGGCGTGTCCATTGCCTTAGTGCGAACATCTAACTCACAACGATGATTTTTAAATGCTACGTCCTTCTGGTGCCAGTCACAGCTGCAACTCACAATGCTGGTTTTTGTGCACGAGTCCTGCAAATTGCACTGTCCACATCCATCTGACTTGTGGGACTTGCGTGAACCTGAAAAATAATTTGTGGATATCCTGGAGAGGTTAAAAACATAAAAAACATCTGAAAATGAACCAAATGTATCCAATGATTAAAACCCCCTCTTCAATGGATTTCATTCGCCAAGTCTGTAGTTTGTGAATAGCTTAAATAATATGATAATTTGTTTTAACAACTACTAAGTCAGGAAGCATGCAAACATGCGAGTAACCTGACTGTACAGTTTGTAGAGTCAAACCACTATTGCAAATGACTTGCAATATTTTTTACCAAACCTAATAAAATAATGTAAAAGTTTGTCCAATGATTTTACTGAAACTAAAAATTCTAAGTTGTACAAACAAAATGGCATGTCACAGTGGATTCTAGATGGGATAACGTTGTTGTCGAGTTAGTGAGGTGAGCAAATAAAAATGGGCCAAGTGGCCCTGAAGTCCTTTGGACCAATATGTCTATATGTGACCCCGGCTGACCAAATGAGTGATAAGTCGGAAAAATTGTAACATTGTTTTCTTACATCCTTGTAAAGGTTTGGTAGGGTGCTTTACACGGTTTCAAAAATTATGACTGCTACAAAAATTGACAAAGTTATGGAGCATTGAACATGGTAGGGATCAAAAAGTGAAAATGAAGAAAACGTCTGTTGAAGTTTTACATTATATATGCAAATGGATTGCATGGAAATATTACATGCACAACATTCAAATGTGGCACACAGTATGTAATATGTATGTTATGTTGCAATGATACACTGGAAGTACAAATGTGCTGCTACAAAGACTTATCAAGTTATGCCAGATTATGTCTTCATGTGTAAAACTAAGAGGACAGATTATTTGAGAGCAAAAGGTAGACTCACTGTTTGACACAGTTTAAAACCTACAGGCAACTGTCCAGTTTAACAGGGGTCTAGTGGCTTAATGCTGTCCTTTGACACAAGCTACTGCCAGTGACCAATTACACATTAGTCACAGTTTCCATCAAACAATAGCAGGCAGAGAATCTTAGCTCCACAGCTGGGTGTAATACACAACCAGAGCCACCACTGATTCATGGTCAAGTAGATTAGCTCAATGCACCAACTAAGACAATACACAACACTGTGAGTGACAGTGTCCAGAGTGAGGCCTAAGCAGTGTCCTCATTGTTGAATAGATCAATTAAACCTGCCAAGAGGGGGACATTCTGCCCAAGTGTTTATTAATCCTTAGTGATTGTTCAGAACACCAGACTGACCACATACCTAAACAAAGCGAATGTAATAGGTGAAGAACAGGCAGTGTTCAAATAGGGGTATTGGTTGAATTGTATTTGTCTCGACGCAAAAGGCTTTATTGTGCCTTCATCAATTATAAGAAAGCATTTGATTTAGTAGACCGGTCCTCCCTGTGGTCCAAGATAATTTCATGCGGTATTAATGGTATTGTGTTGAAAGTTGTATACAACATATACAAAAATGCTAAATCATGTATAAATCAGGGCCAGGCTGTGTCAGCCTTCTTCTCATGTGATGTAGAGGTATGGCAAGGAGAACACTTGTGTCCTTTGTTATTTGCTATTTACCTGAATAATTTTGAACACTGTTAGTCACAATTATAACAGACTTGACATGGCAGCTGGTGAAATTTACAACAACCTTAGTGATGATGATGTAGAACATGTATGTTCTACTATATGCTGATGACACTAGAATGATTCAATCAAATACAGATGTCTTGCTTGTGTATAGCGGAACTATGTCAACTCTTCTAATGGTTGACATTTGGTTGTTTCAGGTGTCAACTATATTGTGAATCTGTAATTATTAGTCTATATTGATACAATTGATTTACACAGTACCATGTCTACACAAGGCATGGCAAGCGTAAACAGAACAGTAGAATGCATTTTATATCAATAAAGTGTAGGATTTTTGATATCAATAAAGTGTAGGATATTTCACAGATATACATGTAGTATAAAATGACATATTTTAGAAGGTGTATCTATATATTGGATGGAAGCAATTTAAACACCAATGAAAGTTAGATAGTCTAACAAATAAAAAAGACACATACACTATAGAAACAATATGGGAAAGGTGTAACATATACAATTCAATTTGAAGCGATTCGTTGAGAATTTTAATCTATTTGTAATGTACGCAATTAGTAGTAATGACTTAAAAAACTTCTGGAAAGATATAAAACAAGTGAACAATGCCAAGTTGCCAAATCCTAGCAATGTTGGCAGTGCATGTGGTGCTGAAAATGTAAAGAACATGTGGCTTCATCATTAACAGTCTCTGCTTAATTATGTACCTGGCTCTCCATCACATACTAAAAAGATTGACATGTATTGCAGCAATATGCAATTTAATGAACAAATGATGGTTGATGGTAAAGAAATACAAGAAATAATTCAGGCGATGCCTACAGGAAAAGCTCCTGGTTATGACTGTATAAGTAATGAACATTTTAAGTATGCTAATGAAAAACTTCATATTTATATGTCACTGCTATTCAGCAGCTTGTTAATCCATGGGTTTTTACCTGATGCTATGATGGTCACAATAATAGCTCCAATAATTAAAAACAAAGCTGGTGATTTGTCTGATAACAATAACTACCGACCTATTGGGTCATATAATTAAACAATAAACGATGATTACATTGCCAGTTAGAAAAGATGCCTATATGCTCAGGCAAACATCATACCACGAAAATTTCGCCTTTGCAGCTCTACCATTAAAACTTACCTATTTCTCCCTTACTGTGGTACTATGTACACCTCAAGTCTTTGGTGTAAATTAAAAAAACAGAGTCTGAAAGGTAGTACTGTTGCCTATAACAACAGTTTTAGAATTTTACACAATTTGTAGTAGTAGTAGTAGTAGTAGTAGTAGTAGTAGTAGTAGTAGTAGTAGTAGTAGTAGTAGTAGTAGTGCAAGTTTTATGATTGCTACAAACTGTGTTAAATCTTTTAATGAACGTATGCATTCATCCATATATAGCTTATTATGTCATCTTGAACGGTCTAGAAATCCACTTTTTGTTAATTATTTTTATACTCATATACATTTTAGAAGCCCTATGTTTAAATATTGGACTACTCAATTGTATACTTAAAGTTGAAAGCACATTTTGTATATATTTTTTATTAACCATCTATTTTTTATATCATATGTGTTTATATCTTTGTATTTTAGTTTGTTTTTGTATTAACTTGTATTGTATGTACATATGGGCTTTGTCTGAAATAAAAACATTATTATTAAATTATTAAGTAATATGTTAATATGATTATGTCATGTAATTAAATGCCTTTATTTCATTAGAATTGTTTTATTAATCACAAATGACCCTGACAATACATTCATAAAATAACTCCGCATACGTGGAGTTTCAAGTTTGGCCCCGCCTTCATGATCCGTATAAGGCATGCTCATGAATATTTGGGACTATCTGTCAGACTTCAATTAGCTACGTCGAGTTAATAGATGCAGGAAAAACATCACCAACATGTGTGTTTGGATTAGCTACCGCCATGAGAATGAGTTGTGACCGATACAATTATCAAAATGAAACGTGGACCAGCTGCTGTTTATGTCACAGATTCAGCAAAGAAAAGAAAGACAAATATATGGAATAAATGAAGAATGAACATAGTGACAGTTCATGACAGATGGATTGATTTAAAAGAAAAAACTCCAGCTTGAAGCGGTCGTATGACATTGTCATTGATGACATATTGAATGATTGGCATTGTTTTTGTTGGAATATAAAACATTCACAATCTCACCTATGGTACTATCATGTTCCTTTTTCACAAGGTACATTTAATTAAACGTTTAGATAACAGAAACTTATTGAAGCTGAGAAACATTCAATAATGAAACCATTTTGTTTGCACCATAAATCCAGCTGTTATTTCCATAAACAATACAAATACAACATTATGCATCACATGAAGTAAAGGACAATATTAAAATATCATAAAGTAAAGTAAATTTATTTCCTCATCCAGATAATATACAAAACAATTCAAGAGCAATGTAACACAGATGAGGTGGCTACCAGAGAAGTATAACTTATCGAGCTGGTAGCCAATTAAATCAAAATCATATAGTGTACTC
This sequence comes from Escarpia spicata, assembly GCA_963995525.1. Lineage (NCBI taxonomy): Eukaryota > Metazoa > Annelida > Polychaeta > Sabellida > Siboglinidae > Escarpia > Escarpia spicata. The sequence continues at coordinate 51,404,510 of OZ023216.1, read as the reverse complement.
CCACATACATAATATTACGTATATAAAGGTTATACAGTGCATTCAATTGCAATAGCTTCAGGTTAACGACTAAATTAAAGCTAGATATGTTGTACCAATATAAGAGAATTCACAAGCGAATTTCTTACAATATATAATTAGATTTAAACTTTAGTTAATGCCAATTATAAAGCTCCTGGGTTTATGCTTAAAAATATTTAGCGTTTTTGATTGTTTAATGTCTACAGGTAGTTTATTTCAAAGTCGAGCCCCTATTACTTTCAAGGAGTTCTCTCCAGTTCTATAATTACATATAGGTATATATAAATTGTTCTCCTGTCTGGAACTTCTGATCATGAAGTCACAATTACATTTGAAAAATTGGTGGAATAGACTAGGAAGTTGATTCGTACGCTGTTTATACACAAATATTAGAACATTTAGTTTAAATATTTCCTGAACTTTAAGTACATTAAGTTCCCTATGCAATGCTGTGGCACTGTCACGGCGGTGACGTTTTGCTAATGTTTTAAGTAATAAATTTTGTAAAACTTGTATTTTAGTTAAGTTAGTTTTACAAGCCGATCCATATAATTCAATCCCATAATTAATATGGGGAAATACATAGGCATAATATAATTGCCTGACCATATCGGCATTTATGAACGAGGCCATGTGATCAAATAAACCTGATAACTTAGACACCTTTGAACAAAGTTCCTTAACATGTTCCGACCATGACAGCTTAGTCTAGATATATACCCAGATATTTGGCTGAGTTAACCTGTTCAATGCGTTTGCCCTGCAACAACAATGGCGCGACTTCACGTTCCATGTCTACTGAAAATTGTATAACATGTCTTACTCAAGTTCAGAGTTAGTTGATTGTATCGGAACCAGACACAGAGCGATTCTAACTTCTCCATAGCCATATACACAGTATCATTGGCACCCATTCCACTAATGAACAAGTTAGTATCGTCAGCAAACAATCGCAAAGATACGTGATCCACAGCATTTGATATATCATTAATATATAACAGAAATAACATAGTAGTTAGTACTTACCTATCTACATAGGGTTTAATTTTAGTTTGAAAATTGAGAATAACAACATTTTTGTCGAAAAAATATTAAAATATATTGCATTATTGTAACAATGAGGGACATGCCTGAGCTAGATTCATGTTTTATTTTGTACTGGGAGTACAATTTGTTCTGCCCATCATTTACAGTAAAAGAGAGTGAATTTGTTTTTGTCAAACTCCCATTTAAAATGGCCATTGTATGATGGAAATAAAGTTACAAAATAACAAAACTTTAAAAGTAACGCATATTTTAAAACACTGTTTTCAGTCATCATTGGTGTATTTAACTCAATTCTAAGAAGATCCCTAAAACATTTAGAATGTTGTGGAACATTTATATTTTATGAATTTTCAAAATTATTGTAAAAGTAACTTTGTCGACACATTTTTATACACTACTCCCAGTATAGTTCACTTAACACAAACTTTTAAAACAAATTTTGAAGAATATGATTTAGAATGCAATCCAAACAAGATGAGCATAAGAAAGCATACATTTTATTTTGTACTCCTATTTTGCAACATAATGACGGGATGTTGTGTATTTTAATGCACAAATCGATCGATTGCACAAATCCATTTCAAACATGTTGTGATGTACATATTCCCAGCAGAAGCCATATGGAACTAATGTAGCAGAACAAAGTCAGACAGCTTCTTCACTACTGTGTCAGTTAACATATTGTCCTATTAATGACACTGTTATGCATTTTGATACACAAAGCTATTAGATGTGCACATCCATTTGAAACACGAAGTGATGTACAACTTCCCAGTAGATGTCGCACAGAACAGAATGGGGCAGAACAAAGTTAGGGACCATCTTATGTCAGGTGACCCATTGTCCAATTAATGGCACTGTTGAGTAGAGCTCTTCAATTTCCTCTTTCAATCAGCTCGGCTATTTTCAAACTGTTGATGGTCAAAATGTTCCTGCAAATAAACAAAGTTGAATTTAGGAAACTGAGCCTAAACATGAATTAACTAATTCAACACTGTGCAGATTAGTTCAGTTTAGAGATTAGATTATGGGACTTATCACAGCTGGCTAAATGGAAAAGAAATATAAGAGAGCCTTGTTATGTTGATTCAGTCAGACTAAAATCCCAATCCATTACTTTGGCCAACTTTTAATTTGCTTCTACATAATTACCTGTATGCATTGGTCATATACAGTGCACTCCAGATAACTCAAACTCACATAAGTTGATTTTCGCTAAGTTAAGTCAATCTTTTTCCTGGGTCCCAATAAGGGGACCTTCTGATAATTTTCTAGTTATCAGAAGTTCCACTTATCAGTATTGTCATGGGTCCCTGGAGGTTCGACCTTGTCCAGAGTGCACTGTATGTTTTCCTTTATTCTTACTCTAATAATTAATGTATATAATTATACATATGGGCCATTCTCGAGAACAGTGTACAGTAATGGTAAAGTAACATGTCAAAAATAATGTTTAATTTGTATGTTTTTTTAGTGAGTACTATTAAAATCAAATGTGCTATTCATATGAAGCAGCACAACTTGATTTATTACTAGATTTTTTAAAATATATTAATGGATAAAAACTTATGTATACTAGAGTGCAGATCTGCTATTGTCCAAAGTTTGTGCATCGCAAAAATTCTGTGGCAACATGGTATTGTGTACTTTTTAACAAACCTAAAATGTTTACATTGAATGATGATATGCCAGCCAGGTTTACTAACAATCGTAGCTGTAGCATTAGAAACAATCCTTGAACGTACGAATCTCACATTATCATGTTTCGGTTAAAATAAGTGGGAAATCGGTGATTTTTTAAAAACGGCTGACTGGAAAGACAAGACCCGTAGACACACAGACCCAACCCACACTGACTGCTGCCGTTGCCATCGGCCCCGTGCAGGCAGTCGGATTGATGGGTCGGATGTTATAATTATACTTAATTTAAAAGTTACCGGATTTAACAAGATTTAACAAGATTGCCACCTAGAGAATTAACTCTAGGTGGCAGGTGGACAAGGAAGCCCTTTGGCTTATCGAGAGTCCAACTTTTTTATCTTTGTGTATCCTGCCCTTCTGAGGTATGTGTCGATTTTATTTTTAAACATATTCACGCTACTAGCACCCACACAATCAGCAGATAATCTGTTCCAATCATTTAGTCCTTTGTGAAAATGAGAACTTTTTTATATCTAATCTACACTGCTCTTTTGCTAATGTAACTTCATGTCTTCTAGTCCTTCTATCTTTCTTAATTGAGAAAACAATATTTCTATCAATATTTTCATAACAATTCATTATTTTAAGCACTTCTATCTGATCTCCTCTCAATCTCCTGGTCTCTAGTGTTGTTAAGCCGCATTTTGTAACTAAGATCCCTCAGTTTTGGTATAATTTTAGTTGCTCTCCTCTGTACTCTTTCTAGCATATCTATGTCCTTCCTGCGATATGGCCTCCACGCTTGAATACAATATTCTAAATGAGGCCTCACTATTGTTTTGTACAGCGGTATTATTAGCTTTTTTTCCTTATACGTTATGTTTCGCCTAATTAATCCAAGGATTTGATTTCCCTTTGAAGCTGCAATTCCGCACTGCTCTGAAACCTTCATATCAGCACTAATGGTTAACCCTAAGTCCTTTTCTTTTACAGTAGTACTTAGTACAGTACCCCCCATTGTATATTCTACCTCTTTGTTCCCATGTCCTGTGTGGAGGCATTTACATTTCCTAAAATTGAACAGCATTTGCCACTTTTCATACCATTTGATCAACTTGTCAAGATCATCTTGTAAATGTTGTCTATCTCCAGCACTTTTAATCCTTCTAAACACTTTTGTATCATCTACAAATTTCAACAACTTGCTTGTTATTTCATTATCCAAATCGTTGATATATATTAAGAATAATATAGGTCCTAGTACTGATCCCTGTGGTACCCCACTCAATACCGATTTCCAGTTTGAAGCCTCCCCATCAACTACTACACGTTGTCTTCTGTCAATCAGCCATTTTTCTATCCAGTTTATTATACCATTTCCTATGCCATAGGCCTTTAGTTTAAGCAGTAATCTTTGATGTGGTATTTTGTCGAAAGCTTTTTTAAAATATAATTAGACGATATCTACTGGTGATCTCTCGTCTACACATTTAACGATGTCTTAAAAAAACATAACATATTTGTTAAGCATGACATCGCTTTAAAAAAAACCATGTTGAGATGGGTTTATCAAGTTATGTTTAACAAGAAAACATTTTTAGCTACCATTTCCGGGGTTACAATTAATTATCCTAAATAGTCTGAATCTGCCCCCTTGAACTTAGCCTCTGGTACTGGCAGTGAACTAATACCTTCCCTGGTAAACACTGAACTAAAGTACTCACTCAGGTCTTCTGCCATTGAGAATCCCTCTGATATTATATTTCCAGCACTATCTTCTAGAGGACCGACCTTATCTTGAACTTTCTGTTTTCTTCGAACATACGCATAAAAACTCTTGCTGTAATGTTTTATATTACTAGCTAATTGTTGTTCATAGCTTCTCTTTGAATTTCTAATTTCAGCTGTAGCTTGGTTAAGTGCTTAAGATGGACGGTATTAGAAGCAGGATAAATGAACAATGCATAAGCTTCCTGCATTGTTAGAAGTAGCTGTCAACATACATTATGTCTATGAACTGCTAATTCAAAAAGCCATTGCTTGCAACAACTCACCTCGAAATCTGACATCCTGACTGTGTGTGTGACTTCAACGGTCTCTGTGTGGTTCACTATGCGGTCATGAATATTCATTATACTCGGGCTGCATAATTAATCATCCATGTGGCAACAATCTCAAAATTAGAAAGTACTTAATGGAAAATAATCACGTTTTGATACAGTACATCTCTAAAGTATATTAGCTTACAAAGAATCGCTTTAAATCTCTAACATATATAAAAGATTGTAAAAGTATTCATACAACATTATATTCTTATACAGGCACGCTTACCGGAATGAGTGCATATCCGACAGTGTTCTGGTTTCTTTACACTTCTGTGACTTTCTAAAGACTGAAGCTGATCATCTTCTCTCCACGACTGAAACCTGTCAACACATCATCATCTCTCCATGACTGAAACCTGTCAACACATCATCATCTCTCCACGACTGAAACCTGTCAACACATCATCATCTCTCCACAACTGAAACCTGTCAACACATCATCATCTATCCATGACTGAAACCTGTCAACACATCATCATCTCTCCATGACTGAAACCTGTCAACACATCATCATCTCTCCATGACTGAAACCTGTCAACACATCATCATCTCTCCATGACTGAAACCTGTCAACACGTCATCATCTCTCCATGACTGAAACCTGTCAACACATCATCATCTCTCCACGACTGAAACCTGTCAACACATCATCATCTCTCCATGACTGAAACCTGTCAACACATCATCATCTCTCCACGACTGAAACCTGTCAACACATCATCATCTCTCCACGACTGAAACCTGTCAACACATCATCATCTCTCCATGATTGAAACCTGTCAACACATCATCATCTCTCCATGACTGAAACCTGTCAACACATCATCATCTCTCCATGACTGAAACCTGTCAACATATCATCATCTCTCCATGACTGAAACCTGTCAACACATCATCATCTCTCCATGACTGAAACCTGTCAACACGTCATCATCTCTCCATGACTGAAACCTGTCAACACATCATCATCTCTCCATGACTGAAACCTGTCAACACGTCATCATCTCTCCATGACTGAAACCTGTCAACACTTCATCATCTCTCCATGACTGAAACCTGTCAATATATCATCATCTCTCCATGACTGAAACCTGTCAACACATCATCATCTCTCCATGACTGAAACCTGTCAACACATCATCATCTCTCCATGACTGAAACCTGTCAACACATCATCATCTCTCCACGACTGAAACCTGTCAACACATCATCATCTCTCCACGACTGAAACCTGTCAACACATCATCATCTCTCCACGACTGAAACCTGTCAACACATCATCATCTCTCCATGACTGAAACCTGTCAACACATCATCATCTCTCCATGACTGAAACCTGTCAACACATCATCATCTCTCCACGACTGAAACCTGTCAACACATCATCATCTCTCCATGACTGAAACCTGTCAACACATCATCATCTCTCCACGACTGAAACCTGTCAACACATCATCATTTCTCCATGACTGAAACCTGTCAACACATCATCATCTCTCCATGACTGAAACCTGTCAACATATCATCATCTCTCCATGACTGAAACCTGTCAACACATCATCATCTCTCCATGACTGAAACCTGTCAACACATCATCATCTCTCCATGACTGAAACCTGTCAACACATCATCATCTCTCCATGACTGAAACCTGTCAACACGTCATCATCTCTCCATGACTGAAACCTGTCAACACATCATCATCTCTCCATGACTGAAACCTGTCAATATATCATCATCTCTCCATGACTGAAACCTGTCAACACATCATCATCTCTCCATGACTGAAACCTGTCAACACATCATCATCTCTCCATGACTGAAACCTGTCAACACATCATCTCTCCACGACTGAAACCTGTCAACACATCATCATCTCTCCATGACTGAAACCTGTCAACACATGGTTTATGTATGTGATCATGCCTTTCAATCAGGGAACCTGATTACTGTAACATGTAAACGGGTTCCAACTTTCTACCAGAAATGATTTACTACTACTGTGAATAACTCTTGTAAATACACTCAGATTTATGCTAAATAAATGTCAAAAGGCTAAGACGATTTCATTCTTATAAACCAAACAGTGTCAACCACAAAATACACATTGCTAACAGGGTTGGGGCGAGAACCGACCAAAGTACTCGAGTAACGAGTACTGTGATATTATGAGTACTTCTTCTGAGAGTACTCGAGTAATGAGTACTTTTGAAAGTACTCGTATGATTACTTTTGAAAGTACTCGAGCACAAGTACTTATCGTACAATCGTGTGTCCAACTGCTCCTGCTGCGCAGTCACACATTCTGCCAAATTTTTTAACACCAAAACAAATTTGGACTGGTAGAAATCTGATCTTGGATGGGACCCAGAATAGCATGTGCAGATCCTATAAGAATTATATATATTGATGGTCGAGCTGTTTCAATCAACTGGTGTCTAGATTAATTTGACTGATAGCGAGAAAGAATAACAGAAACCAAAACAAAGCTTTGTAAGTTTATTTTTGCAGCATATCAAAATGTCCATTCCGTTAAAACCAATTGCTTGATTTGGCAGCAGCAATCATCAGTGTTCATCGACTTCATTCAGTGTCTTTTTACTAGTTTTTAGCTAGTTATCTGACCATATTGCAGCGTATGTACATGAGACACTCTTTTAGATTACAGCGATTTGGTGTGTACACATTTCCTGCAATGCTGAAAAGTCTCTGAACTGGAGCCGAGGATGCTGGAACACTAAGGTATTTAGCGGCAAGTTGAGAAAGCAATGGAAAGTTGCACTGCTGAGCCTTCCAGGAGGCCAACGGGTCACTGCTGTTATCTGTGCTTGGCTGCAACAGATACTCGGTTACCTCTGTTGTGAATGTAGAGGCAGTGTTTGTGTTGGGCTCTGCTGGCTCCACCTGCTCCATAAAGTTCAACAGGTCACAGTCCTCCAGTTTCCTACGTTTTGTTGATGGAGCCTGGGTATCTGGGCACATGGTGCATGCACTGACATCAACAGAGGGTGCTAGGTCTAGGAGAGATTTGTTTACTGTCGAATGTTCCTCATCATTCCGACACCAGCGAAGCTTAAACCTTGGATCAAGTACACTAGTGGTTGTGTACACACTGCCTTCCTCAAACAGACGTTTGTCCACTGATTCTTTCAAAGCTACCATCAGACCTCTGTTATACTTTGCTTGCAGGATCCTCATCTTGTGTTTAAGACCTCGTACACTAGGGACAACACTACTGGCCGACACCGCATTCTCCTTCTGGGCGAACATGGTAGCATCCTCAAAAGGTTTCAGCATTTCGCACAGTTCCCAAAGTGTACTACGTTCGTAAGGTGTGAGTTTTGCTGTATCCTATGTTGAGAATTGATCTGATCATGGTTAATTGGGAGTTCCATTTTGTGGCGTTTGCTGGCTGCAGCTTCTTTTCACCCTCCAGATGATCGCGTGAGTAGATTTTTCGGACATAGCTGACTATTTTAGAAGCTTTGGCAATTACCCTTTGGAGATGTGGCCCTGCCTGATCCAACCCATCCTTAACTGCCAGCTGCAAGGTATGTGCAAAGCATGGGTTGTACATAGGTAGGTAGTCGTATACTGTGTGGTCAATGTCATCCTCAGAAGGAGGATTTAGTGTCACTATCGTCTCCAAAGTTGCTATCAAATCCAGATAGGTCATAGTCATAGTTGAATGCCTTTGTCATATTTGAGGTATTGTCTGTCACTATGTTGGTGATTTTGTTGCCGATCTCAATCACTCTCTGCTCGTACTGTTGGTGGATGTTGTCTGCAGTATGTCTGCCTTTAAACCGCTTGCATGCTAACATAATGGAGTTCATGGTCCAATCGAGGATAAAGTGTCTCGTGACGCCGATAAGCGATTTCATCTGGTGATTGGTCCACAAGTCTAATGTAAGACAGATACTGTGTGCTTGTTTCACTTGTGCAATCAGATCAGACTGCATTGAAGAGCTCTTGTTATACAGTAGTTTGGATGACAGGTTTTTCCAACTAGGTAGAGTAAAGCGTGGATCAGCTTTCTCGAGCATTGTGCGGAAGCGAGGACTGTCCACGACAGACAAGGGCATAAGATCCCCTGCTACAAACATTATCAGTGCATTTGTGATACTCTTCTGAGTTGGGTGATGAGCAGGGTACTTGATTGTGGTCTGTGCAAAGGTGTGCATGGTGGGTTGCTCCAATTTCAAGGCGAACATCTTTACTGATTTGTAGGAGATGGGTACTTCTGGGTGAACTTTCTGGAAGAAAATATGGAAATTTTAACAACTTGTAATAATTATGATGGGACAACATTTATAATTTATATCAGGCCTGGGATCAATAACATTGCAATGTAATCTATTACTATTACTTTATTTCCTTCCTATTACTATTACATGTTGAATTCTTCCTGTTACTATTACATGTGAAGCGATTACTATTATATAACTATCATATTTAGTATTACCTATTAACTAAACTGTTATATATATATATATATATATATGGTTATGTTTGGGGAAAGGTAATCTACAGATAAAGCAAACAGGGCTGGGTCTAGAAGAGACAGTGCTAAGTTGCTAACTGCAATAATCATCTGTTGAAGAAGTAATGAAGTGTCTGTAATCAGACAGCCTCTAGACCAGTGTTGCTAGCAGGCCTGGTAGCCTGTTTGCAGTGGCACCCTTGCAGCCTGTCTTAAGAACAAAAGGGATAGTGACCTATGGTCCCTAACAGGTGCTAAATTACTGCTAATCCATGGTCTGAGCAAACAGTAATCTTGGACACTGTCAGGGGACAGGGGTTCACCCACTGCCAGCCACATGTCCTTTTACTTAATTAGCAATGTTACTCTGTGATGCATATGTGTTGGGAGGATAATAATTGCCATGAATCCAGATCGTAAAGTAATAGACTAACTACTTCTTAACCAGTATATTACTCTTCTATTACATCTATTCACTTTAATTGAATATTTAATTATTGATTCATGCAAACTCAATGTTGTTTTTCTTATTTGTTACTGATAGTATGTTATGTATTTACCTCTATGAAAGCATAATACTATTCAGCATCCACAAAATAATTAATCTTGCATCCAGTTGGAGTACCATCCAAATAAATTTGATGATGTATTTTGTGAGATATTTATTTTAGGTGTTGACCATGCTGTAGGCCAATACATATGCAGCACATTAATACACCAATATTCAAATCCAATAACCAGCTATTCAGAGTAAATTCCAATATCACATATGATTACATCAAGAACTAGAGGGTTATACAAGGAAAAAGATTATTCACTTACCCTGATGTGTTTGACAAAATTTGAAGTGGTCCGTTTATATCAGTTTCGCACAGTGTTTACATTTCACTCTGATGCTGCCTCAGAACCAGGAGGAACCTCAAAATTACCCAGTATTGATTCCATACTCGGCATACTGGCAAAGAACTTTGCTTGCATGTAGTGATCGAGAAAGGTGTTGCTCTGTTTGACCTACACCTGAGCATTCCACATGGGTCCTCATTCCACCTAAATGAGGATATTATGACATCAGTGCAAAATATGAGACATTTGTAGTAAAGATCATACTACAGGATGTTATGATAAAATACATACAAAGTATTCCCAGAGTACTCCCAAATACTCATATTTTTAATGAGTAATGAGTACGAGTACTTTAATATATATGAGTAAAAGTACGAGTAACGAGTACTTCGTGAAAAAGCAGTACTCGAGTACCAACGAGTACTTCGGCCTCAACCCTGATTGGTAAGACTGTCTGCATAAAAAACAAAGCAAAGGAATTGTCTGACTGGATAACATGGTGTATACAATCCCCCTTCAACCAAATAAGTATGGACGTTTCTATGACACAGAGATGCACAACAAACTGGACACTATGCTGTCTAACACGTAGACCAACCTTAAACCACCCACCTCTCTAAGATGTCTCTTTCTCCCGCCAGAGAGTCGAGTAACTTCACCGCTGCAGCCTTACCAACATTGGGCACACCTTTCGTGAAGTCACACCCTACCAGCAGGGCGTATGCCACAAGTTTGCGTCTGTCCAAGTTCAACTGCTGCTTGATGTCTTCCATTGTGTAGCGTTTCATCTGCCCTCCCTAAACGTTTCAGCATTTTACACAGGCAGTTTAAATAGTATGACATGCCAAAGGGAATTTCATATTTTCATGTGTACAAATATTTACTTATGATCTGGACAATTGTAAGCTAGGTATTGATTTTAAGCACATTTTTATAAAAGGGCATTTTACAGTGTTATGGCTTTAAATATACTGTATCTTTGAGGTCTATTCAGTCTACGTTTGTTATTGTAGAACATTGATGAATTTTCATCTACGTATATATGACCCCTGCAGCTGATTCACTGTACTGGTGGCACCATCTAGCAGACAACATTAATAATGCAATGGCAACAATACCAGATGTGGAGAAAAGAAATCGGTTTGAACAAATGTGAAATTAGGCTACGAGGAAAAGGAATATTTTCATAATGCAATTTTGGTAGATATGACACTCCGGATCTTAAATGATACCCAATATGTGATAGGGCTATACTGAAGCAGACATGATTTACCTTCTTGTCATTACACGAGAAGTGTCGGTATACGACTGTCGCTCCAAAGAGGAAAGCATCACTGTCTTCTGTGATAATGCCGTTGACCTTCTGTCAATGCAGCAACCATGTTAGTTCACGATATCATGCACACTTAAATGGAGGTTTTCCTTTTTTGTAAAATCATGTTGTATACACTATAAACTACGTATTCTAATGTAATGACAACCCAGATGTTTTTTAAAACAATGCTCAAAGAAATTCAACAGTTCATTGCTATACAAATTGAAATTCCAGAATAGTAAGCTTGGATAATTCATAATCAACAAATCTGGTGGTAATGTAATCGCAACCAAAACAAAGATGTTGAATTAGCTCTCTGAGTACTCAACTGGTTTTCAGTTTATTTAGTAAAATGATATGCTAACCCATTAAGGGAACAGTGCCATATTTAATTATACCAAGGATAAGACAAGAAAGCACGCAAAACTATTCTACTGACAATGTGGTCCACACAAATAATAACAATAATTAATAAATAATGATAATCAAAATACAATGAAAAAAATTATTTATGCAATAAGGGAAGGAAACAAAGAATTGGACTCACTCCCCGGAGGTTGAGAGCAGCACAGGTTGCCTCCCCTTCACCCGCACTCGCAATGACTGGCACACCAAGAGCCTTCAGGAGCTGACAGCACTGCAACAAAGACACCATACACAGCTTTACCATTTAGTTTACTAGCAAATATGTGCCAGCATTTTGTGTTCACTTTACAACAGAAACCTAAAATAGCCCTGACTAAAACCCATCCATGTATACTGCTCAGTAGTAAACCAAATTAACGTTTGACTTAAAATTCCATCAGAACCTGACAGGACTGACCCAGACATGCATGTGTGTGTTGCCTGCCTTTTGAGTTTGTTTGTCAAACGATGACATGTGTCCGTCCGCTGTCTGGTGACTGGACTGTCCCCTCGTCTCCCGCTTGAGAGGATGTGAAGGGCCTTCGGTCACAAACACTGGTCGTATCTGACTGCGGATCATCCCATGCACACGCCAAAACATGTTCCTAAAAGAATATAACCAGTGCCACATACTCTTCATATTAGAACATATTAAAAACGTGGCATAACTACTTGTAAATGTATATGTTTAATGAATACAAAATATAGACATTGATTTCATTTTAATCTGTTATTTTGGTGCTTGTTTGGGATGGCAGTGTTTTGTTAAATGTTGTTCACCCTTTAGACCACTGCCGTTTTTTGAAATGTACCCGTTTCCTGCCTATTTGAATGAAAACATGAAAATATTAGGTCTGTACGTTCAAGCATTGTTTGTAATGTTTTTTACAACATTATACTAGATGGCACCACTACACAAACCAGCATTACGTGTACAATTATTTTAGGCTGGGTATGGAGTGTCAGTCTACAGTTGGGCTTAGCTGACGTCAGGTCTAAAGGGTTAAAGACTAAGTGAATTGAAATTTTAAATGCTTTTGAGACTATATATCTAAACTTAATATTCTTGTCAAGTAATGTGCCAAATATGAAGTGTGAACTCATGTCACTAAACCCACTCAATCAAAGTCATTTGCATGTCACAAAGCAACCAGCCCATCTGATGCTGCTGACATTACCACAGGCAATGACGCTGAGCGCGCCCTAGCCTTTAGCACAGCGAGTGGCGGTGTGGCTTGTTGTTTCAGACTGTATATGAAATTGCAATTGCAGAATTTAATATTTTTTTATAACACCATAAAGATAATAATCTTCTATAAATACAAGTTGTCGCTGGATGTGCACAGGAATTTTTTAGTTACTGCCGTTTGAATATCACGAATACTCAAACTGTCATTATATCTGCTAAGCATTCGCGATGTTCAAAGGGCAATAACTAAAAAATTCCTGTGCACATCCAGCGATGAAAAATAAATCATGGGTACATTCAGCAGCATATTTGTAGATATGAGTATTATCTTTACTGTGATATCAAAAAAATATATTGCAAGTTTGAGTATTCGCAATCTTCAAACGGCAAAAACTCAGAAAGTAAAAAAAATTCCTGGGTGCATCCAGAGACACATTTATAGGTAAGACTATTATCTTTATGATGATATAAAATAATATTAAATTCTGTATTTGCAATTTAAGGTAAACCACAACACCAACATGCATAGATGTGCGCTATGCTAAATCATAGCGGTGCTAACTGCAGTGACGTCACCTTAACTGCTAGGTGTCGCAACAAACTGTGCAGAAAATGTGCAGAAAAGTGCGACCAAAAGGGGCCTTGAACAGGGTGACGGACGGTTTTAAAAAATTTAGTTGAATAGCAGGACAACATTTTTTTGAGTATATTTCATTCAGATTAGGAATAAAAAGGTTCATTTCGCTTAGTCTTCAAATCTTAGTAAGTAGGAAGTCTTCTATACTCCTTGTCAGGACATGACTGATTAAGTGTGATAAATGTTTCAGAAACCTTATTAAATTGAGAACAATCACTCAGTCAGTGTGCATGCAACTATAGCCTGATACTGAACAATTATTAAATACTGACCTAAGATGTAGACGTTTGCCATCCACTTGTCCCTGACAGACCCACACGCTGGTGTCAACCGCCAAAGTCAGCTCCTTTAGATCCTTCAAACTGCACTGTGATCCTGTCGGTTCTAAAACCATCCATAGGTCGTTCACACCCATCTCTTGTCTAAACTCTTCGGTGACTGTCTCTTGTAACTGTAAGCTCTGAGGCTGAGACTAGCGTTGTGATCAACTTGGATTAAGACTAAGTAGGGTCCAGTCAATCACCGGCAAAGTGAAAGTGAATCTAATGAAGAATCGGTTGATGTACAGGAAACGTAATAATCTGACTGCAGTCATCACGTTCAATACTATTGACTACATCTCCCCAGTGACAGTGCCCAGGAACTGTAAGATACTTGACCACCCAATCGCAGGCTCAGCCTCAGGCTCAGCCTCAGGCTCAGGCCAAGACAGATGTAAATTATAATTGTTACAACTTTAAGTTTACAATGCGGGAATGCCTGAATGCGGCTTCTCTCACGCCCACGAGTCACGACAGTACACCACCCTCGCGCGCCAGGGGTCGCTGCTGCTGATTATATCAGTCCCAGCCAGCATGGCAAACAGCCCAGGCTTGCGAGGATGCAGTACACTGTCTTTTGTTCCGAGTTTGTTTAATTACTCGATTAACTGTCTCAGCTATCTAAGCTAGTACTCACAGACATAGTCACAACTGTCAGTGTCACCGAGTGTCACATAGTCACAGGCTCATGAGTCATATCATGACAGAGTACTACATGTTTGTCTAAAGTTGTAATATCCCAACATGGTGACGAATGACAGCATATTTATTTGCTTTCATACTGCATTATGATATCCTGGAATGAAAATCAGAACGTTTTATCGCTCACTACTCCACTAGCCGTGTTGTCATGTTTCGCCGTTTAATCACCAGGTGTCGTTCAATTTGTTGCTTTTACGCCCACTGTGTGGCGCCAGTTGCCTCGAAAACTGGTTACAACACTTTTAGACAACACTAGTCTTATAAAAAGCTGTTGAACAATTTTCGCCGCCGCGTCGCCGTAACTTCAGCATAGAATATATTGTAACCTAAACAGGGCACATTCCAAAGGTCTATGGGGCACGTAGACGGGGGCTCATTCAAAAAGGTCTGGTGGCACGGCTAATTCAAAAAATCTAGGGGGCATGTGCGCCCAGGTCCCCCTGAATTCGCCTATGCAAAGTTATAGGGGGCACCAGGGAAGGATCCAGAGAGGGTAGTGTAGGGGGCTGTATGATTGCTGCTTTTAAATTAAACACACCATTTATCAGACTGCACGAAACATGGCCGTCGTTTATTATTTGATCCGACCAGCACCGGAGAAATCCGAAGTCAACGGGATCCGTCCGTAATACATAGGTTATGGTAACATGCAGGGAGCGGTTATATTACACCCCTCTCTACCTTGATTACTTAGTCACATTTGTTAATTAAAGGAACATTGAACTGCAATAAAGTTTGTGACACGGATTCCTAATAAGTGTTCGTTGTGAAAAGTGTTCGTTGTGAAAACAGATGAACGCACAAACATGCCATGTTATTTAACAGAACACTTAACTAGATAACGGATATGAAGGGCAGCGATCCGCCTACACCCTTATATCGTGTAACTAACTATATATAGAACGGGCAGCGATCCGCCTACACCCAATTTCTAGATTTGCTCGATTAAGCGCTGTCGCTTTTTCGAGCTCGTTGTGAACGGACAGCTTGCAGAGCAGGTGGCTTAAGCACCTCTTCGTCATCATGACGGGTCTCAAACGACTCATCATCCGTTGGCGGGTCGTCGTCCGCAGCTGTGTCCTCGGGATGATGTCGTGCGATTTCATCGGGCGACAAGCCTCGCACGCGACGGAACTTAGACACATTTCGCGTCACCGTGGACCCATCACCATGCACAGCGGTGACCATTGGTCCTTCCACTGCACTGACGATGAGCGGTGTCGGTGCGAACGGAGTAGAGAGTTTGTTCACTCTAGGCTGCTGTACAAGCACAACCTCTCCCATTTGTAGGTTCACATGTGAAGCGTGTGCACGCTCGTCTGAGGACTCTTTCATTCTCGCATTTACACGAGCGTCTTGTCTGCGAACGACTTCATCTTCTGGGTGCACGCTCTGAAGCGTTGGCAGCTCAGGTAGCTTAGTTATCGGTTCTCGACCAAACAGTAGTCGGTGAGATGTGAACAGCGTAGAACTATGCGGAGTGGATCGATAGTTTCGAAGAAACTGCTGCAGTTCGCGACGCCAGTTGCGATGTTGAATGATGGCTGAACGTACTGCCTTCATCATCGGCTTGTTGAAGTTCTCCACTTGTGCATTCGCCATCGGCCATAGCGGTGTGATTTTGCGGTGACGGACACAGTCGTGTGGCACGACTGCAAAAACTGTGACCACGCATTACTCTGGAATGGTGGGCCATTGTCCGACTTTACCGTTTCTGGATATCCGAACATGGCAAAAATGGACTCCATGATCGGCATAACTGTCTCTGCACTGGTGCTTCTGGTCACGTTAACGACTGGATATCTTGAATATTCATCTGTGACGCAGAGTAAATATTCGCCTGTCGGCACTGGGCCGCAGAAATCAATGCTCAAATTGATCCACGGGCCTCGCGATAGAGTAGTCATGTTTAGTGGCTCCATCTGGCGGCGGTTGGAGTTTGCAACACACGGAATGCAACCCATGACAACTGCTTCCGTTTCCTTGTCTATGCCTGGAAACCACACTTTGCTTCTGATCAGAGCTTTGGTCTTGCAGATGCCCTGATGACCCTCATGTGCCAACTGTATGACACGACTGCGAAGTGCTGTCGGGATGACAATGCGAGAATCTCGTAGCAGAAAGTCTCCATTTTCTCCCACTGTCAGTTCATCCCTCACTTTTCGGAATGCAGCAATGTCAGCTGACTCGTTGTTAGCTGTGTCATGCCAACGACCTGTGCGGATGACCTCGATGACCTTGTTTAAGGTCTTGTCTTGTCTTGTGTGCTTAATTTCGTCAAGGGTGTAGGCATTTGGCGTAGAGCTGTCAGCAGTGTGATTGATGAAGTCCTCAGCCATACGCTGCGCTTGGCTGACGTTTGCTGCTGGATGTCTAGACAGGTAGTCTGCTGGGTTGTCACGACCACATCTGTATTCGTGTGCCACCTCTCCAATCAGCTTAGCAATGCCTACTACTCAAAGACGCAGATAAGCGTACAGATGGAGACATGTCACATAAAAGCCCTACAGTAATGGCTAATGTTGTCCGTTCAGATGGCTCACAATGTTGCAACGGTCATCTCCTTCTCTTAGGTCATCGTTGAATGAGTCAAGACAAACTTGCCCAAAATTCAGCAGAAACGCCGGCTCCTCAGACGAGTCAATACAGTTAAAGCACACTTTTCAACATGGTATGATGATGGCACAAAGTCATGTTCAACACAATAGTGTTGGCGTCATGGCATTACTACGAATGTGGGTATGTCAAAAGTCCATGCGATGAGACGTGTTGAGCTGTAAAACGCAGCTGGTAGTGCGATGAAAAATGGGCCACTTAACACGACGGGGAAAAATGTCTGTGCATGGGGTATTTCCCAGACGGAGTCAGCTGTGAATGAAAGGTCAGGATCTGTTAGAGTCCAAGACTCTGATGCTACTCGACTATTACATAGTACATCGTTAAGACGTCGGGATTGAATCACGACTTTCTTCTTACACGACCAGGCTATATCAGGAGGAAAACAAAAAGGAACCAAACGTAACCATAGATGAAACAGCAAAAGACGAAGAAGACGAAAAGCTGAGAACTGACAACTCACCAGTCTAAGAAATCAACAAAGAGGTCATCCGTTAATGGAAAACAGATGAAGACATTATTGTTGGAAACTTTGTTGCACTGAAGTAAACATATTATGTCAAGAATATGTACACTGGAAAGATCATAGAGATCGACGATGTGTAGGATAGTTTGGCCACATTGTAACGACATATTCCAACAGGCATTTACGTACAAGTAGCTGTGTCTGTGTAGCTTTACCAACAAGTAATGCAAACAGCTACATATGTTTTCTACGTTATTACAGAATACGATTGTCTTATCACTGGAATTAATCACGACTGTATGTTTGAGAGTATTTCAAAATATGCTACATTAGGTTGTAAATGATCGACCATATATTATTAAAGCTATGTTATATTTGAACACATATTCTAACAAATCAATCAGCGAAAGGTATATATTTCTATGTGTTCTACGTTATCCGTATAGGACAATGCAAATCGTAATACTCCATGATAATTCTACTACTTCAATGAATTATGTAACTAGTTGATACGTCAACAAATGCTCTAGATAAATGTTAACTAATAAATGATCTAGTCATTTCACTATAAAGAATCGAAGGAACATACTATCGTCATTTATGTACACATATATATGTGATTATACATGTTATGTGTGCCACATTTTGCATCGAGGTTTCATGCCTTATTCCAAACGTCAAAAATCAAACAAAATTTGCCCGCGGGCCAAAACGGATAAGCCCGCGGCGCGCAAAAACACCAACTTAGAAAACATTATTTTTAGTTTAACATTAATAACTGAAATTAAGATATGACATTCAGGCTTTACAATATCTGCATATCACGAATTACTACTATTCCTGTATTGCACTACTTATGGTAGTTGTATAAAGACAACAACAAAACACAAAATATATATCCGAAATATTTTATTAAAACACAATTCAAATACTAGTCAGCGCATTTAAATGTAAATTGTGCAAATGCAAGTGCTTGAAAAAAGTCAAATGCAAATGTTATAATATATTGTTATATGAACCAGTTATATAGGCCTATTGATCGAGTATGTTGTTTTGATAGAACAAGTTGCATATTCAATTGGGTAAATCATTGAACTGATATCAATGTCTGACTCGTCTCATCGTTGCAAATTGTTAGTTTGTATTAACTTGTCAAGGTGCGTACAACACCAACACGTTGTGTTGTAGTCACCTATACATGTTTAACCTACTAATCACCAACATATATTCTCCACTATACACTGGAAATGTGGAATTACTACATATTAGGACCACTCCTACCAACATGTGCATTGTGTAACTGGTACTACTGCACTGTGGGTAATACTACTGCACTGTGGGTAATACCAGGCACAGTAGTACAGGCGACCTTTTAAATAGGGAAATATGTAGGCTGAAAGCTAGGCTTGAGTAAATAATGGTAATTAGGGGCACCTGCCTGCTAATTCCCTTTGAGTGAGAAAGGAAGCGTCCCCCAACTGAATGCCATAACAGCAATACCTTGCGTTTGAGGTATATTTTGGCATCGGACACAGGGTGTAGCTATCGGTATCGCCCCAGTCTCAATGATGTTTTCCGAACATCGTAAGTATTTCACTGAAATAAACGTTGATGGATTGCTTTATTTGTATTCTATTGTTATATAACTAATATACAGCTTCTTTCGATTGTTTTGAAAACAGCATATATTCGGTTGTGCATGACAGAAACTCTTCTGACTAGTCTCGGATCATGACATTAGAGATGGAGGGGGGGGGGGGCAGTTGAAGATTGTTCCATGCTTCCGCACCAATGTCCAGCTTAGACCCTTGTTTGAATATAGCTGACACCTTAGCACGTTTCCAGTCAGATGTGAGGGATAGGTTGAACAGATACGCTATACTGTCACTTATGGCTGGTGCAGCTATCTTCAGTATCCTGGCTGGGATGTTATCCAGACCAGTCGCCTAGTTGGTCTTGAGGCCCCCGAGAAGTTTCCCCACGTCTTCTGGCGAAATGTTGTTAAAGTGGTATTTGTTTGATGTTGTCCTGGCCTTGATGAGGTATGTTTTGTAACTTAATGCACCACTCCGCTGTCGCGCGCTGTCTCCGATGGTAACATCAGAAGACGGGGCTTGGGGAGGGATGCTTTGAAGATTTTTCAGCGATGTTGTAAATTTATTGTTCAACATTTGTTGAAACTCTCCGAAAACATCGACTGCAATACCCTTTGAGGTTCACCGCAAAAAATTACCTTCAGACTCTCCAAAAATCTCAAATTGTACCCACAAATACACTCCTTCCTTAAAATTTGGGGAACTAATACTATCTCCAGCCCTCTACCACAATTGTACACCACAAAATCCACACCTTTTCCCCAGATATTGGGGGCTAATACTATCCAGCCCACCACCAAAATATCGAGGGGCTCAGCCCCCCACCACTCCCTCAAACCTCCGGTTCCGACACCTATGTCTCACAAATAAATGAACCAAGATATCGTTAAGCCATGGCAACAACATTGTAAAACAAATGTCGTGTTTGGCTTTCCATACCACATATATTAAACGCACTGGCATCTACATATGGACAGCCAATACAAAGAAAATCTTACAAAAAGCGAACATATTCAAAAGACAGTGTACGTACGTTTTTCTTAAAAAACTGTTTCCCAGGGTTGATTTTGGTTGTTATTTTCTGGTAGTCCAGAAACCCTACTGGACATCTTAAAAAAAACTGGCTTTTTAACTAAGAAGTCCGGGTTTGGTAAATATCGTGCCAATTTCTACTGAACTAATAAGTTGTATTGTAAACTGTAATGTATACGAGCGTAGCCGCAGGAAACCTTTCCAGCTGCAAGTTCGCCATTTTCTCAGTCTTGACTCAGACTCAAGAACTTCATGCCTAGCTTCATTGATAATGGCCGTCTCGCGGAATTTCCCATATATAGTTTACACAAAATAAATGGTAGGATTCATGCGTCAATTGAACCAACGAACTAAAAATACACATGATTATTAGTATTAGTTTAGTAATAGTCGGTACAACTACACGACTTGTTCCCAGTTTCAAGGCATGAATGTGCGCGGTGTCAGGGATCACCCTATCAGCCAATCAGCATTTCACAATTACGTCCTATGCTTGGGCCGGTGTAAAATTCACTTCTGCGGCCGGGTCCACAAAATGTATACCCAGGCCCGGCCCGGCCTACACAATTTAGATGAGGCCCGGCGGCCCGCGCAGGACATTACTAAACGTATAACAAATGGAAGAAAAACAGGCAGCAATGGAAGATGCTCGACGGGCGATGATCCCCGCGAGCGAGCACCCACACAAGCCAAAGAACGGCCAGTTGACCCAGCCACAGACACGTGGCGGTCACAGTTAACGACGCGGAACTGTCAGACATAGCTCTAGTTATTTCCGGCTTTTTTGTTGTTTTTGGTCCTTCCGTTGATTTCAGTTCTTTGGTCGATTCCAGCTGCTTGGTTGATTTCGGATATTTCGTTTGCTGCCCCGGTGTCAGCAGCGACACCATGCGGCTGGATCGCATGCCATCTGCAGACCTGAACAACACATCACGAATGATATTTTGTTTTACCGATGTTCATATTTATCTGAGAAAGAGCAAGTTTGGGGGTTGCATATTTAAACTAGGTTCAATTTGATGAGTATTTCGATTTACATATGTAGCGAAATACGTTTTACACGTCCATAACGAAAACCGAAGGGCGTGTCCAGAGAGGGTAGTATTGGGGGACACAAAAACATCCACTGGTGGCCAAACCAAATGGTATAGAACGTTTTTTGCTCCCGCGCCGCAATAACTTCAGCTTCCGCTGTCTCGGCTCGATTGGTGACATCTGAAGATGGGAGGAGGGAGCTGTTGAAAAGTTTTCGCCGCCGCGTCGGCGTAATTTCACCTTATTGTAACCGGAACGGGGGCATATTTCATTTAACAAGGTCTACGTGCAAAAAAAATCCAAAACTCCAGGGGGCACGTGCCCCCAAGCCCCCTAGACATGCCTATGAAACCTATGTATACTGGTCACGTTTTAAAGTCTCGACTGATTAGGCTGTATTGTACATTACCTGTCCATAACGGTGATCTGGCCAAAACGGACAAATTGCACAGCCCGGCCGATGTTAACAAGACATGTTTACAGTACAGGGGCTGTATAGTAACAGTACTGTTTGATATATGATGGCTCAAACATTATTGTTGTAGTAACGTTGTCTTTCTTTATTAGCGGAAACATTACATTACATTACCACTACATCATCCGTAGAAACACTACATCATCCGTAGAAACACTACATCATCCGTAGAAACACTACATCATCCGTAGAAACACTACATCATCCGTAGAAACACTACATCATCCGTAGAAACACTACATCATCCGTAGAAACACTACATCATCC
The DNA here is from genome assembly GCA_963995525.1 of Escarpia spicata. Taxonomy (NCBI): domain Eukaryota; kingdom Metazoa; phylum Annelida; class Polychaeta; order Sabellida; family Siboglinidae; genus Escarpia; species Escarpia spicata. Next base: position 51,382,316 of record OZ023216.1, on the reverse strand, counting down.
GTAGAAACACATTATATAGGAGTATCACTTGTAATCATGAATATTTATTGATCTGCCAACAACTTCAGTCAAGCGATATAATATATTGTGTGTGTGTGTACGTGTGCATGTGTTTATGTGTGTGTGTGTGTGTGTGTGTGTGCGTGCGTGCGTGCGTGCGTGCGTGCGTGCGTGCGTGCGTGCGTGCGTGGGCGTGTACGGGCATGCGTGAATGCGGGCGCCCATGCCGTCGCGCGCGCCTTGTGTTTTTTTTAGAATCCCCACCCACACCTCAGCATATTTAACTGACGAGACACAAGTCACTATCCACCACGTCGCCGTGTTCTCATACTTTAAACATAGAGTCAATCTGCATTACCATTTTCACTCGTTCGGCGACAACGCTGGACTGAGCAATTAGCAAAACATGGTGACGACTAAATCAACGTCCAACTGTTTTGAAGGCTTTATGAACTTATGTATATGACGACCTCTTAATCAAACTCTTACTTGGTCCGTAGCCTGATCTCCGTTCCGGGCGGCTGTTTAGATTGGCATACGCTCCATGTTTGCCCCCCGTCCGCGCTGCACTCGACAGGCAAACCCGGCAGACCAACGTTCACCTCGAGTTGGCCGTCCGTCGTCACTCTGGCAAAAGGAAGAGCGACCATGTTACGTAGTAGATCCGGGGGAAACAAACAGGATACCGATTGTCAGATGAAAGAAAAAGCGCAAGCTATTGTTTCAGCACTAAACCAGTAACATGCTTTGAGGCGACTGGTCCTCAGTGGTCATCTCACAAGTTCGCCAAGTCAAGGAAAACATGTAGACTGTAGCTATGTAGCACGCCCCCGATGCTTCACCAGTAAGCGCATAGAGCTTCGTTGACCATGACGCTGCATTCTGCACTCGCAGAAACATTTTTATTCTAAGTTATTCGTATTTTTATCTTGATCTTTTTAACAGCCGAAAGAACGTTTTAAGAACTTATTTTACCATGAAAATAATTTTCTTTTTAATCTACTGATGTTTACACAGCATTATTATCTTAATTTATTTGTTATATTTAAATTGTTTAAATGTTAACTATTTATATATTAGTTTTATGTAAAGCATTATGAACGTTATGGATATGGCGCTATATAAAATAAAGATTATTATTATTACTAATTACATGTTGAGGAAACAAGGACATTCGACGAGTCACCGTTGGCAAAAACAGACTTGAATTGTTCATTCAGTATCTCTGTCACTTCTCAAGAAACCATCCTTATTCTTGAGCTGGGGAATTAATGAGGCCTCTTGTCCTCTGCTCTTTATAAAGCTCCAAATCCTCTTAGGATTGGAGTTGCACGCTTCGTTGACAGTGGTTTCCTTGTAGGTCTTGTTTGCTGAACGAATCATGTACTTTACTTCCTGTTGCAGGCGCTTGTAGCGGTCGATGTCTCTCTTTTTCGTGGTCTTCCTCGCCTTCCTCCTGATCGCTCTTCTTATGTCAGTTGTAATCCAGGGATTGCTGTATTTAGCGGGAGACAGTTTAGACGGGACTCTCTTCGCGATTATGGTTTGCAGTACTCCTTTGATGTCGTTCCACGTCTTTTCGATATTCACGATGTCTTTATCCTCAATAGCTTTGCTGTAGCTGGCCAAGTCTTAATACCCTGCACACCTGCCTTCTTCCACAGGACAATCTTCCCTCACGGGAGGCGCGGCCGGAAGGCCTGTTGTGATGTATTATACAGGACAATTTCGCGGTCGCTATTCCAAACAGCTTGCACCTTGGGGCATGCGAGTCAGAAAGTCAACCTGCTGCTCAAAGCCACACTCTGCTGTCAGGTCATGGAAGGTCTGGTTGACCCGGGCTGGATACTGGCGGCCTTCCATTCTAAGAGTATTCCAGTTGAGGTCTGGCAGGTTAATGTCACTTCCGACGAGGACCCCTCTTTTGGAGTTTGTATGAAGAGCTTGTATTTCCACGCTCACTTGGCCCAAGTGACCTTCGCTCACAGCTGAAGGTGGTCGATAGAAGGCAGCATTGGTTAGTTTCTTCATTTTTGACAGTCTTATGGAGCCACTCATGAGTTCGAGGCTTTTGGATCTGGTCACCTCCTCCATCTGCAGTTCACAATTGGCTGCTATGAGTACGCCACCATTGGGGGGGGGGGGTCACCTTTCCTGTCTCTCCTGTGGACGTCAAACTCCAGGTAGTTAGGGATGATTTCGGCAGAACTGAGGTTTGAGTCAAGCCATGTTTCTGTCCCAACAAAGATATCAGGGTTGACTGAGTTAATGACAGCCTCCAGTTTTTTTCCTTTCTTATGGAGGCACTGAAACATAATGTTCACGATGCTTAGGTATGCTGCGCCCCTTGGTGAGGGAATAGAGGCAACATCAGAGGCGGGCCTACTGTCTACTGAAGTACTCAGGATCGGTGATTTCAGGGATGTGGAGAACACGGATCCATAAGAATCTGACTTGGCCTGAGCCAGTGTGTGTCTTGGTCAGATGTTTTTACTGTGGTCAGACGTAGTATCCGGAGGGACACTGTAGATAGAAGCAGAGTTGTTTTTTGACTGGCAGTTTGGGCAATACCAAGGGTCCTCACTCTCGCCTATGTCAACAAACACAGGGTTGTCATGCCTAAGCCCTCCTTATGACTCCAGTGGTCACAGTCATCACAAGCTACTGAGCGTCTGTTTGTCTTGCAGGCTCTTCCATGTATATTCCACTAGGAATCTTGGGCTTGGATTTTGAAGATTTCGAAACTGTCACTTTGGTTTAGTCAATGTAGAATCTGCTAATAATGTTCACAATCAAAAAAATTTGACCAATCGCCAAAAGCTAAAAGTATTGTCTGTAAAACTACTGTATAGAACTAAAATTCATGTATAAACCTGAAAGTTCATGGTTCACGGCGATCGGAGGGCGCCGCCATCTTGGAATCGAACGGTGGTGTACCCGGATTGAATTAAACGCTTTGGACAGCAAAAAGGTACTTTCCTACCTTCATGTGTCACTACATATGCACTACCGATGCTTCACGATGCTCTTGCCACTAATCTTAGTGCCATTAAATGATTACAAATTAAGTAAACATACATATATTTGAGAGAGTTCAGATTGTTGCTTTGCCGCCCCACGCACGCGCATCAACGCGCATGCGCATTGCTTATTGTGTCTTTGCACAGATATGGTTTCTTTAGTAATGGGTGCACAAGAGCATGCTTCAATTCAAGCGGCATTTCTCCTTCCGTTGGGCACGGGTTTGTTATACTGGCAGCAGTGATAGCAAGTGTGTCAATGTTCTGCTTTACATGATCAAATGACTGGGGATCAAGTGTGGACATTTTACACTTCGCTCTGATGATAGATGTTATTTCACAAACTGTTGTTGGTGTGAAACTGTCAATCGACGTCACGTAGCAACGTGGTTCGTGCGGCGATGTGACGTGCTGTCGGGCAACGTGTAACTCACTGCGAATTCCGGCCACCTACTTCAAAATATACGGAAAATGCATTGCAACAATCAATGGCGCAGGTATGCAGGTGGTGGCTTCCCACTGAGTGAACTAACGATTTTAAAGAGGTTTTTGTTGTCAACATTTAGCAATTTGTCCTGGTAGTACTTCGATTTTGCGAGATATATAATGCTATTGCACTCACCGCGTGCAGCTACAAACACATGGCGATGGACTTCCAGTTTCGAACGCCTCCACAACAAACCCTTCTTACGCTGTTGTCTTCTCGCATCGTCAATGTCATTTTGTACCACGGATTGGGTTTGTGGCCTCCGACGATAGTCGGGCGCACAGGCGCGTGCTTGTCTATGACTTTCCTTAAGTCAGTGTTGTAGCGTGACACACATTCCATAGCGTTTGATGTTAATGTAACAGCGGCTTGCAAATCACAGGTAGTTAGGCTCTACGCTTGAATATTTCTGTTGATGTCTTGGTTGCTCCTGTTGGCATTAATGACACAGCGCACGACGCGATGATCAGATATTGAAAACGGAACGACTTGCACTGCGGTGGCAAGATTATTGTCATTGTGCGTAATTACGAAATGCAGTGTGACTAGCTGAGTGTGTGGCTTCACTGACATGCTGGGCAAGGTTGAAAGAATTGAGTAGCTCAAGTAGTGGTCGTATTTAAGTTTCAACGTCATATTTGATGTTAAAATCACCGACAATACAGGACGGAATCACACTTAATGACAGCTCTGTAATAAGCTGCTCAAGTTTCATGTCAAACACAGTCTTTGTAGAGGACGGTGGCCGGAATTACGTGTACAAGTTAAATTTCCTGGAAATGTCATCAGTTCAAATGAAACATAGTTCAATGAAAGAATTAGCTTGGACGATAATGTGTTTCTGTGTAACATGACCACAACTCCTCTCCGACCCGTAACACGTGGTCCGATAATTACGCAATTATTGGTTTGTCACTAGACTTCTTCAACCACGTCTCGGTAATCGCAAGTATATCAATACCATGATCTATTATAAATGCATTAATGGTGGTGGATTTATTTCGGACAGATCGAGCTTTCAGGAGTGCAACAGACAAGTTGATCGTCGATGGTCTAGTCGCACTATTCGGCTTGGTGAAGGTTACCGGTCGTGTTGCTGTATGTTACTGGTTTTTGTCGTTGCGTGTGGGCACCCCACGGAACCCCCGGTGGGTGGGTCGGTGGAGTGCCACCCCTGCATTACACGCTGCTCTCCAGGCAGCATTGTTGAGACGGGTGTCTCTGCAGGGGCGGAAACAATGCAAGCATTCTGCAGTGAATGTCGTCATGCTTGACTTGACCACACTTGATTTGCAAACAGCAGTGACTGTGCATGACCGCACCAGCATGGTAGTGTCACACAGGTACAAACAGCAAATTTTAAAAAGTCTTCAATTCATAAAAAGGCGCAAACACTTGCTTGAGATGCAGTCAACCGAATGCCTGGTATGTTCATAAAACTAGTGTAAATTGGTAACGGTGTAAACTCCATAAAAGTGGAAAAATCAGCAATCTTACAGAGCCTGCATTCGGTGCAGCCAGCTAGGCGCGTCCATATAGCCCCAGTTACCATGCATGTAATTGAATGTGCCAGCTCATAATACTATGTTGATTTATAGTATTCCTTCGATTCATAGTTAAACTTGTACAGTTGCTATAATGCCATACAGCGTACCATGCTGATGTCACTTTTCAATAGTTACACAACGTCAAAACAAATTAGTCGACGCACAAAGAGTAACATTCTCACTTTGGCGACTGGCGAGTTGGGTATTTAAACTGTGTTTTCAAAAAGGTTATTCTACAAAACTGCTGGCATAATATTCTTGGCTGTATTTGCTGATGTTTGATTTCCATTAACTCTTTTAGACGCATAGGTCCAAAACGATGCTTTTTGTTTCCCTTTAAGCGTGTTGTTACAACCACTGAGGTGCTGGTGTTCGGCCACCGTCCTCAGTGCGACTGGTCAACGACAGGGGGGAAACTGTGGAAACAGCTCATCGTGTTACCACGTTAAGCGGGTGACACAGGAGGGGGCATAAGACTGAGATGCAATGCCAAATTCTATTCCGGTATCTGGCTGGCTTAATGAGATTTACCTGGCTCCGGGCGGAGGGACGCGGTAGGCGATTCCAAGTGCGCCAAGACGCGCCAACTCCTTAGATCCCAATGAGTTCGCAAACCTCTCCCAGTCTGCCTTCCGTAATGAGTCTCTCTCTTCCTTCGAAATATCTTTCTCCCACGCTGCCTTGTGCCACGCTCTCTCAGCCAGGGCGAGGACTCGGGGAAACAACATCTGGTGGGATTGTTCCTTCGTTCTCACTGTCTCCGACCACAGCTGGCCTTGGATCCCTGAAGGAGAAACTCGCCATCAGCATGTGTACTTCTTTTCGAATATGTAACGTTCGTAATATGGTCTCTATGGTCCTGTTATGTTCGTGGTCACTTCACTGATACGGTGGTTTATATGTCTGTCAGTGGTCCCATATCTCCATTAGGTTTTCATACATGGGGCTGAAATGTTGCACATGGTCTAGCGAACCATTGGATCGATTTAGATATATAAAAATATCACTTGGATGGGGGTCTTAGGGGCTCAATATTTCAAAAGTCTGTAAATTGAGTTGCATCGGCGGAATTTAATGTTTTTCGTTATCATCATAAAGATAGGCCTACTAATGCCACCTACAAACATGTCACTGGAAGGATGCAGAAAGTTTAATTAGTTTTGGTGTTATTGACGTTTGAAAACCCCGAACGCATTACCCTGCACTAGCTTTGCCTGTCGTTTGTCCCATCAGCATTTGGCAGCGACCAGCTCAGTGATCGGGAACATTTTCAGGCAAACAAAACATTTCAAAAGGATTGGTTATACTTCTAGGATTACTTACAATACGATTCTAGGATTACTTACAATACGATAACCAATCATTCGTTACAGAGCCTCCTCACCAATGATGTTGCCTTTTCTCTCCGCATTCAACGGGGTGCACGCCTGTTGTTTGCACACACGAGTTCGATCAAGCGGATTTCCCATTCTGTCGACGTCCATGTTGTCGTAGAGGCTGTCAGGCAGAAAGTGGAACACCTGGCGTGTGTCCGTGTACCTGGTCGCCCAGTAGAGGCCTCTCTCCTCGGGGTCCGGCTCTTGTGGGTGATCGAAGTAGAGATGCGTTGCGTGAGAAACGATTACCTGAAAGTCGATTTACTAATATAATACTGTTCGCCTCACTGATATCGAAAGAGGTAACATCGTACGACATAACTTTATGTCATCGGTCTATCAAACGGACCTTATCCACTTATGACGACATACTATTTACTACTTCGTCTGTATTGTAGCATGAAAATGCACACAACTTTGGTTATTATATCAGTCAACGAAATATCGTCGATTGGTGCAAATACAGAGGTCAAAACGGAATGTTTTATACGCTATCCGCTGACAACACCGTACCTTGTACCCGTGATTGGCGAGTCTGTAGGCACGGTGTCCTAAACCCCACTCCCAGATATTCTGCCATGCGTAGGCGAATACGTTATTATTTGGAAATAGGGATCGAGTAAAGGGTTCATTCCCCTGACTCATCAGTCCGTCTTCCCATCCCGCCAGGTTCAGCTCCTCCTCTTGCACGATCTTTGCCACTTTCTCCACGAATCTTTGCTTCAGACTCTGTCTCTCCGCCTCGGACAACGCGCGACAAGCACTAGAGTTCACCCACGCCCCACGAGCGACTTCGTCTCCCCCGAAGTGGAACACCTTCAAAGGTTGGGGGGTGTCTTCGTGCATCTTCTTCACTTCACGCACCACGTGACGAACAAATCTGTCAGAAATAAACGCAGATGGTACGTGGAAAATGGAGAACATCATCATCATAAATTCAGTATCCTCCATACAATGGCGCACCGTATACATCGAAATCAAAACACGTGGATCGCCATGGATGAACCGCTAACCTGGAATGATCATCTATAATTTGTGTGACAAACAAAACAAATTCGTCACTAGCTTTCCTCTGAAGGAATATCTAACCACACATATAAATCAGGTCTTACGTCAGTCTAATAAGTTATATTTGTCGATAATAAGATCCATTTGGAGTCATCGCTTATTGCAACACAGAACAATGTGTCAATGTTTCCGAGTAAACTGATCCCACCATAATTCAAATAACACGAATGCACACAAGCACGCACGCACGCCATATGCAATGAAAAAACGATATACACCATCCTCAAAATCGTCAGTTTCCTCATTGCTCTGCCAATCATGTCCAAACACAATTGCTTCTCGTACAATACGTCACTGACGATCGGTTAATGAATAAAACATGTGCCCTATTTTAAAATATCGGACCAAAATTCTTAGTGTACGTGTGAAATCGGTTCCCCCTAATCGTGCTACACATTGGCGCCGCAGTCGGAAGGAGGGGGCTGAGCCCCCAATATTTGTGATGGTGGGAGATTGGAGATAGGGTTAGCCTCCCACTATTTAGGGAATGGGCGTGCATTTTGGGATGGAATTTAATGTTTTAGAGAACCTGAAGGTGAGTCTTTTGGCGAGCCTGAACGGGGTGCAATTGAAACTTTAAGTTTTTTTTAAATGTTGATCGTCGCCGCGAAAAATCTTTATTGTGCGAGATCGAAGAAACGCGCCGTACATAAATTGCGATTAGGACCACCGACATCCGTCTCACTGTCGATAACATATGTATTGTACATCGTCAACGTATTTTGCAAACGGTCATCAACAAACGGCTCTGAATTATTTTTTAATGGCAAAAAAGTCACCAACATAGAAATCATGAACGGGACAAACCAGACATGCGTCAAAACGAAATGCAACACAGAAAATGGACTTCCATAGGATACACATCTGAAAAAATACACTACAATACTTTCAAAGCAAACATTATAATGTAATCCACAGGGAACCGAAAACGGTAAGCCCGTCTAGCAGCTGGAGGAGATCCACAGCCAAGGAACGGAAGAATGAAACCATCTGGAGGAGATCCATAGCCAAGGAACTGAAGAATGAAACCATCTGGAGGAGATCCATAGCCAAGGAACTGAAGAATGAAACCATCTGGAGGAGATCCATAGCCAAGGAACTGAAGAATGAAACCATCTGGAGGAGATCCACAGCCAAGGAACTGAAGAATGAAACCATCTGGAGGAGATTCACAGCCAAGGAACTGAAGAATGAAACCATCTGAACGAGATCCATAGCCAAGGAACTGAAGAATGAAACCATCTGGAGGAGATCCATAGCCAACGAACTGAAGAATGAAACCATCTGGAGGAGATCCATAGCCGAGGAACTGAAGAATGAAAACACCTGGAGGAGATCCATAGCCGAGGAACTGAAGAATGAAACCATCTGGAGGAGATCCATAGCCGAGGAACTGAAGAATGAAAACACCTGGAGGAGATCCTAGCCGAGGAACTGAAGAATGAAACCATCTGGAGGAGATCCACAGCCGAGGAACTGAAGAATGAAACCATATGGAGGAGATCCATAGCCAAGGAACTGAAGAATGAAACCATCTGGAGGAGATCCATAGCCGAGGAACTGAAGAATGGAACCACCTGGAGGAGATCCATAGCCAAGGAATTGAAGAATGAAACCATCTGGAGGAGATCCATAGCCGAGGAACTGAAGAATGAAACCATATGGAGGAGATCCATAGCCAAGGAACTGAAGAATGAAACCATCTGGAGGAGATCCATAGCCGAGGAACTGAAGAATGGAACCACCTGGAGGAGATCCATAGCCGAGGAACTGAAGAATGAAACCATCTGGAGGAGATCCATAGACAAGGAACTGAAGAATGAAACCATCTGGAGGAGATCCATAGCCGAGGAACTGAAGAATGAAACCATCTGGAGGAGATCAATAGCCAAGGAACTGAAGAATGAAACCACCTGGAGGAGATCCATAGCCAAGGAACAACATAGTGCGTGGGATAAGCGTTATTTCGTTCCTGTGCTTTTCTCTGGAACTTATAAAAGCGTAACTGATAGCTTCGGTATAACAAAAACGTGGTTTACGTAGTTACCGGTACGTGGTCTCGAGACAAGGGTCCATAGCATTGTCATTAAACATCTGCACGGAGTTGTACTGCGAAGTGTCGTCAGGCTGTCTCAGACGGAAGTCGTCTCTCGTTGCCAAGGCGATGATGGCGGCCCGAGCGTGGCCCGGACTGTCGAACTCCGGGATGACCTGGACGTGGCGAGCCGCAGCACGAGTCACGATCTCCTTGTAGTCGGCCTGCGTGTAGAAACCGCTGCCGAGGCCGGTCGACGTCGGCCCGCTGCCGAGTTGTGACAGTGTACACGTCTTCTCCGTCAAGTCGTGGCAGCGCTTGCTGCCGATCTGTCAGACAGAGAAACAGTTGTAATAATTGTTGCACTGGACAATCACAGTAGAAAATAAAATATGTATGAAAGGTAACGGTTATGCTTTTTTTATGTGACAGGCCAACATAAATTAGTTTTCGTGCTGCCTGTATAATGGCAGATTCTTCGTTTGCGAAGATCAGTGTGAAAATCTTTGTTACTGGGGACGGCGGCATGTCTTCAGGTAGATGTGCAGGCTTATTCTGGACTTGCAGGCTCTGGAGCAGGTTGAACGAAAGTAGAGTTGGCCTGAAGGTACCTGAGCTGCAGATTCTTTCCATCGCCTACGCTTCTCCTAATCTGCTTCTTTTCTGGAATACTCAAAGTCCAGGGCTGCTCTCCTGGTAATCGCTCTCCGGTTGTTTCTGCTGCTTGCTGTTCTCAACCTTTGAGGTCAATATTCGCTTGGGTGAGCTGCCGCTTCAGCCGGTCCTTCTAGCGCCCACGAGGGCTCCTCTGTCTCGGTTGCCCTGACGAAGCACACCATCAAATGCAGCCTTTGACATGCTTGTGTCGTCTGTGCGCGAGATGTGACCAGCCCAGCATGGCTTCGATGCTGTTTGCCTTTTCCAGGACCTCATTTCAGGAGACGTAGTCCAGCATTGTATTGTCGCGATGAAGAGCAGACGTCGATGGTGAAACCTTTCACGCAGTTGTACTTCCTTTCTGTAGAGGACCCGTGCCTCAGCTACGTAGAGAAGGGTAGTGTCGACGAAAGCCTTCTATACCTGTATCTTGGTTGACAGACATAACGAGTGCTTCTGCCAACTAATCAACTGTGTTGAGGGGTTGTCCATCAGTCTTGATCTGAGGTGGGCTGTAGGCTCCATGGGATTATTTCTTTGGCCTGGTGGTAAGGCCAATATCTGTAGCTACTTCATTGAAGCGGTTGACCACTGCCTGAAAAGCTTCTCACTGTGCGCCAGGAGTGCACAGTCATCTGTAAACAGCAGCTCCAAGATAATTTCTTCAGTGGTCTTGGTTTGCGCAATGAGTCTCCAGAGATTGAATACATCTGTTCGGAACCTGATATAAATGCCTTATGTAAGGTCCTCCTTGGCTTCACGCAGCAATAAGCTGAAGAAGATCACAAAGAGCATTGTGACCAGCACACATTCTTGTTTGACACCGTTTTCGACGAGGAAGGGATCGGTTAGATCACCCTAACATTTCACTTGCACATTTTAGCCTTCTTGAAGGTGCTGGGTGATTTTAAGGAAATTTTGGGGCATCCATGTTTTGACATGATTCTCAGTAGTCCGTCTCTGTTGACTTTATCAAAAACGTTGGTCAAGTCAATGAAAGTCGCGTACAGGCCCATGTTCTGCGCCCTGTACTTCTCTTGGATCTGCCTTAGTACGACGATCATATATGCAGTTCCTCCGTTAGTTCGAACCCACACTGGCGTTCCGCGAGGTTTTCCTCAGCGATGGCTGGGATTAGTCTGTGCAAGAGCACACGGGCTTGTGCTTTGCCTGCCGACAATATGGTGATGCCTCTGTAGTTAAAATTGTCAGACTTGTCCCCCTTTGTTCTTGTATAGGAAGGCAACCACAGCATCCCGCATGTCCTTCGGTACTACTCCCTTCTCCAAACACAGTGAGAACAGGTCCGTGAGCTTCTTCAAAAGAATGTCTCGTCCTAGCTTGTACACCTCTGCAAGAAGACAGTCGATGCCTTGGGCATTATAACATTCCAGCTTTGCCATTGCTGTCTGAATATCGAAACAACAAATGGCTGTGTTGATGTTATTTGTACAATTGTAAGTGTAGTTAAATTTGTATATGTCTGTCACGTTGTATTCTACGTCTCTGTGGATGTAATTTTCTGTGGCTACATATTTAACAATAAATAACAAAACTGAGTCATTTGTAATTTTATCACCTCTGTCAATTCCGGTAGACCGGGAATCTCAAGTCTCCAGCCCTCGTCGTCCGCCAGGTGGAGATGTAGTTTGTTTAGTTTATACGTTGCCATGACATCGATCAGCTGAAGAACTTCCTCCTTGGAACGGAAGTTCCGAGCCACATCGAGCATCAGCCCGCGGTAGGGATAGCGTGGTTGGTCAGCTATGTGTCCAGTCGGAATGTCCCGCGTGTCCGTGGTCAGACTGATCAACGTCTGGACACCGTAGAAGACGCCCGCTTTATCTCGGCCCACGATACGCACGGCTGGTTTGTCGGCGTCCACTTCGATACGATAGCTCTCAGACGCTGTGGAGATCACGCCCCCCAGCGTGACGTCACCCGTCTCCATGGTGACGTAATGGCTGCTCGGTCTCTGCTGTTCTAGTCGCAGTTTCAGACTGTCTGCCAACAAAGAACACACCACCACGCCGGATTAACATTAAACTGGCTTGATTCATGTTGTCGAACAGTGTCTAAGATAACTCTGTTCGAAGAACAACATGCAGTGGTATTTGCATGCGATGGGTTTAACCTAGAATCTTTAGACTAGAATCGAACTATTTGACTAAGGTACATGAAACGGGAATTCGATATCAAGGTTTGTTACATCCGTTGTATCTGCTACACACTAACCTACACTGTTTTTACATCGAATGCACCTATCGACAGGTGAGTGGTGTTGCTAATTAGAATCGTGTAACATTACATTTTAGTGCATTTAGTTAGTGCACTAAAGTGACTACGTAATTGCAATACCTGAAAGAATTGTCGCCTCTGCAGCAAGAGTTTCGGTCTTTACGATGACCCATTGGGAATCTAATGTAATTTCCCGCGATGCGTCAACAGCGACCTCTAGCGGTGTCGGTACTACTTCAATTTCCGGCGTGGTGACTTTCTTTATTTTGTCGTTCAAGACGAAGCGATCCGCCGGCGTCAAAGGCGTGTAACGATCATTCGGACGACGTTTCAACTGTTCCGGCTTCGTCAACGGCGCAACAAAATCCAGACTCTCGCCCGCAGTGGTCTTTAGTGTGACCGGGGTGGCGCCGGAAGTGACGACATACCAGTTGGGCAATACGTCAGTTACGGCCACCTGCCAGTATTGGGCCCGGAATGCGATAGTGACGCTCTTTCCTGGAAGGAGTTCCGTGAATCCGACGGATGGCACGATCTTGTGTAGATACCCTTTGATGTGGTAGGCCTTGAAGCCGCTGTTGCCCAGCTCGGCTCCGTTAGGACGGATCGTGGCCGGCTCAATGAGTCGGATGTGACAGAAGTAGATCTCCCAGTCGGTCGACGCTATCGTTGCGTCTCCGCCATTCTTTAGATCGATCTCAGCCTCGAACAACTTGCCGTTGTCGTTCCTTACGATCGTGTACCTCACGCCAAGCTTCTCCCCCAAGTAGTCGATTAACTGTTGGCCTTTCATCTCGTCTTCTAAAATAGTCAAAAACAAGACTATGGGTTGTCGCGGTAGGTAGTTGCATCATTTTGCTACACCGTCTCGCTTTGTGACGACACAAACCATAGTATATACTATATTTTTTTTAATTTAGACCCGCAACATGGGCTATTGCATATACTACGACATGCTAAACGTACATACAAAGGTTATACTTACTTAAATAAAACGATCACATTTTACAAGAACTTTAACAAATGTGTTATGGTCTTACGCACAGCAATAAGTTATAACTGCGCATTTTTTGTATGGTGTCGCAATTAATAGTCTGTTGTCAGTCACCGTATTGATCTGTCACAAACCACGCTGCAACACACAGCCCTTAGCATTGATTAAATTCGATGTAATTGACATGTAAGTACATTCTAGTTAAATTATGACCGATGATTGATTAGACCAAAGTCTACGAGAGCCTAATATTGGGCCCACTTTGAATTGCCTTACGGAAAAGTGTGAATCATTAGCGTGTTGGTGCATACAGTCTAGAAAAAACATTACTAAATTATGCGAACGATCGTTTGATTTGGCTGCAAAAATTACCGAATAGTAAACAACTCACTCATTACTTTCCAATCATTTAAATGTAATTATATAGGACACATGTAAATGCATTCACTGGGTGTAGTGACGCCTTCTAAATATAACGCTCCGCTTTTTGACAGACTCTTACCGGATGTGGAGGCCAAGCAAAACCACGTGATCAGGATGTACGTCACTAGCCCCCATGTCATGACTCACTGTCTTCTTTACTTCACGCACTTGCAGATTGGCGGGAACGGAATCCGTTCCTGACACTTCTCACCTGAAAAACATAATTCTCAATTATTTCTATTCAATCGTCCAGCTTTCTGGGATTAGAAGTATATGATATGTATTGGTGACTGACAACTATCGACACGCTATTTTTTCTAAGAAAGTCAACAACGAAGCGTGACTTCACGTTCAGTGACCCATGGCGATATGGATTTATTGATTCATGATTAATAAGGAAGTCAACCATGCGATTTATATTTAATAATTGAAAAGTACATCTACTGCCTGCTCTAGAAACTAGTCACGCACCCCTCTCACAAGCTGGGGAGTTCCCCTTGAGGGAAAAGAGTTCCGCTCGAGCTCTCAGGAGGGGTGTCGTAATAAACAGGTTTGCCTATAATGCAAATATCAACAACAATTGCAGAAGTAGTTTTCACGGTAGTTTTAACTTATGTGCTACATAGTATTGGCTAAACGAAAAAATAGTGCACTTTGACGATAATGTTGTTATATACATTGTCATCACTAGGAAAGGTGGTCCGAGAGAAAGGTCCAAATTGCTAACACTGTTAACAGCGAATCTGTCTGCGTGATAGCTTTTAAAATTCTTCATAAATGTGCTGCAGTAGTAATATAAGTTCATCAGGATTGATTAAGGAGGGAAGGATGAAGAACGATTGACGTCACTTCCGGAGGTAGGTCAAGGTCAAAAGTCAAAGGTTACAGGTAAAGTAACGCAACTGGTGTATAGGTGGTGAACTAAACAAGTAGGTCAATAAGCGCCCCAAGGTGGAAAGAAAGTAAACTAAAAAAATAGATCAACCAGCGCCATATTTGGATGAAACGACGGACTATATAACAAGGTCGATGACGTCATGAAATAGGTTAATGATGTCATGGAATAGGTCATTGCGCATGCGCGTTGGTATATTTTTTCTTAAGGTAGCTTATGTTTTGAATTATAAGAATAGGATGATGACGTCATGAGGTATACCATTACGCATGCGTATTGATGCGTGTTTCCGACGGCGGCAAGATGGCGAACTATCTGGTCATGTGATCATGACGACACATCTGTTGAAGCGCCTCCTGTTTAGTAAATGGTGAACTATGAAAACAGGTAAAATAAAATGTCGTTGAAAATTCATTTGACATATTTTTCGAAGGCCATACTGGATCGCCTGTGCTAATGAGATATTGACGTAGCCCGCTGACGTTCTCAACGCTGATTGGCTGTCTTGTAGCATGATCACGTGATTCTCACAATCCCATATAAGACCGTAGCTACTAGCTGATCGTCCACATAACACGACAGTGTTATGGCAACGTCATGTTGAAGGCACCCTACTACCGCTCTCCTGCAACCCTCTAGCGTATAAATAGAGTACTACGTAATGTGGTAGCGCCCCTGTTGAGTAATTTTTAACTCATTTGTTTTACATAGAGAAAATAATTTGGATAATTTCAATACCACGACAGTACTATGGCTAAGGTCATACTGAAGACATCCAACTACTACACTCTTGCAGCCTTCAGCGACAGTGACCAAGATGATCCGTCTGTCAGCCGACCAATCGTACTACCGTCAAGCCTCCACGCACCGGAGCCGGAACCGCAGGTCGCTGTGAAACCAAAGCGCATTGGGGCCGACACCACCTTGTCAAACCTTTTCCCATGCCGGGTCGAAGCATTCGGTCGGGGTTTAATTCGGTCGAGCACGCCTATCAATACGGGAAAGCATTGTACCACGGTAACGCGAATGTGCGGAGCGTGTCAAAGCAGCAAAACACGCGCGCATAGCAAAACGGAAAAACAAACAGATTGGGGTGACGAGAACTGGTTGGAACGATGTCCGGGTTAACTGGATGCGGCACGTGTTGCTCGCAAAGTTCAAGCCATCCAAGGATTTGAAAGCCGCATTGTTGGCAACCAAAAATGCTTAACTGGTGGAGTGTGTGCCATCGAAAGAAGTCTTTTGGGGACTTGGACGTGGCTACGTAATTATTCGAAACATTCTCGGAAAACTGTTGTGCGATGTGCGCGACAACTACTTATAGACACCACGAGTCCAGAAACAATTGCGCAATAACTTCCGTTGTTATTTTAAAGTACAAGCAAGGAATGGGCGCGTCGTTATTCTCATGGATATTACTGAGAATAATCGTGATTTCATTGGTTTATTCATGTGACGTCACGAAGCATTGTGGATTTTTGATTGGTTGACTGGTTTCACGATCAAGTGATTCTCAGAAATGATATATAAGACCACAGCGGCGACCAGGTCGTCATTCGTACCACTTCTAAGATCATGATGAACACACCCTACTACTACGCTCCTGCAGCGTTCAGTCACATCGATACAGACGAACCGACTAGCCGACCGTTCGCGGCGTTCGTCAGCCGACTGCCGTCCCAGTCTGTCAGCCGACCACCGTCGTCGTCTGTCAGCCGATCACTCGCACCGTCTACTCATAACCTACCGCATCCGGAGGTCGTCGACGTCGCGATACTACCAACCGGGTAGGCACCGAACCGTTTATTGTGAAAGGCCTCGTTATTGACAAAGTACAACAAAATGCCCCGTTCTACATCGGTTGTCGTTTCTGCAAGAAGCGCATGTGTGTTGACGTCCGTGGTAAGCTATAGTGCGAGAGAAACGGATACGTGAACTGTAATGCGCATTTATGTGTGCGAATGTGCTTTCGTGAAACTTTCAGTCAACATTTGTGGCTGACATTGTTTGAAGAAAGTTTGAACTCTCCTGTCAGCACTACGCTCTCCCGGTTGCGAGATAGATGATCCTAGTCAACTTCACCACGAGTGTCTGTAACCAGACGATATTCTGATTTACATGCACTTTGAGGAGGCCGTCGAGGACGTTAATTCAAACGCGTTGTTTAGTAGAGGCAGGTGTTAAACTATTGTCCTGTTTCAGGGGAGTGGCGAAACAGTGTGAAGGAAATGGTGCTTGCAGTAATGGAGGGTGATAAATAATGGATTATGTTTATCGTTTTGTTGTAATCGACAATTGTTATTGTACACGAATTAAATGTGCAAACCATGTGTAATGTTGTCCTAGTGTAAGTATCGTGCACCCTCATTTGCGTTGAGTATGGACACGAGGTTACTTTACCCGTTTACCTGTATCGTTGCCTGGTAAAACGACGTTTGTTACATTTTTACTACATCATTCTGCCACACTCATATATTACCACACGAAAATATCGCGTGGTATTACGGAGAATGGCAGCCCTTGTATTCCACACTGTCGTCGATGCAAGCCAACATTGAATTTGTAGAAGGGATACCGGATATGGCGTTGTTTGATTCCAAATCGAGAAACCTGGTGGATATCGACTATCTAATGCTGGAAACACACGATAGGGTCACGAAACTCTACTAAAAAGAATCACCATTGCAACACGTCTGTAATGTATTTAATGCAACATTTATTTCCGAAAGGTAAAGAAAGTCGCACCGATAGGCATCAATGCACAATACATGATGGTGTTTAAGTATCCTCGCGACAGCACGCAAGTGGTTAGTTTGGCCAAACATATATATCCCGGTCGCACAAAACACATGTAAGAAGCGTCGAATATTTTTCGTCGACCTGAAACAGGCCACACCGGAACATTTGCGCCTGCGCAATAACGTCGCACCGGAACCAGGCAAGAAGCAGTACTCCTACCTTCCAAAGATATATTGTCTTGCACGACAAGACAATATTATTACGTCATGTCTCCTCGCGTAGGTAAGCAGACGACACGTTCACATGGTGTGGCGCTTAGAAACATATTTACTACAACACGAAACTAACCGGAAGTTACGAAGGTGATGATGCCCTGCGTCGTGCTTCACATGCGTCGTCGAAAGAGGTGAAACGGTGGTTGTCGGAACAAGACACTTACACACTACACAAACCGGTGACATATCGTCGACGTGTCGTAGTGGGTGGTATAAATCAACGATGACAGGCCGATCTAGTGGACATGTCACGTTTGAAACGGTACAACGACGGTCACACTTTAATTTTGACCATGATAGATATGTTCTCCAAGAAAGCGTGGTATGTACCGTTGAAAAACAAATCGGGGTCGTCACTCACCACAGCATTTCGTCGGTTGTTAAAGGACAATGACCGACCACTGACATTGCAAACGATCAATGAAAAGAGTTTTTGAATAGGGAATTGCAAGAGTTTCTGAAAGAGGAAGGTAATAATAATAATTAACTTTATTTATGCACTAGTCTCCAGAGTACAACTCTGTTCAATAGCGTGTACATAGTCGCTAAAATAAAGCAAAATATGTGTACATAAGACTTTGTGGTGAAATATAAATTTGGCCAGATACTTTTTAAAAATAGCGTTGTTAAAATAAACATTGTGGATTTAATTATTGTATATATATATATATATATATATATATATATATATATATATATATATATATATATATATATATATATATATATATATATATATGTTAAATCGTTATGTTGTTTCCTTGCTTGTATTGGAAAAGCCGCGTATGAAAAGCGAACATTGTGTTTTTTTCGTCCTTGATTTCCGTACAACCTCTTCTTGATTATATATATATATATATATATATATAATATATATATAATCAAGAAGAGGTTGTACGGAAATCAAGGACAAAAAACACAATGTTCGCTTTTCATGCGCGGCTTTTCCAATACAAGCAAGGAAACAACATAACGATTTAACATATCGTTTTCGTATTCACCGCAGCACAACGAAAAAGCGAAAATGACGTCAGCGCCACTCGTTCTTCGTTTCTCATTGTTGTCGTTTATGTGGTAGGCGGTGAATACGGCAAGATATTCGTCCCATAGGCACTGTACATTATCTGACTTGTTATTTGTATGCTACCAAAAACTTGTAATGAGTTTTAAAACTAATTTTGTTTACCTTTATGTATTGATTACATGATTTTCACGTGTTGTAACTGTATTATTATATTGATATGTATGCATTTATTTTATATTAGTGATAGACAATATTCTGATTCTGACACGTGCTTCGTGTTTTGTTGACACCCAAAGTTTATCCATGTTTGATGGATTGCATAAATGTTGTGCTAATTAATGTAAAAAAAAGTAATGCTGAGCCAAGCAAAATATCATCAAAGCTATAATGAAGCATTAATAAAATGTATAATATTTATTCTCGTAGATAAAACCAGAAAGACTGCTTATACACGGACAGTGTTACCATTCTAAGAAAAAAATACGTATTTTTCTCCGAACCGTTGAGTACGATAGATCGGTTTTCTGGCGCAGCACAAACAGTTTCTCAGAATACAAAGATTTTATTTTCGGCGTTGCGACACCAGTATGCAAGTTCGATTTTTTACCACATCTGCAAGTGAGTGAGTATGTGTTTGACCTCGCTGTCACTCATAGAACTAGAGTAGTTTTGTGTTCACGACGTTTTTGAAGTGTAGAAAGACGAGCCATAATTGGGTCGTCTGTGGTGCCAGAAAGACACTGGCGTAATTAGGGTGATTGTGTGTCATGTTTAGTAATATATACGGCTGCAAGTGACACGATTTGGACTTACATAATCACATGATTGTCACAGATGGATGTCACCAGGTAAGTCTTCCTATCTGTTTTGTTAACACGCAAGCATTGTCATCGAAGGCGGCGATGCGTCCAATACTACTTCAGGTTAGTACTGGAAGTACGCCGTGGTAGTAAGTAGTTTTCTTGTAGATGCCTTGTTTTTGTTGGGATTTGTCGTTACTTGTCCACCTTCTCGAATTGACTCTCCCCCCTCTCTCTCTCCCCCTCGCCCCTTTCTCTCCCTCTCTCTCTCACTCTCGTTCTCTCTCTCCCTCCCTCTATTTCTCTCTCCCTCTTTTTTCTCCCTCTCTCTCCCCCTTCCATCTCCCTCTTTCTATCTCTCTCCCTCTCTCCCTCTCTCCCTCTTTCTCTCTCTCTCTCTCCCTCTCTCTCTCCCTCCTTCTCTCTCTTCCCGCGCATGTTTTATATATATATATATATATATATACACACACACTCCTCGACACAGTATCGATTTTACAATAGCCGCCGAAATCTTTGAGTTTCACATTAGCTTTCCTTGTGCATTATAATCGCTTTTTCGATAACGTAGTATATATATATGTGGTCGATTCTCACGAAACCTGTCCCAAGTCAGGTGTGTGGTGGAAGGTTTGGCCCAAGACACGTGGTTGCCCTTTCGACCATCACAACATCAACTTCGAAAGTTTTTTAGTTATACTAGTTTTAATTTATCTATCGAATACAATTTAAAATATCCAAAGTATCGTGCCCTACTTTAAAAAAACATCCAGCATTTTTTATTGGTGTCCTGGGTTTTTTCTTCAAAATCCTACACATTTATTTCAAATCATGTATTTCGTAACAATATATTGTTCATGAAACTAAATTTAGCAAAGGCTTTCTGTGTGTAGGCCTTTTTAAAGTGTTGTATATTGCCGCATGATGGAATTGAGGAATGTCCTCTTTACATAATTAAATTAACTCTGGCTTATAATAATAATATTTTATTTTGTTAAGCGCCACATCCAATGTTGTTCACAGAGCTTTACAACAATATACAAATATATACCAAAATAATGCATTTGAATAAAAACAATAGTTGTTATATCAGATAAAATGACCTAATAATAATAGTAATTAAGACAATACATTTAGTAGAAATAGAAAAGGAATGTGATACAAAATACCATAAAATAAAACAGAAGATCATATTATTATTATTTTTATAAATAAACTAAGATTAATGTAAACATCAATAAATTAAGCTAAATGTATATAAAAATAAACAAATACATAAATAAATAATAAATAAACATTAAACATCAATCAGCTATGGTAATCGAGTGTTGGTGATCGTCCGAGTTACATATACGCCGCATTGAACAGTTGAGTCTTCTACACAGATTTAAATGATTCCAATGACGTTTTGCTGGTAACACTTGGCGGCAGAGCGTTCCACACTGTTGCCGCAGCGTGAGCAAATGTACAGTCACTGGCTCTGGCTGCGTGTTCTCGGGACAACTAGAGCGTGGGAGTCAGCAGACCGAAGATCTCTGGCTGGCATGTGTACACGCACGAGTTGGCAGCGATTTCACAATGTTGAACATGCTTTTGTTGTCAGCGTTCAGGACTTTATCTCGATAGTACTTGGTTTTCGAGAGGGCATTGAGCATGTTGCACTCATCGCGTGCATCAACGTACATTTGTCGATGAAGCTTTGTGCGTCTCCACAACAACTCGTTCTTTCGCCGTCGTCTCCTCGCGTCATCGATGTTGCTGTTGTATCATGGGTTTGGTTTATTACCCCGCATGGCAGTCCGTCGCTCTGGTGCTTGTTTGTCAATACATGTTTTTAGTAAAACATTGTAGCCAGTGACGAGTTCCGCTGCGCTGGAAGTTGACACCATGGCTGATAGTAACTCACAAGTTGATCGAATGTCATTGTTGAAAGAATCGGCGTCAAACGAGCCGCACGAGGAACATTGGTGAACGTATATCCGTTCGGCGTCAGTTCGGCGATTATCGCTTTGTTGCTGTTATTTTTCAGCCACGTTTCCGTTATGGCTAAGATGCCAATGACGTGGTTGGTCACGAGTTCATTGAGGGTTAACGTTTTATTTCTGACAGATCGAACATTAAGGACAGCGATTGCTGTTATTAATTTTTTCACCGCCAAGCCGCTTTACTTTCAAGTTCTCCGCTGCTGTCTCGGCAGTGAACTCATGACATCGGAACAAACACGGAGGAACAGTGCTGTTGATCAATTTTATTTTTTACGTGGCGCCGCTACTGTCAATTTACCTTCTCCAGTTTCTCTCCATTGTCTCCGCTGAAATGATGACATCCGAAGACAGTGTGTGGGGGGGGGGGGGGGGGGGGGCGTGGGGGGGGGGGTGCTTTGAAAAAATGTTTCGCCATCACGCCGCCTATTACTGGGGGTTCAGAAATCAATATGTCTACCCTACAATTGCATACACCTTTTACAGTAGACAAAATACACATTGTAATCGTCTCATATAATTTACATTTCCACCCGCCACAAAAACAAACATTCACGCTCACATTTAATGGGGGGGGGGGGCAGAACCATATGTCTGCTCCCAAAGATATTATAGGGGGCAGCTGCTCCCCCCACCCTCCTGTTCCCGCGTCTATGGATATGTGTCCTGGCAGTTACGATCACAGATATCGCTTGACCTGACGGTGAGGCCGATTGCACAACAGGTGCAGTGTGTATTAAAGTACGTTTGTGTCTACGGCTCGACACCCACACGGTGGTTCGGCTATCCCAAGTAGCTTCAATAGACAATAAATCGGCTCGGAGAGTCTATTGTTTGTAGTTATTACCTTGCTATGGCGCAGCAGTTCGTGCCTGTGGTATCGAATGTGGGTCAACATAGGTAGGACAGTTAAAACGAACAGGTGTGATTGCAGGCTGTACTGTCTAAATATCACCAATGTTCACGAGTATAGTTCAAATCAGCATGAACCCATGCATAGCGCATAATAGCGCATAGTATCATAAAACGGATGTACAATTATAACGATGATCGAATGTTTAAAAAACGTATTAAACTAGTGAAATCCACGAGCATATTAAACAAAACACTGGTGCCACCAGGGGGCGCTCAACGTTACATTCACTGCAAAGCATATACAGTTTGTGCCAGGGTGGCCGTTTGCAATAGGTGGCCGATACAGTCGTGATAGCAATATTGACAAGATATTACAAAATACACGCGTAGGTATTATGCGACTGTTTCAACGCATGTAAAACGAAAACTAGCGCATCACGCACGTGCTGTATGTTCAACCTTATTGTATCAGCGATTACTTCGTGCTACCAAGAAACCAAATCCATGACGCAGACGTCGTTTTCCCGACGTATTTGCTACGCGTGAGTGGTTCCAGTGGAACCGCGTGTTTACGTGTTACATGCCAAACCATGGATTTACCGTATAATAGGGGATAAACCTTTACATATGCGGGGCTTTTTTAAAATAGAGGTGTTACGTCCAACCCCTGAGGTTGTAGATTAATCCCTGAAAGTTTGGCGCTTGAGTTAAAACTGTCTAGGAGTAAAACGTTAACGCACGTGCATACATACATACGTACATACGTCCGTGCGTGCGTACGTACATACATGCGTGCGTTCCTACCCACGTACGTATGTACGTGCATGCATGCATGTATGCATGCATACATACATGCATACATGCATACATGCATGCATGCATGCATGCATGCATGCGTGCATGTGTGCATGTGTGCATGTGTGTGTGTGTGTGTGTGTGTGTGCGTGCGCGCGCGTGCGTGCGAGTGTGTGTATGTGTGCATGCAGTATGTGTAAAAGTTGGCCCCAGGTGGGTGGTGGAAGTTTGGACCAAAGACAGGCTGATGCTGGAAGTTTGGCCCAAAGACAGGCTAGTGCTGGAAGTTTGGCCACGAGACAGATAGATGATGGAAGGAAAAAGTCCCGGCCACACCTTTGTTGTTTCAATATAAGTTAGCTGATACGCCCAAAACATACAAACGTGCATGCGTATTGCATTATTGGAGGTGGGGATCATGAAGGGTCCATAGTCACACAATGATAAAGTAAAACACAATGCTTATTAAATGAAACATCTTACCTGTATCGTGGCGATAGGTTAGTTCAGTTCATACGCTAGATTTGATGTTTGTGTTACGGCTTCGACAAGTGTACTGCATTGTCACACACTTAACTGCACTGAGGTGGATCAGGTGAGAAATCGCGTATCGCGTTACATCTGAGCGATTTACCGAATCACACGTAGTAACGATCACACGTGCACCTATAAATTTCGTATTAGTTATTCGCATGACCCCACTTGTACGAGTGTGTATATTTACTCGTGCGATCCATGGTTCTTATTGGTAATAGTTCGGATTATTCAGCTCAGGTTTTATTGCGAAGCGATACAAGATCCATTTGAATCGAATATATTTCTTTGTTTCGCAAGTAATCAAATGTGATTAATTGTGAATCTAAAATGTTCGACTCAAATTTATTATTCTAACTTGATGGACATCGTCACCAAGATAACATCCACCCTGATATCGAAATGTCTAGAAAGTGCAGCGAAAACATTGCCACAAATGACGGCAAGAAACTCCACAAACATGGGATGTTTGCACTTTCATATACGCATACATACATACATACACACACACACATACGCACGCACGTATACACACGTATACACACAAACACATGCACGCACACACACACACACACACACACACACACACACACACACACACACACACACACACACACACACACACACACACACACACACACACACACACACACACACACACACACACACACACACACACACACACACACACACACACACACACACACACACACACACACACACACACACACACACACACACACACACACACACACACACACACACACACACACACACACACACACACACACACACACACACACACACACACACACACACACACACACACACACACACACACACACACACACACACACACACACACACACACACACACACACACACACACACACACACACACACACACACACACACACACACACACACACACACACACACACACACACACACACACACACACACACACACACACACACACACACACACACACACACACACACACACACACACACACACACACACACACACACACACACACACACACACACACACACACACACACACACACATACACACATACTCGCATTAACTCTCTCAAACACACGCGCCCGCACACACGGTCGCACGTATACGTACATCTCATTCTGGAAACTAATCCATATTACTCTTATAACTTAAATGTCATATGAGACTACAGCTACCTTTCGTAAAAAAACTGAATACTTATTTATTCGAAATAGCATCCCCACCCTAACCTTCGGCGGTCCCTTGCTGAATTGATGGCTCTTGCTTGTCTATATTAACGATTTTGCCCAACGATTCTTGCATGTTGCACTTCTGAGCTCAGATTCTTGGGGTTATAGGCGGTATAGAAGTTTATTATTATAATTATTGTTATTAAATCCATTTCAACATTGTCGTCATTCGATTACTGACTTGAGAAAAACCCTTTTCCATATAAAGCCTACGCGGGGTATATAGCACTGTTAGAAATTGGCACCATTATTGCATGGTTACAATATTGGCGTTATTATTCCGTTCCATTATTCCAGCAGGTGATCACCCAACGACACAGATATGTGATATAAGAACGTAAGTCGATCGCTGCATTGTGGCGAGGTTAGTGTGATATGAATGGTGGCGCTAACAGTATTCTTTACACCGTTTCAGAGAGTGATCATATTACATTAATTACTATAATTTACCTAACAACAGAATAAATACATTGATGTTATGGTACCAGCCAAATTGTGTTTGATAAACCCGACATTTTTTCGCTATTATATTTGTTATGAAATGTAAAGAAAGTGTTCAGATTATAAAGTATAATGTTGGCGATGTAGCGGACGTCTGCTGGTTTAACGGCAAACCTATTTGATGCTCAGGGCAGTCGCGATATTACCACATTCAGGACAACCAATTCAGCTAGGGTCATATTAACGAGTGCCAACTTGGCTGATGTAGGCTAGCTAACGTCGTGAATAAAATCTGACCTTTATTGTGATGACCGGTTAGTTGAGTTCATGTGTTAGACCTGATGTCTAGGCCGTCGACGTCGTCCGTTGCATCACTTAGTCATACATCAAACAACATTGGAGTTACTAAGGCGTGAAATCGCGTATCGCGTTACATCTGAGAGCAACGCGATCGAAGCGGACGTAGTAACGATTATGCATATACACACCATCCTCGCGCGCCAGGGGTCGCTGCTGCTGATTACGTCAGTCCCAGCCAGCAGTACCCCTGGCTGATCGCTTTGCGAAACTCTGAATTTAAGCTCAGCCTATCAAATCGCTCACTAGATCAGTACATCTACTCCGGTCATGTGGTCATAATAAAACTAATTTCAACCAAACATGGCTCATGTTACATGCAATGTTTAGGAAGTAGAAGCAATTATTCGAATACACAATACCACTCAGCTGCTCGTGCTAATGGGCGAACGGGTCATTATATATTGGGATTCCCAGAAGTCGTTTATCCGTCTACAAATTGGGGCGGGTATTTGTGTTGTTCTCACGGGTGATGCAGTCGCGACTGGCAAAGTCAATTACTAGTTTGACTCAGCTAACTTCCGCACTTCGCGTAGGGGATCAGCCAGGGCTAGTTTTGCCTGGCACACAGCCCTGGCTTGCGAGGATGATACACACGTAAATTTCATATTAGTCTTCCGCATAACCCGTTTGTACTGGTATGCATAGGCAACAGTTCGGTTGTTCCGAGTGTTCAGCTCTTTTTTGCTATGCGACACAACATTAATTTTAATTGAATATGTTTCGTTTGTTTTCGCAACTACTCAATTGTGACTAATTATAAATAAAAAAATTAAATTCAAATTTAATATTCCAACTTGATTGACATCGTCATCAAGATACGATCCATTTTAGTAGCGAACTGTCTAGAAACTGTAACCAAAACAGTAGCGCATATGACGGGTAAAAAACCAACAAACTTGGGAATTTGAACTTATGCCTACATACATAAAATAAACACGCACGCACGCACGCACGCACGCACGCACGCACGCACGCACGCACGCACGCACGCACGCACGCACGCACGCACGCACGCACGCACGCACGCACGCACGCACGCACGCACGCACGCACGCACGCACGCACGCACGCACGCACGCACGCACGCACGCACGCACGCACGCACGCACGCACGCACGCACGCACGCACGCACGCACGCACGCACGCACGCACGCACGCACGCACGCACGCACGCACGCACGCACGCACGCACGCACGCACGCACGCACGCACGCACGCACGCACGCACTTGCATTCCTCTCTCTCTCTCTCTCTCTCTCTCTCTCTCTCTCTCTCTCTCTCTCTCTCTCTCTCTCTCTCTCTCTCTCTCTCTCTCTCTCTCTCTCTCTCTCTCTCTCTCTCTCTCTCTCTCTCTCTCTCTCTCTCTCTCTCTCTCTCTCTCTCTCTCTCTCTCTCTCTCTCTCTCTCTCTCTCTCTCTCTCTCTCTCTCTCTCTCTCTCTCTCTCTCTCTCTCTCTCTCTCTCTCTCTCTCTCTCTCTCTCTCTCTCTCTCTCTCTCTCTCTCTCTCTCTCTCTCTCTCTCTCTCTCTCTCTCTCTCTCTCTCTCTCTCTCTCTCTCTCTCTCTCTCTCTTCTCTCTCTTCTCTCTCTTCTCTCTCTCTCCCTCTCTCTCTCCCCTCCTCTCTCTCTTCTATCTATATCTCATTTCAAATTTTTTGTTAAAGACCCGATATTAAAGTTCGACTATGGTTTTAAAAAGATCCTCTTCCGAATTCAGACTCTGCGGATTTTATAACACTGTTAGATTGGTTCCATTATTGCATGGTTAACGTCTTGGCATCATGTACAAAGTGTCACAACTCTATACCAAAGTGCATAATCTTGTTTATTTTATGTGCTAGTCCGCTTAATTAAATGTTCTAAATACTAGAATATATTGATGTTATGGTACCAACCAAATTATGTTTGATAAATCCGACATTTGTTCGCAATTATATTTGTTATTCCTCAAAATGTAAACAGAACGTTCAGATTATAAAGAACATTGTTGACGATGTAACGAACGCAGGCTGGTTTAACGGCAACGCTACGTGATGCTCAGGATATTTGGCAGCAATTTGCCTGTGTGACCTGTTTGCGGAGTAATGCTTGTCGGCAACTGTAAATATTGACGGGTGTCACACATACAGGCATTTTATGCGAGCTAGAAGTATGCAATTTTTTTTTTATCTATCAGCATGTCAATGAGATGATGATAACAGCAGTTGAGGAGTTTAAGACATTTTGCATGTCATGTTTTCTTATAATCAGACAAAACGTTAACATGGTCGCCTATGGGAAAACCAACTCTGTATTGACCCCATTGGCTACCTGTGGCGCAACGAATTAAGTATAAACTGGAATTGGAATTGGAACAATTTATTCGACAATAAACAAACAAAAGCACACATTGCAACACACATTTTTACAATAGTTAGTCTATGTCGGGAGACTCTCACTAAGGCTCAAAAGCCGCTAGCGTGAGAGCCACCCACGGGAAGAGAATATTTACTGCAAGTAGTCAATTTAACATAGTAAATGATTATTCAGTAGACTACTTTTATGTCATTCATATCCGTATTCTCCCACCGTGGTGCACACAGTAAAAATATGAAGTGATTTGGTAGAATATACACAAGGTCGCCATAATCCAGCACAATAATTATGAGCCTACATGTGATTTATGAATGGCTGTTTCATTTCATAGAAAAGCACTTCGTTGGAGAACAGAATACCATGCTCGGTTTAGACTAAATTATAGTTTACGTTTAGTCGCAATTGCTTCGTACATTATGAAAGACAAGACACGACACAAATACTAAAAGGTTAGTATAGGCGGAGACAGGTTAGATCTTCATAACCAGGGCTGCTCTGGTTCGGGAATACACCTAGAAATCGGCCTATTAGTAAAAAGAGGATACAATTAAGAAATATTTGTGGTTTCGCATCAATTTATGCAAATACAAGCATGTAGGCAGTTTATTATATAATCAAAAGTATTTTATATAATCAAAAGTATTAATTAGTACTGTTTATGTTCCCTGTCGCACTCTTCGATCAGCCGATCAGTCTCTCGTAGAAGTTCTTAGAATTAACCTGTGACGTTACGGCCGACGCGCATTTTCATGTGCAGGTCCCGCCCTCTGGAAGTCTCTTCCAATAGAGCTAAGAAGCCAACGTGATTCTGGACTTTTTAGGAGGGACCTAAAAACCTTTATCTTTAATTAGGCTTTCTCGTAATTTCTTTCTTTTTAAATATATATATACACATACATTTTAATATTATATATAGCATACATATACAATCGAAATGTATAGTTTTTATTGTGTTATATTATGAAACACATGTATTGTAATATTATAATTACCTGCGTAATGTATGCTTACTTCATGTTTTAGGTTGTAAACACCCCTGACTCTATCTGAGATATGTGGTGTCTAAATAAATCTGATTTGATTTGATTTGGTCGATAAGTGAAGGACTCTGCAATATTGAAAATACCGCCACCCATCGTCGTTTAAAGCTGTCGCTCGATTGGACTTTTTAATTATTATTTATTTATTCTGTGGTATGTTTTTATTATCTTAAATTCATAGTGCTGTTTTTTAATGTTTTTATAAGTTTCTTAATGATAATTTGATTGGACATTTGGTGCCACGTTTGTTGTATCTTGGATTTTGTAGTGCTTTTTATGTTTATAAAATCACGACTTTTTACCCTTTTGTCTCAGCGCCTTCGAACAGGGTACCCTGGCGTCAGGGCGCTTTATAAATGCTCTAATTGTTATTATTATTATTACTACCCTGGGTAGTTGCAATCGTAAAGACCATTTCCGCCCCTGGATGACACGACTTGACATTCAAGAAGGTGATAAATGTAGGTTTTTCAGCAAATGTAAAGCGAACATAAAAACCTACGAGCTCTCAGGGTATATAAATGCCGTATATTGAAGACGGCGTTACTGAAAAAAAAATCATTTTTAAAGCAACTGTCTGGCGCATGGATGACGTTGTTGCCTAAGTGGTTTCTTCGAAGTTAACGCTATGTTATTCTAAGCAGAGTTCAACATAACTGTGGGCTTGATAGCCCGGGGGTCGTGAATATTCTGTTGGGCCCACAAATATCTGATGTCACAGGCACTTATTTAATACATTTATCAAAAATGTTGTTAGGGAATAGATCATAAGGTCAATGATGCGCAGGCCTAATGTGCCGGGATACTCGATAAATTTTATTCTTTTCTCACCATTTGGGGATATCCGATAACATCGAACGGTAAACACCTTTTACCTACGCTTGATGCACCCAACCGTACGACAACGTGACAGTAGACTGTATTGTGATTTAAAAAACACGCGTTCTCTGTATGATGAGCACCTGAATCGTGACAGCCCTACAAACAAACCGCCACGAGCGTTTAGTTGATTCTTGACGTCAATAACGCAACCCGAATTGCATTGCTAATAATCTATCAATAATTATTGTGTATACCACTTCGCCAGCCGCCCGACAACATAATTTGTTGTGGCTATTGAAGAAGAATTTAAGAAGAATTTGTTTTTATTTGGCCCAGACATTTGATTATACCTACAATACATCCATGTCAAAAATAAAAAATAATACAAATATATAACCTTATGATGAACATGGCATAATGCATCGTAAATAACAAAAAAGTAGCGTCAGGAGACTCCTCTAAGACTATAACAGTCGCTATCGAGGAGCCACCTTCTATGATAACAAACTTAACTGGATTAATACATCACCTGCTATTGTGAAAAGGGGAGCGGTCCCTCGGTTTAGTTGGGGAGTATGGTACATATCCGTCGTTTAGTGGACGAGAAACACCGTTACATGTTGTAATGTGCAAAAGAGGCGGCACCGGTTATTTTACATAACCACTTCTAACGGTGAATTTGCATTTTCCAGCCACGGGCGTAGGAAGCTGATGATTGTTGTGGGACTGAGATTAATGTTTGTGACCACGGGGCATTGACCCCTGACCTCAGTTATGAGCAACGGTTCGTGGGTAGAATCCCCTAGGAAGTTACGCAGGAGCCTTATGCCTAACAGCTACTCTCTTCAACATCAATGGACTAGTAACATTGGACTAATAAATTGGAACACAAAACAAGTCCAATGATCTGCGCAGTCCCACGATTATCAACTTAAGCCATCTAGTGTTATATGAAACACACACACACAATTTAGATTAGATGAGGTTTTTCTTTGTTTGTAAGACACGAATACCTTGTTTAATATCTACATATCTACGTTGATACCTTGTGGGCAAAATTTATTAAAACATAAACAAAGAATGTATCATTTGTTTTATACCTGGCTCACATATTATGTTCACTTAACATTGGCGGGACAATCTTGAGACTAATCATTGAGATTTGAGTGCAGGAAAAATTGGAAAAGCAGTGGACATATTTATTAGATAAGCATAATTTTGCATCAGTAATACTCATAAACTACCTGTAGACATTCGTGAAAATGTTCATCAAGTTGGAAGAATAGATAAATAAGCAAATTTCTTAATTGACAACTATATAAATTCGTCTCTCTTCGACGTTTCGACCGCCTTCGGCGGCCTTCTTCAAGAACTGATCTTCCTCTACTCGCCAGATGACGTGGCGAGCAAGCTGTCCCACACGTGACTCAACCGGTAGCGCTATGATTACTTTACCATAATGTCCAAGGAGTGATAGAACCGGTACAACGCATACTAAAACATCATGATATAGCGTCCACTGTCAGACCACACCGAAATCTCAGAAAAATATTAGGACAACCAAAAGACAAAGTGGAAGACAGAAAGAAGACCGACTGTGTATACCAGATCCCGTGAAAGACCTGCAACAAGACATACATTGGGGAAAGGGGAAGAACACTTGGCTCGAGACTAGAAGAACATATGAAAGAAGTCGAACTGTGATAACCAGATGTTTCACTCGAGGAAAAAGGAAAGACTCGACAAACAATGAACACAAGTCGGCTATAACTGACCATGCGGACAGACAAAACTGTGTCATAGACTGGGAGGGTGCAAGAGTAGTTGATAGAGAGACAGACAGAGGTGCGCGATGGATCATGGAGGCCATCTGAATCAGAAAGACTACAGGGCTCAGCACACTGTCAGTTTTCCCATTGGCGACCATGTTAATGTTTTGTGTGATTATAAGAAAACGTGACCAATAAAGTTTCTTAAACTTCTCACCTGCTGTTATTATCATCTCATTGACACGCTGGTCGATTTTAGTCAAAATCTAATATTTCTAGCTCTTGAAAAATGCCTGTATGTATGACACCCGTCAATATTTACAAATGCATGCAGGCAGTAATCCGGCTAGAGTGTCAACTAGCCAAATTGCTGCCAGATACCCTTCCGCTTAGTAAAATCAGCTAAAAAGACACCATTTTACTGTCAACAGCTGCTACAATCACATCTAGAAATCTGACTACTCAAATGCACTTATGTCAGAGCAAGTGAACATTGTAAAAAATCATTTCTAAAAATATAATGCACTTTTTTCGTCTGTAATCAAGCAGAAAGTCCAACAGTGTGCTGACCCCTACACCTACAATAAATAGAGATGAGGGGGGCTACTTCCTAAGTCACGTGTGGATAGAATAGAATAGAATAGAATAGAATAGAATAGAATTTTATTCACTCTAACCACATACTGTGGTACATAGAGGATCACAATTTCACAAATACATATATAAAACAGGAATCATTATACAAAATATAAATATTAACAGTCTGGATAATAATTACCCATCAATCTAAACTACTAACCGTGTAAAGTCAGGTTTATACAGGTTCCTGGATAACATACACTAGGCAGAACATCGAACATACAGTTTTAAACCATGCAAGATGAATTTTGCCAGGCTGTGAATTATGTCTGGATCATTGGTCTGTAGCATATGTATAAAATTATATACATTAGGACTCAATCTATTACATGAAGTCATATATTTAATTCTCAAGTCGTCCAATTTGGTACATTCATATAAAAAGTGAATTTCATCGCCTATTACACCTCTTTCACAAAGTTTACACAGTCTCTCATTCCTAGGTATATTAAAGTTTCTTCGGTTATTAACAGGCAATTTATATGTTCCTATCCTGAATTGAAATAAAGCTTTTTTTAAGTGTTCGGGTAGGATTTCGATATACCTTTCTTTTCCATGGGAGATTTTAAAAAGTTGATACATCACATTATTATCATTTACAATTCTGCAGTGCCATAGTTGCTTAAATTGATCACATTCGCATTTGTGTATGATCTTGGCATCTATTTTATGATCCTGTGTTAACCATATATAATTAATACCATTACTTTGAAAGATGTTACTAACACATTTAATCCAAGGTGATGAGTGTACATTTTTACAATGAAGATTATATAAAATTGTGTACATGACCTTATTAAGTTTTTCCTCACTACTTTTTAATATTCTTGTCCAATAACATACCATTCTTTGTTTTATAGTAACTGACAGTGGATATCTTCCTAGCTCTCCATATAGTTGCATATTATGAGAGAATTTAGACACTCCAAAAATGAATTTACTGAATTTAGTATGCACTTTCTCCAAAATATCAACATTTTCGTAGCCCCACACTTCACAACCATACAATAAAATTGGTTCTATGCACCTGTCAAATAATTTAAGCATAACATCAGTTGGTAGATTCAGTCGCCTGCCCTTTTGTATGAGTGAATACATAGCCTTTGAAGCTTTATCATGTAGCAGTTTTTTGGCTTTAACAAAGGATCCATTCCAATTAAAGCAAATACCCAAATAAATATAATCCTCTACTTGATCAAGATCCAAATTACCAAATTTAAATATAGGAATGTTACGTATCCTTGTGTTAGACCTGGCAAAGACCATCATTTTTGTTTTACCGATATTAACTTTCAGTCTATTACAGCTACAGTATTCATTCAATAGGTTCAGATTCCTGTTTTTTAATATATCATCTATTAAAATGTTAACTCTCTCAAATTCATTAGTGTTGTTATTAATGGCACATTGAAATTCGGTTTCCTTGTTATGCTCCCATCTTACTACTGTCCTTTTGACACATGGTTTGATATGGCACGATGTATTCTTTGTCGCTATTAGCACTGTATCAAGCACCAGTTCTAGCACACTGTGGCCATCAGAAAATAGTGGATTTCCATCATGTACAATAAAGTTATTGATATGTTTAAATAGCAACGGACAACTTAAGAAATAATCAATAGTACTGATATTCCTAAAGGTGGGATTACCACTTGAGTCATTAGTCGTCCTCCCATTTACAATAAGCACATTAGCAGTTTTACATAGATCTACTAATAGTGGCCCATATTTATTACACTGGGTGTCATTATTTTGTCTTTTATAGTGAGCTTTCGTGCCAGTACTCAAACCTGCAGCACCATCATACCCAAAGTCATTAAAAATACCGTCTTCTACAAAATCACATAAATCACCAGTCCTAGCATTAAAATCGCCACACATACAAACAAATGCATCATTACAAGACAAAAGTTCTAATAATTCTACTTCATTGGAACAGCCTGTTCGCCACGCCACCTGGCGAGTAGAGGGAGATCAGTTTCTAAAGAAGGCCGCCGAAGGCGGTCGAAACGTCGAAGTAAGTCGAATTTATTTAGTTGTGAATTAAGAAATTTGCTTATTTACCTGTAGATATATTAAGAAATTATTATAGCTAAGAGTTAGTCAGAGAAAGTGTTTTAGACTACCTTAGCTTTCGTGAGCGATATTAAATTTGTTGATAAATTGTATTGTTTGTCGTTGTTTGTCTACCGGGGGCTAGGATAGAACATGTAACTGAAAGGGTAGAGAAGGTACTGGGGCATGGCAAGGGAGGGTCTATACTAGTACATGTAGGGACAAATAACGCAGAGAGGGAGGGAACAACTGGGATAGTTCAGAAGTACAGACAGTTAGTGAAGAAGTTAAAGAAGACAAGAGTAGAACAGATTATCCTCTCAGGAATGTTGCCAGTAATGGGAGGAAGGGGGCCGACATATAGAAACTGCAAGAGGATGGCGATCAACGCATTAGTTGAGCAGATGTGTAAAGAAGAGGGGGTGGGATTCGTAGATTTATGGGGATACTTTGTTGGGAGGGAAGATATGTACATGAGAGATGGCCTACATCTAAGTGGAAAGGGGGCAGCAGTTTTCTCAGAGAACTTGCTGCAATCTGTTGACAGTGGGGCAGGCTGCATCTATTTAAACTAGATTCGCAGGGGGGATTCACAGAGAAGCCTGAAACTGGAGGCATAGATAAAGACAGCAGAAATAAATCGGCAAAGAACAGCCTGGAAAACTGTTCTGAATCAGGATATAAATGCATTTGTTTAAATGCAAGGAGCATAGTAAACAAAAGAAGTGAACTAAACATTATGGTAGAAGATATTGACCCTCACATAATAGGTATAACCGAATCGTGGGCCACCACTGATATATCAGATGCCGAATTGGGACTAACAGGATATGTAATGTTTAGGAAAGATAGAATAGGAAGAAAGGGAGGTGGAGTTATTTTATATATTAAAGAATCTATCCAGGCTTATGAAATAAAATTAGAAAGAGAAGCAGATTGCGAAGAAGCTGTTTGGTGTAACATAGTTACTCAACGTTAACAGTTGGGTTAGTTTATCGAAGTCCAAACATAAGCATAGAAGAGAATGAAAAAATACAAAACGCTATAAGGGAAGTAAGCAAACGGAACTGTATTATTATGGGGGACTTTAACCATGGGCATATACAATGGAAATCTCTACAGAGTATGGGGAGTGAGGACCACAAGTTTTTAGTTTTAGTACAAGATAGTTTCCTTTCTCAACATGTGCTAGAACCAACCAGGGGAGAGAATGTGTTAGACTTAGTTTTGTCCTCACAGAAAGAATTAGTTGACAATGTCAAGATATGTGAGCCACTGGGGAGTAGTGATCACAACCAGATACATTTTACCCTCAAAGTAAAATCAGAAAGGAATAGTAAAAAGCAGTATAGGAGAAATTTCCACAAAGGAAGGTATAAGGACATGAGGAAATATTTAGCAAAGATAGACTGGAATAACACACTGAAAAATAAGACGGCAACAGAATGCTGGAATCTATTAAAGAGTGAAATTAAGTGCATAGTCGATAAATTTGTACCCTTAAAAAAACAAGGAAAACGGTCCAAAAAGAAACACTTATCGAAAGAAGCCATTAGAAAAATTAAGTATAAACAAATGATGTGGAAGTCATATAGATGTACTGGAAATGATGAAGACTACAACAGTTATAAAGAAGCACTTAACCAAGCTACAGCTGAAATTAGAAATTCAAAGAGAAGCTATGAACAACAATTAGCTAGTAATATAAAACATTACAGCAAGAGTTTTTATGCGTATATTCGAAGCAAACAGAAAGTTCAGGATAAGGTCGGTCCTCTAGAAGATAGTGCTGGAAATACAATATCAGAGGGATTCTTAATGGCAGAAGACCTGAATGAGTATTTTAGTTCAGTGTTTACCAGGGAAGATATTAGTTCACTGCCAGTACCAGAGGCTAAGCTCAAGGGGGCAGATTCAGACTATTTAGGACAGTTAGTTGTAACCTCGGAAATGGTAGCTAAGAAAATAAGGGCTATGAAGGATAATAAATCACCTGGAGTGGACGGGATTCCGCCCAAACTACTATTGGAAATTGTAGAACAAATTAGCGCACCGCTTGCAACAGTTTTCAATTTGTCATTAGAAGAGGGAGTGGTTCCTTTAGAATGGAAAGAGGCAAACATTATACCGTTATTTAAAAAAGGTTCGAGAAACAAGTCAGAGAACTATAGACCAGTGAGTTTAACATCAGTGATTTGCAAATTATTAGAAAGACTAATTAAAGATCACATGGTGGATTTTCTTGTTAAACATAACTTGATAAACCCATCTCAACATGGGTTTTTAAAAGCGAGGTCATGCTTAACAAATATGTTATGTTTTTTGGAAGACATCACTATGTGGGTAGATGAGGGATCACCAGTAGATATCATCTATTTAGATTTTCAAAAAGCTTTCGACAAAGTACCACATCAAAGATTACTCCTTAAGCTAAAGGCCCATGGCATAGGAAATGGTATAATAAACTGGATAGAAAAATGGCTGAATGACAGAATACAAAGTGTAGTAGTTGATGGGGAGGCTTCAAACTGGAAATCGGTATTGAGTGGGGTACCACAGGGATCAGTACTAGGACCTATATTATTCTTAATATATATCAACGATTTGGACGATGATATAACAAGCAAGGTGTTGAAATTTGCGGATGATACAAAAGTGTTTAGAAGGATTAAAAGTGATGGAGACAGACAGCATTTACAAGATGATCTTGATAGGTTGATCAAATGGTTTGAAAAGTGGCAAATGCTGTTCAATTTTGGGAAATGTAAATGCCTCCACACAGGTCATGGGAATGAAGAGGTAAAATATAAAATGGGGGGTACTGTTCTAAGTACTACTGTAAAAGAAAAGGACTTAGGATTAACCATTAGTGCTGATATGAAGGTTTCAGAGCAGTGCGGAATTGCAGCGTCAAAGGGAAATCAAATCCTTGGATTAATTAGGCGAAATATAGCGTATAAGAAAAAAGAATTAATAGTACCGCTGTACAAAACAATAGTGAGGCCTCATTTAGAATATTGTATACAAGCATGGAGGCCATATCGCAAGAAGGACATAGATATGCTAGAAAGAGTACAGAGGAGAGCGACTAAAATGATACAAAATCTGAGGGATCTTAGTTACGAAATACGCCTAAAAGAATGTGGTTTAACAACACTAGAGACCAGGAGATTGAGAGGAGATCACATAGAAGTGTTTAAAATATTGAATGGTTAAGAAAATATTGATAGAAACATTTTTTTCTCAGTTAAGAAAGATAGAAGGACCAGAGGACATGAAGCTACATTAGTAAAGGAGCAGTGTAGATTAGATATAAGAAAGTTCTCATTCTCACAAAGGACTGTAAATGAATGGAACAGATTATCTTCTGATTGTGTTGGTGCTAGTAGCGTGAATATGTTTAAAAATAAAATCGACACACACCTTAAAAAGGCGGGATACATGTAGATAAAAAGTATTGGACTCTCGATAAGCCAAAAGGCTTCCTTGTCCAACTGCCATCCAGAGTAATTTTCTGGATGGCAATCTTGTTAAATCTTGTTAAATCTATTGTTACGTTCATTCGCTAGGGGGCACATAGCGTATGTCTAGCGTAGGCTAGTTGGGCACTAGGTGATAGGTCAGTCTAATTGAGAATATTGTTTTAACATCGGTGATTTGCAAATTATTAGAAAGACTAATTAAAGATCACATGGTGGATTTTATTGTTAAACATAACTTAATAAACCCATCTCAACATGGGTTTCTAAAAACGAGGTCATGCTTAACAAATGTTATGTTTTTTGGAAGATAACTTCACTAAGTGGTTAGACGAGGGATCACCAGTAGATATCATATACTTAGATTTTCAGAAAGCTTTCGACAAAGTGCCACATCAAAGATTACTGCTTAAACTACTAAAGGCACATGGCATAGGAAACGGTATAATAAACTGGAGAGAAAAATGGCTGATTTACAGAAGACACCCGGTAGTAGTTGATGCGGAGGCTTCAAACTGGAAATAAGTTTTGAGTGGGGTACCACAGGGATCAGTACTGGGACCTATATTATTCTTAATATATATATATATATATATATATCAACGATTTGGACGATGATATAGCAAGCAAGGTGTTGAAATTTGCGAATGATACAAAAGTGCTAAGAAGGATTAAAAGTGATGGGGATTGACACCATTTACAATATCCTTGACAAGTTGATGAAATGGTCTGAAAAGTGGCAACTGTTGTTCAGTTTTGGAAAATGTAAATGCCTACTCTCAGGGTACGGGAACGAAGATGCACAATGTACAATGTGGGTACTGTATTAAATACTACTGTAAAAGAAAAAAGACTTAGGATTAACCATTAATGTTGATATGAAGGTTTCATAGCAGAGCGGAATTGCAGCTTCAAAGGGAGATCAAATCCTTGGATTAATTAGGCGAAATACAGAGTATAAACGAACTAATAGTACCGCTGTACAAAAAAGTAGTTAGGCCTCATTTAGAATATTATAATTTGTATACAAGCGCGGAGGTCATATCGCAAGAAGGACATAGATATGCTAGAAAGAGTACAGAGGAGAGCGACTAAAATGATACAAAAACTGAGGAATCTTAGTTATGAAATACGCCTAAAAGAATGTGGTTTAACAACACTAGAGACCAGGAGATTGAGAGGAGATGAGATAGAAATGTTTAATATATTGAATGCTTATGAAAATATTAATATAAATATTTTGTTCTCGGTTAAGAACAATGGAAAGACTAGAGGACATGAAGTTACATTAGTAAAGGAGCTGTGTAGATTAGCTATAAGAAAGTTCTCATTTTCACAAAGGACTGTAATTGAATGGAACAGATTATCTGCTGATTGTATGGGTGCTAGTAGTGTGAATATGTTTAAAAATAAAATCGACACATACCTCAGAAGGGTGGGATACACATAGATAAAAAGGGTTGGACTCTCAATAAGCCAAAAGGCTTCCTTGTCCACCTGCCGTCAAGAGTTAATTCTCTTGTTAAATCTTGTTAGACATGAACATACCCGACACTGTAACATTTACGTATTGATCATAACATGTATCGTGTTATGACTGGTCATGACTAAGGCACCCCATATTGGTTATAATGTAGATGTTAGATACTAGTGTAGTGTTTTGCTATGTCAGATATATACTTTGCAATGTTGTTAACATTTCTGTGTTTTTGGGATGAAACGGATTTCACACACCCTTTTAAATATAATATATTAATCACTTTTCAGGGCTCGAGCCCATCTTAAAGCATCGGAAACTTAAATGTTTGTGTTGTGCTGAGACAAATACACGTAGACATCTGAATCATGAATAATAGGGGACCAGTGCATGACCCTTGCGGAACACCGGACGAGACATCAGTATGACCAGAAAATTGTTCACCTATTTCTCTTTATTTGCGGTTGCTCAGAAAACTAGTGAAACATTGTAAAATGTTATCGCATATCTCATACTTAGGTAGTTTGTATAGTAGCTTAAGATGAGGTACTGGGGTATCGAACGGTTTGGAATAGTCGATGTACCGTTTAGAATCTATAGCCTTAACCCACAAGTTCAATAGCTGCAGCTCTGTGGATCGCCCTTTCACAAACATTTAGATGCAGGTGGTAATTTATGCTGTCAGCCAGTATTCGTTCAAAGAAACGGCATATAGCTGGTAGAATGTTAACAGGTCGGTAATTACATGCCTGCGATGCAACTCCTTTCTTATAAACAGGGGTGATGTCCGCCAATTTCCAGGACGAAGGACATACAATACAATAGAAGTTATGTTATTATTATTAGTAGTATAATTACACCGCTGTCGAGTGACATTTTGAAAATAATATACAGTGGAGTACATAGTTCATATGAAAGAGAGTTAAGTACAGCGGAGGGTATGCCATCCGGACTACGGCTGAACTTAGTTGGCAGCTTACACATGAATGTATGCACAAGCTCTGGGTAGAGCTTAATGTTAGGTAACTCAACATTTGTAGGCATGTTTAAGTCTGGTAACGTCCCATCGTCCATAGTGAAAACGGACGAAAATTGTCTGTTTAGTTCATTGGCTTTGTCGGTATCACTGACAGCTATTCCACCGTATGTGATAAGTGGAGGGGGAGGGGGGCTACCCCGTCTTTACTTATGCGACGATAGTTCGTGTATTTTTAAAAGGCTATACTGTCACCTGAATGCAGGATCGTTCGCTACCTATTGTTAACAAATTGCTGGACAGCTAGAATGTACTCGCTTTGCGCGGCCCGCCATTAGTACATACCGGTAGGCAGATGTTTACATGTCGATATGTGTTCACATTTTGTGTGCAACTTGACAATATGTTTCGGGTAGTTTGTGGATTTTCTATTACAACCGTTTGAGACAGGCACGCACTGAGAACATATGGAAAAGAAGGTGTCCATGAAGGTCGTGAGCATTGTGTCTCTCGAAGAACATTCTGACAGCAGTTCGTGCCAATTTATACCGGATAGCTGGTCTTTTAGAGAAAATATGTCCGCACGTCTAAAGTCGTAATGATTCTGCGTATGTTGTGGCCCGGGTGATGGAACATGTACATGTATGTTGAGAGTGAAAATTAGTGCCACGTGATCGCTAGTACTATCCAGAAAGCGAGTTGCAGCAACCTGTGCCGCAGTCAAGAGATCGCTAGAAAGTACAAGATCTAAGGTATTGTTGCCACGGGTTGGAACATTGACATGCTGGGTTAGAAATTTTTTATTTACTCAGTCAATGAAAGAATTATATGGTTGAGACCTGGGAAAACTCAATTTAATGAGGGGCAAGTAAAAATCACCAATGATAACAATGTCATTGCTGTTCCTAACACAATGTGTTATCATGTCGCACATGCGTTCGTTGTAAACGTTAGTGCAGTTCGGTGGGCGGTAAACACATACAATTAGGATACTCGTGGTAATCTTAAGGTTTATACATGCGGCTTCAACTGTGCTGAGGTGTTCAGGAAGACATACATGTACACGGCTTAAATCGTCATTACGGAAGACGGCCACACCTCCACCAGTACGGTTATTTCTATCACAACGAAATAGATCGTAGATACCACTGGATATCCAACTAAACATTTCGCAGATGTATCGCAACAGGATAGATACGTTTAAACAAATGCTATTATCTCATATTCAACGGTGCTAAGGAACATTTTGAGCGCATTCGTTTTGTTGCGAATCCTGCTAGCATTGGCATAGTACACTTTGCATTCATTTACAACTGTGTCCAAATGGTCGGGTGAGTTGCGAGTGTTTAGTCAGTCAGTTCCGGTATGTGGTCGCTCTGTCCGTAAATCGCTTCGTGTATGGCAGCAGCAGCAGCAGCAGCAGCAGCAGCTGGCGCGTGTTGCTGCTGTGCGACGAGCATTGACAGCAGCTTTCCAGGAAGAGTAGGTCGACTGGCTGTAGCGGACGGTTGTCTTCCAGTCTACGCGATCCACATTGTGCTCAACGTCATGAAGCATGCAACGTAACTTAAAGTTCTCGCTTCTCGAACCGTAAACACATTTAATTATTTTGTCGTTGTCAAAGTTTTCGTGGGAAGCATCGCTGTACAGAATGTCGAGGTGTTCTCGGGTTTATTTTGGCAAAGACGGTCTGATGTACACTGCGTTGGAATTTGCGTTTTCTCGGAGGTGGTTATACTAACATCATGTTATTTATCGAATATAATATTTTCTTCCAAATTCTACCAATTATTTCAGATAATTTATCGTATAACAATATGTATACGTGTAGCGATTTATACGCCAACAGTTTCAAATCAAGCCGAGCCAAATCAGGAATAGAACCATTGAAATTATAAATGAAATATACTATATAACAAGGTATTTCAGATGCACAGAAATCTATTAAAAGTATTAACGCTTAACTGTATCATGTCAGATAAGTATATTGGTTGAACGGAACACAATTCGCATACACCTACACACTACTGCATAATACCAACAGATATTAAAAAATGAAGGACCAAACAGCACTGCAACACTACTTCCTTATGCGACGTAATTATTATCAAATTCTACTGAATATAACACGTTCAAACTATGCTACAATTGTGCTAGAGTACGTCAATTTGCAACTACCTTCGTTCCAGGGTTGGCATCTACTGATGTTCTTCTTAAACTTGTAGAATGTGCGCTGCTCACAGACAAAGGGCACTAATCTATGACATCACCACCACAGGGCAGATATCATATGTCATCTTTCCTAATGGGGATCTAGTTTAAATGTATCTGATAGATGGTGCTACTAATAGTGCGACTTCGTGCAATATAACACATACCTAATTAGAATACATGCATTTAGTACAGGCAGTGTGCCAAATGCCTTTACAATACTATAATAGAGCTAGAGTATGTATCCGGGTAAGTTAAAGTTTTCCTCTTAGACGTCTTGAACCTCGAGTGCCAACTTTTCAGGGATTCATCTGTGATCCATAGAATAGGACGTAAGACCTATATTTTTTTCAAAGAATTCCATACCTGTCAAGATTCTCACCTTTTATGGGATAAATAAATTGTTTGGAACGTAAAATGTAATGTGCGCGTAATACG
The DNA here is from genome assembly GCA_963995525.1 of Escarpia spicata. Lineage (NCBI taxonomy): Eukaryota > Metazoa > Annelida > Polychaeta > Sabellida > Siboglinidae > Escarpia > Escarpia spicata. The sequence continues at coordinate 51,339,255 of OZ023216.1, read as the reverse complement.
TAAAACGTAACTCAACAATTGCAGGAACCAGGTGCGCGCGGAAAATACTCCGGGAAAACGGCCCCTGCGTTAAAGACTTGGCAACATGGAGTAGACGCTGACACAACAACACAGTAATGTTCATGTCTACTCCCATGCCAGTAGGATAGTAATACGAATATTATTTGGCACTTCTACACTATCCCGACCAGGGCTTATCGATATACATGAACTTCACAGTCTCTCCGACCTTAATAATAATAATTCCGTTTCTAAATATAGCGCTTTTTAAGTAAGTAAATACCAATCACAGCGCTTCACATATTAAAACGACGTGTTGACTAAATGCTAACATAGAAATTAATTAAATAAATAAGCTAATATAAAAAATAAATAAATATAAATAAATAAATTAGGGTGTAAAAATACAATTTCAAACATTGAAATTAAAAACTAATGAATACTATAAAATATAAACCAGTGTCATTTAGATGTGGCAGCAGTGCTTGCATCAAGGCATGTAGTGCAGGCGAAATATATAGGTTTTAAGTTGTTTCCAGAAAGCCGCCAGTGTTCTAACCGATCCCACACACTTTGATAAGTTATTCCACGTATGCGGACCTGTCACTGCAAAGCTGCCCCGTCCGATTGTTCTCTTTGACGCCGTCACCGCGAGAAGCGTTGCGTCATTCGCCGATCGCAATGGACGTGTGGGCGCGTTGCGAACTATCGCACAGTTGAAGTAGTCCGGGGCTAAGCAGGATCTTAAATATGTAAGTACATATCTTGAAGGTGATTCTCATTCTGATCGGCAGCCAATGCAGTGATTGCAGAAATGGTGTGATGTGATCTCGCCGTCTGACGCGGTTGATGAGGCGAGCGGTCGAATCATGTGCTCGTTTAAGTCGGTTTGTCTGTCTATTGTTCAATCCACCGAGTAGAGCATTGCAGTAGTTGAGGCGACTTAGCACAAGACAGCGTACTACAGCATGGCACGCGTCTCGCGTCAGCAGGTGACACATTCTGGCGTAGATGGCATTAGGCCGAAGAACAGCAGCTGGAGACAAGGCGGTCTAACTGCAAGTGTCGGTTGAAGTAGCAGCCTATATGTCTCGCTGCATCGATTGATTGCAAGGTAAGTCCAGGTAGTTCCAAGCTGGGGCTGCCATAAACACGTAGATTGTGCGGTGACTGCAGCACGATAAACTCAGTTTTTCGTCATTTTGAACACACAACGAGTAAGGCCTATCTGCAAGCGCGTGATGGTGTTTATGTAACGTTGCCGTGTGTTTTCTAACATTTTGTAAATACTGCTATTATGACTCTCATTTACAGGGCATCCATTTTTGCTTGTATGTTATTAATAAAACTAAACTCAACACTGGCTTTCTCCGTGGTGGCCGTTTTAGTTTATACTGTTTTAACTGGCCGCAGGATAATGAGGAATGGCCTCTGTGTATAATTAAATTAACTCAGATTTCAATAGAAAACACAACCGTTTTCGTGATGTGGCCGTTTCCGAGCGGTGGCTGCTGTATTCTGCTATATTCATTGTACTGCCGTTTTGAATTTACTCAATTGGTGCCCAAAATTAAACGCTGAACCTGGGCGGGTGGGAATTCATTAAATACAAATATTTAGAAAATGTGCAGTTTGGCAGCACTTATAATCTGTTTTAGTCTGATAATACAATGTAATGTAAGTTGTAATCGTATCCATAGTTTGGCACAGAAAGAAGCACGGGTGGGTGTGTCAAGAAGTGGGGGTCCTTTCCATCTGTTGAAAATATTTTGAAGACAACATTTGAAAAGGTGCAGTATTGTCACACATAACAATTTCATTTGTAGCTAATCCGTGTATTTTAGATATGATACCCATTTCGTGGACACAAAAAGAAAGCACTGACAGATGGGCATGGGAAGAGATGTAGACTTCCCACCCGTTACACAAAACATCTGAACAAGTTCAATTTGGTGACACGGAAATTTATGTTTTGAGCAATATAATGTTAACGTGGTAAATATACCATTTCGTAGTACAGTCGTGGATTCGGGCTTCCCTTTAGACCCATTTTTACACCACATTCTTCAAAATGTGCAATTTTGTGATAACCAGAATATACGATAGTCTCAGTTAAGTTATTTATTTTTGATGAATGCCCCATTTGGCAAAAAAGAAGCACAGTTGAAGTAGTGATGTGGATGAGGTGTTAACTCTTCCCATCAGACGGTCTGATGTACACTGCGTGTACATCAGGTTGATTTTTGAGAAACAACTGAAACAGATAGGTGAAGACTAACACCACGCCTAAGTGAAAGATATTCGTGGCCCATTCCATCAAATGTATGTTTTATACCGCTAGTGTTCATAATATACCATTGTTCACAAGCATATTATTCGAATTACAAAGCAAGCACGGTTGACCAACACGTCATCTTAGAATGTCGTTAAAAGTTGTCACCGATACAGCATACTACTCATATGTCCCATGTGTATTGTGCACACAATAACGAATCAAAGGCGGACGGCTCAGTTTCCTGCAATTACGAAATTATGTTTTTCTTTTTGCATTTTTCTTCAAAAAGACATCAATCTTGCAACACTAGACGATAACAATGTTGTCGGTAAAAAGCAACATTGCCATTGGACCAGTACAATGAAGTACAGTCATTGTCGTTTAATGATACTGCGAAATAAAATAACGTAGTGTATATTTTTAAGACAACAATCAGCGTTGCATTCGTAATACAACTAGGAATAAAAATAGTACAACGCAATACGCATGAACGCAAATGTACGTACATTCCACACGAGTGACATTGTTTTCGGTTTAGCCAATGTCGAGCGCTGTGCTGCAGTCGTTAGAGCGACCGACTCTCAATCGAGAGAACCAGGGTTCGAATCCTGTGTTGCCGTTCGAACCTTGGATAAGTTCGTTCACTCTACGTTGCTTCAGTTCACTGAGTTGTATGAATGAGTACATGGCTAAAGACAGTGGTGAATATTTGTATATGAAGAGTCTTCACGCATTAATTGCATCGTGGCTGAATGCTTCACAAAAATAAATTTAGATGGCGTTAGATTGAACATATCTGCCGGAGAGTAAAGTGTGAAGCGCTTTGGGCAGTCATACGGAATAGGTACTGCGCAGTATAAATAAGAACTTAATATTTTAAGTTGAGCATACTGTATCCTGACTTTATGGTACGCAACTACCGAGGCTCCTGGGTTGTCCCACCATTATCTTGTTTATTTTACAAAATAACTGAAATGGTGCAATGGCCAATTATTACATTTTTATCTCATATCAGAAGTGATCAATCGGGCCCAGGAGCTTCTAACACGAGTGGAATATCCATGTGCAAGGATTGGTTTAAAGATCAATCCTGGAAAAACCCAAATATATGACATTCAACCAATCAGGAACAACAGCACCGTTGCTAGGAAGGAGCTGTTTTGGAGAAGGTTGAAAACTACAAATACCTTGGCTCCTGGGTCTGGACAACATAAACAGACATAAAAACCAGGAAGGCAATGGCGTGGAGAGCACTCAACCAACTAATATGGAAATCTTCACTCCCACGCACAATCGTGCAGCGACAGTTTATTTAAATAGTAGAATCTGTGCTCCTCTACGGATGTGAATCATGGACGACGACGTGTTCAAGGCCAAAGTTCAGCCACCCGAATCGGCCGTTGAACTTCTGTGGCCATTTAACAAAGTCAGCAGTTAATCAATGGTACAATTACCTTAGGTCGAAATGCGAGGTTGTTATCAAACCGTGAACTGGCCAAAATTAATTCATTTAAAGCTGACTTTGCACATAGGGAAACATGTGCGCTGACAATGGTTGAACATTTGGAAGAGGTCATTGAGGTACGTAAGTTGAAATACATGACGGGCCAAGCAAACTGTACGGACTTGCCAGCGTTCAAAATAAGCGCTTATCCGGTTGTCCAGGACAGGTGATTTGTTGTCCGGAGAAGTAGAATGATCTGCATGGTTGTCCGATGGAGAAGTGAAAATTTATAGTAAATAGTGACGTGTGCAAAACTATAACTTTCTAATTTGTGGAAATTCTAGTGAAATACCATTCGCCAGCGGTCACGCACGTTGCAATTTCGTTAGCGTATTGGCGTCTTCTCTTTCCGCTGCCATACTGTGTTGCACATCAGTTTTCCGTGAAGCATAGTGTGTCCGTCCGTTAAGTGCGTCATCTGCACCGATCTAGCTCTGCCGTTTTCGTGGGAAAAGCTAGTTCAGTTTTACCGACGGTCAACTCGATTCCACGCATGAATCACATTTGATGAACGTAATAAAATAGTATATTCGAGTATCACTACCTTTTATTAGAATAATTATGTAATAGGCCAGTTAACCAATATTAACCAACGCGGACTCGGCAGTCTTCGACTTCGCGAAGTCACCAAACGTTGGTTCAGCAGATCGGCAACATATTGTCAGCTCTGGATGAACTTTCAGCTCACCGGTGAACTTTGTGGTGGTTGGTGAACGGAATGTTAATAAACATCTCAAGAAGTGCTGTCGTGTCTTCATCACATTTATTTTACCATAAATCATGAGTTTAGGGACACTGACTTTTTGTGAATGTGGAAAACGGACGGAATTAGCTGTCGGACGAACATCCCCTCATTGTAGAACCTACAGACTCGATGTTTTGAGACATGATTTAACTTAATAAACATAAATTACAATTTATATGCGCAACATTAAAACAAAATAACGGATGCATGACATGATCTAAATAACTCAAATCCAAATTAATTTAAGCAAGACGCGCAGCCGCCGGGTCCGGCGACATGTACAGCACGGCGACCAGCAATGGCGGTCTACGCGCGACAGCAACGTTACGACGTCATTCAATCTGTACTTTATAACTATTTTAAGATGGTCCATTGTAAATGTAATTTTGGTACACTTAACATTGTTTAAATATTACTCACATAATATTATTTATACTGATCTAATAAGACTAGCAAAGATGTGAATTTATTTGCTGAAAATCAAATGAAATTCATTTTCAGATTGTAAAATACAGAACTTTGCAAATACTGAAGTACGTATAGGTTGAAGAAAACAATATCACATTAGTTTTGTCTATGTGACAAAACTGTGCTTCCTGGCTTTGCATTGGTTGTAGTCCGGGTGAAGGGGTGGGATTTTCAAAGACAAACTGACACAAACGTCTGACAGTGCATTTTATTTGTTGGTAGCAGTTTCGTGCAACATTATGAAAAATCGCAATGAAAATATTCCTAACCGTTGTCTCAATCCTATCATAATCGTTGTAATATATATATATTGCCGGTATAAATACACATTTCCATTTCATCATATGATACATCTCCTTTTAATATTCGTGATGAAAAACACTGTTAATCACTTATTGGCCTGGGAAATATGTGCAATTAAACGAGTATTAAAAAATTACATTTCAGATTAGATTGTGCCCAACAGCCGGAAAATTGTTTAAGATTAAATAATGTCTTAACGTTTTTTTAAAGCTTCGATTCACTGCGACAATTACTCGGACAAGTGAACATTTTCGATGTTTAGCGTTGGTCGCCTACATGCAACGTTTGTCTCATTTTGTTCACGTCCATAATCTGTGTAATAGTACAACTTCAACGACAGAAGGGACGCATCAGTAACATGTCAAAATAAACCGCGTCCATAAGTAAGTGCCTCGACGCAACCAAACAATGACCGATACCAAAGACTAGACAGCGTGATTGTCGATGGTCTTTGAAGAGAAAGCTGCTGTGCTATCTTTGTCACAGCATTCACTGCACTGTGGCCACACATGAACGAGCACGAACTGGTGGGTCTCGAGTTCAGGGACAGACAGGGTTGTCTATTGAGCGGGACCATGCGACCGTGCGATGCATTCGCGTCTTTGAGCAAAGCACCTAATGGGGTTAGAGCAAACTTTCAAAATACCAAAAATAACACCAACACAAATTATATGTTTTCAGGTTTAATTAGATGATTAAAACCACTACAGGTTTTTGAAATGTTTATATGGCAAAGAATAGCCTAGAAATCAACATCCTTGAAAGAGCACAACGGAGAGTAACCAAGCTGGTTCCAAAAATATGAAACTTGAACTATGAAGACAGGCTGAAACAACTTTACTTACCAAGTGTGGCATACAGAAGAAAAAGAGGAGACCTGATCCAAGTCTGCAGTATCATCAATGGCATCGACGACATCAATCAAGAGGACTTCTTCATGATCACAACAAACCGCATATGAGGCCACAACAAAAAATCTGTAAGAAACCAAGCAGACTTGATATTAGGAAAAACGCCTTTTCACAACACATCTTCTTAGACTGAAACAACCTTTCTCAGCAAACAGTGAACGCTGAAAACATTCTCTCCTTCAAAACAAAACTCGACAAACAATTGAAGATGGAAAGGTTTACATTTTTTATTTTAATAAAAGCACAAAATCACAAGATATAGGTTATTCTTTGCCAAGAAACGAAAGAGGCGACACCTTGGTAGAATTTGAAACATCAAGAAAGTACAAAATCATGAATACCATGTTCCAGAAGAAAGCAGGAAGGAGATGGACATGGAAAAACCCAAATGGAGAAACGAAGAACGAAATTGACTACATCCTGAAAAAAAGGCCAGGCATGGTCACTAACGTAACTGTCATCAACTAAGTCAAAATCAGAAGTGACCGCAGAATGGTAATGAGCAACATCAAACTGGACGTCAAGGCTGAAAGGAACACTGAGATGATCCAACTAACTGCGACAAGTGTAGAAAGCACTAATGAAGAAGCGACGAGAAATGGTGGATAACGGCGACCGTAAAAAAATAGAGTACGCAGAAATATGCAAGACCATCAAAAAGAAAGCGAAGGAGGACATCAGGAAGTACAAACAAGAGATCATACAAGAAACGATTATGTCATCAAAGAGCCTGAACAAAGCAAGTAGAACACATGTACTAGGCCGAGACAGACTGATTACACTTCTAGACAGGCAGGGTAGAGAAACACAAGACCAAGGTATGATTATGGAACGAATAGAGGAAGTTTACACCGAGCTATACGACAGTGAACAGAGTACCATAATTCACACCGACCCGAAAGAAGTACCAGAGATAACACCATGGGAGGTGAAAGCAGCGCTAAGAGATATGAAGAATGGAAAGACATCAGGCAACGACCATGTAAACATTGAAACATTAAAAGCAGGAGAAGATATCATATCGAAGACACTGCCTAAGCTGTATACTAAATGCTTATCAGAAAGACGAATACCCACCACTTGGAAGAACGCAAAGGTGGTTATAATCTTCAAGAAGGGAAATAAGAAAGACTTAAAGAACTACAGACCGATAAGTCTGTTATCAAACATCTACAAATTACTCACAAAGATATTAACGAATAGGCTAGAGAAGACATTTGACGAAAACCAACCACGAAAGCAAGCAGGATTCAGAAGCAGGTACTCAACGACAGACCACATACACGTCGTAAACCAACTGAAAGAGAAGAATATAATATCCCGCTCTGCATGGCTTTCGTCGACTACGAGAAGGCTTTCGACTCGGTGCAAACTCAAGCAATACTGACCTCCCTTCAAGAACATGGGATAGAAGATGTGTACATAGATCTCCTGAAAGACATCTACACTAACAGCTTGGTGACAGTCCACCTACACAAAAAGAGCAACAAGATCAACATCAAGAGAGGAGTACGACAGGGTGACACCATATCGCCCAAGCTGTTCACAGCAACACTCGAAAGCATATTCCGAAGACTGACCTGGGAAACCAGAGGCTTGAGGATAGATGGAGAATATCTCAGCCATCTTCGCTTCGCCGACGACATAGTCATATGCGCTACTACACCGCAAGAACTACAAAACATGCTAGCTGATAAAAGTGAAAAACAAGGTCTAAGAATGAACATCTCGAAGACAAAAGTGATACTAAAAAATTACACACCAATATATATCAACACGATGCAGATAGAAAACGTTGAAAGCTACGTCTATCTGGGACAGCGATACAGTATCAGAGACAAAAACCAAGACAAGGAGATTCAAAGAAGGATCACCGCCGGCTGGATAGCTTTCGCCAAACACCGCGACATCTTCAAGGGTAACTCTAGAACCTGCTTGAAGAGATAAGTCTTCATCTCATGCGTACTTCCATCGATGACATACGGCGCGGAAACATGGGCACTCACCATCCAGGCAAAGAACAAGCTAGCAGCCACACATACACAGATGGAACGAAGTATGTTAAACATCACATATCGGGAGAGAAAAACAAACATCTGGGTAAGACAGAAGACAAAGGTCATATACGTGATAGAACAAATCAGAAGACAGAAGTGGATCTGGGCAGGGCACATTAGCAGACTACAGGATAACCGATGGACATCGCGTATCACAACCTGGAGACCTTACGAAAGGAAACGATCTAGAGGAAGACCAGCGAGACGGTGGAGAGACGAACTAGACGAGTACTGGAAGGGCACCATCTGGCAGAGCATAGGGCAAAACAGGCAGATTTTGGAAACGACATGCTGAGGCCTTCGCCCAACCACGGGACACTACGGCTGCCCAACCACGGGACACTACGGCTGCACAATGATGATGGTGATGATGATGATGACTTACATATGTAGTTTGTCGTTCTCCGAAGCAACCGTACCACGAGCATTAAAAGTGGCAAAAGTGATACCTATATTTAAGAAATGATCAACGTGTGAACCATCCAACTATTGACCAATTAGTATGATGAGTGTCTTCAATAAAATCCTAGACAAGTTAATGTTGAAGAGGTTATTAGACTTTATGGATAAAAATTACATTTTGTCCAAACATCAATTTGGATTTCGTAAAGATCATTCGACTACGTTATTGAATACGATTATTGAAATAATAGAACATGTTAGAAATTATCTTGAAAATGGCGAATTAGTTGTTGGGGGTTAGTGGAATGGGTGCCAATGACACTGTATGTACGATTATGGAGAAATTAGAATCGCTTAGTGTCTAGTTCCGATACAAACAACTAATTCTGAACCTGAGTAAGACATGTTATACGATTTTCGTGCAGTCGTGCCACTGTTGTTGCAGGGTAAACGCATTGAACGGGTTAACTCAGCCACATATCTAGGTATATATCTAGACTGTAAGCTGTCATGGTCAGAACATATTAAGGAACTTTGTTCAAGGGTGTCTAAGTTATCAGGTTTATTTTATCACATGGCCTCGCTCGTAAATGCCGATATTGTCAGGCAATTATATTATGCCTATGTATTTTTCCATATTAATTATGGGATTGAATTATATGGATCAGCATGTAAACCTAACTTAACTAAAATACAAGTTCTTCAAAATGTATTACTTTTAAAACATTACCAAAACGTAACCGTCGTGACAGTGTCACTGCCTTGCATCGGGAACTTAATATACTTTAAATTCACGAACTATTTAACCTAAATGTTCTAATATTTGCGTATAAACAGCGTACGAATCAACTTCCTAGTCTACTCCACCAATATTACAAATGTAATAGTGCGTTCATGACCAGAAGTTCCAGACAGGATAACAATTTATATATACCTAGATATAATCATAGAACTGGAGAGAACTCCCTGAAAGTAATAGGGGCTCGACTTTGGAATAAATTACCTGTAGACATTAATAATTCGAAAGCGCTAAATTTTTTAAGCACAAAACCAGGAGCTTTAGAATTGGCCTTAATTAAAGTTTAAATCTAATTAGATATTGTAAGGAATTCGCTTGTGAATTCTCTTATATTGGTACAACATATCTAGCTGTAATTTACGGAAGTCGTTAACCTGAAGCTATTGCAATTGAATGCACGTAATATTATGTATGTGGGAGTAACCTATATGAGTTTGATTTAATTGGCTACCAGCTCGATAAGTTATACTTCTCTGGTAGTCACCTCATCTGTGTTACATTACTCTGGAATTGAATTGTATATCATCTGGATGAGGAAATAAATGTACTTATTAACTTACCTACTTAAAAAAAAAACTTTTTATACGAAAGTTCTGAAAAGGCAAACAACAATTTTCTTTCAAAGGAAAACTATCTGGTAGTAAATACGGGAAAATATACATTCGGTTGCAAATAGGGCAACATTTTCCATAAAGGGCAAAACTCTGGGGGACAAATTCAGGACGTACAATCGTTATCCAAACTTGCATTATTATTCTACTTTACTGCAAACTCCTGAGACAAAGTCCCGTTTTTGGTAACAAGTGATACGTTTTTGTAAAGCGAAATGGACAATTGTTTCATCAAAGGGAAGTCTAAAACAAAATAAAAAGCAAAATGCATGCTATAAGAGAACAAACTGTCGTAGGTAAAGTCCCCAAAAGGGCGCTTTCGTGGTTAAAAAGGACAAAGGTTGTCATAACATGATAATGCCCTTTCAGTTGTAAATTGAATAATAAACTGGAGTATATATGTCCCGAAACAGCAGTTTTATTTACGAGAAAATGTTGTGTTAATACACGGGCAAGTTACAGGAACAATCTTCAAAACTTGCAACTTAATCGTGTCAAAAACCCTCAATGAAAACAAATGGAATGCATGCTCCTAGTTGCGTGCGTCACCTGAGTTGACTACACCAATGACTTCCTCATGTTCACCAGAACAAATTGGTTAACCTTAAGCTAAAATAATACCACTGCATGAATATAGTTTACGACTAACCTGATAACTAACAACTAGTCCGTACGTGTGCGTGCGCGCATGCGTGTTTGTGCGAGCGTGCGCGTATGAATATGTATGTGTGTGTGTGCGTGTGTGTGCGCGTGTGGGTGCGCGCGCTTGTGTGTGCGTGCGTGTGCCCTTTTGGCACATTGACCCCAATGAAAATTTAGATAAATCTTCTTGAACTACCAGGCGCCACTTGCGACACCTCATTAATTTATATAAAACGAATGTTTTACATCGTCAGTCTATGGCTATAACTCTTTTCGATCTAGCCACATAGGCAGCAGAACACCAACTGAACAATAATTGTAGCAACTATATTGTGCCTTTATTGAAACGAAGACGACACTTGCTAGAACTCAGGTCGTAATAGGGTTTTGACCTGAGCTCTAGCAAGTTATTGATAGAATGCAACAAACGAAGTAGGTGCGAGCTACTGCATAACAGTTTAGGAACTTCAGCCCTGTCTGGTTTTAAAACTGTCCAACTTTGCTGGAGACACAACTGTTTCGGATAGATCATTCTAAGGTATGTTGGCGTAAACCTGCGTCCTGGCCGGCACCTGAATAAATCGCTCACTATGTCCATGCGTGTTGCTGATTGACCAAATGTGGCAAAGGCAGAGCTGTCTCTGTATGTAAGAACTTACATAATGATACTGGGCGGCTGATCTTTCTTTCTGCGACGTTGTAGGGACTCCCACTTTAGTTCTTTCATCGTTAACGTTCCGCTGCTTTCCTCACTCTTGTTACTCGTTACAAATATCGCCGCTCGAAGCTACTCTTTCTTAAGACCTTTTATATTTTGTATGAATAAGGGTCCCAAGCTGCGCTCGCGTATTCGAGGTTTGGCCGAACAAGGGTGAAATTTACTGATTGCTTTGTCTTCTCTGAGCATTTAATACAATTTCTCCTGACAAAACCCTACACGCGATTTGCTTTGGCAATCAAGTCTGCCAAGGAGTAAAGAATTCAGTCTGACCTTACCTTCACACAAAAGCCGAGGAAATTCCATAATCCAACACGCTTGATCATTATGATTAATTCTAAACGCATACCGCCTCGGCGTCTCCCAGAGGTGATACTTACAATGATGCATGTAAGTCACTTCATGACTCAAGTCGCTGTCTTCCTTGGTTAATATATCAGCGCCTTCATTTGCAAAAACATTGCTGACAAATAGTTTGATCGTTTGGTCGGGTATAGTGCGAAAGTGTGAATAACCTAGTACTTTATTATATAAATCCGGACAACATGACTTTTGTATACTTCGATCGCTGAATTGATACTATACCCGGTGACACAAAATATGAAGCCTCTGTTATGTTTTCACCAAGATGTATTTTACGAAGTTAATCCTAGTACATTTCTTGCCAGAGAAGCAACAGGTTCCCACAACCACAACTGGGTCGAGATGATGTACCATTGGCGCTGTAGCGAAAAATCCTGCCGCTGAAAAATACTGCCGCACCGACCCTTAATGCGCATGTCCGGAAGTACAGTTTATTGCGGGGAGACGTCAAGGCTTGTTATATGTTAGCAAGGGGCTATACGTATATAGACTAATTTTACGAACAGGCAGCCAGTGCCCTACGTATACGTACGTTCATCCAGATAATGTTATTTAGCGTTACATTTTCACTGGTTCTGATTGGGACAAACGAAACAATTGATTGTAAATGTTGTCATACTGTTGTCTTAACACATTGTAAACACAAAGCAAATAGGTGCAATGTGGAACAACAATTACCTTTGCATTTATATAATAAAATTCTAGAACATGCGCAAAACTAATAACTAATTAATTTTACTTTAATCGAGCTAGCGTATTAGGAAAGACTGGGGATTGTTGTCATTGTTTTCTCTTTGTAATAACATTTCCATAATTTTTGTTGTTGCAAAGTTTAAATTTAGTATATCATTTACACACACACACCCACATCCACACACACGCACACGCACACGCACACGCACACGCACACGCACACGCACACGCACACGCACACGCACACGCACACGCACGCACGCACGCACGCACACACACACACACACACACATATATATACAAAACTGTGTGTTGCACAATGCACATGCAACATTCATCAATGTATACACAGACATGTCCTTAGATTACTAGTATAAAACACATCACCATCACAACAAAAGGAGTCGCCAAATCACTTCATGACTTAAAAACAAACAAATCAACAGGGCCCGACCAGGTGCCAGCAAGAATCCAGGGTCGGTGCAGCAGTATTTTGTAGCGGCAGGATTTGTTATCCCTTGCATCCTTTTATCCCCTAACATAAATTATAACAAGCCCTGACGTCTCCCCGCAAAAAAACTGTATTTTCGGACATGCGCATTAAGGGTCGGTGCGGCAGTATTGTTCAACTGCAATGATTTGTTTCGCTATAGCGTTATGGAACGTATCCGTTAGGTAACTACATTAAGCACTTGTGTTGGGTTCTCGTGTTAATTGTGTTAACTGTTATGAACGATGATCGCTCATCGTAATTTTATATATCAACTACGTCACTTGTCAAGCCACCCATCAGGCGCACCTAAGTGGCTGATCTGCTTTCCTTGCCCGGCCTCTCTGGCATTTCAACTAATGTACCTCAGTGATCTCTTACAAATGTTCAACCGTTGTCAGTGTACCTTTTATTTTGTGTCCAGTACCCGTTTCGAGTGAATGAACTTTGACCTAGGACACTGTTTGATAACAACCTCGCATTTCGATTTAGAATAGTTGTACACCTTCCAGTTGATCAACTGCTGACGTTGTAAGATGGCCACAGAAGTTCAACCGTCGTTTCGTGTTGCTGAACTTTGACATCAAATACGGTCTAGTTGCGTTCGTGCGCATTGACCCGCTCGAGGTAGGCTCGCCAGTTTGTTAAGTCGCCACGTCATTATTGTGATTTGTCGTGTGAGGGCAAGACGACAGAGGCTTCGTTAGGCAAACTGCATCCCAACGCAGGGCCTCTCGGCGTCACTGGAAACTAGTAATGTAGGTAACAAATTGCTCGGATTTTCATCTCTTTCAATTCTGTTGATAGAATGTCGGATTTATGTTTGAGTGCACACAGATAACAATATCAATATATGCGGCCTGCGTATTTAGTTTGGCGTCATATGTAATAATATAGAGCAAGTGAAAAATAGTGTTATAATAATAATAATAATTCCGTTTTTTAATATAGCGCTTTTTAAGTAGGTAAATACTAATCAAAGCGCTTCACATACTAAAATGACGTGTTGGCTAAATGTTAAAATATAAATTAATTAAATAAATAAGCTAAGATTAAAAAAAATACATAAATAAAAATAAATAAATTAGAGTGTAAAAATACAATTTCAAACAATTAAATTAAAAACCAATCAATACTATAAAATAGAAACCAGTGTCATTTAGATGTTGCAGCAATGCTTGCATCAAGGCATATAGTGCATGCGAAATAGATGGGTTTTAAGTTGTTTCCGGAAAGCCGCCAATGTTCCAACCGATCGCACACACTTTGGCAAGCTATTCCACATATGTGAGCCTGTCACTGCAAAGCTGCCCGTCCGATAGTTCTCTTAGACACCGTCACCGCGAGAAGCGTTGCGTCACTCGCCGATCGCAATGTACGTGTGGGCTCGTTGCGAACTATCGCACAGTTGAGGTAGTTCGGGGCTAAGCCATGCAGGATCTTAAATATGTAAGTACATATCTTGAAAGTAATTATCATTCTGATCGGCAGCCAATGCAGTGATTGCAGAATTGGTGTGATGTGATCTCGCCGTCTGACGCGGTTGATGAGGCGAGCGGTGCTCGTTGAAGTCGGTTGGTCTGTCCATTGTTCAATCCACCGAGTAGAGCATTGCAGTAGTCGAGGCGACTTAGCACAAGACAGCGTACTGCAGCATGGCACGCGTCTCGCGTCAGCAGGTGACGAATTCTGCCGATCAGGCGTAGATCGTAGTAGGCCGAAGAACAGTAGCTGGAGACGAGGCGGTTTAACTGCATGTGTCAGTCGAAGTAGCAGCCTATATTTCTCGTTGCATCTGTTGATTGCAAGGTAAGTCCAGGTAGTTCCAAGCTGGGGCTGCCATAAACACGTAGATTGTGCGGTGACTGCAGCACGATAAACTCAGTTTTATCATTGTTGAGTTTAAGTTGATGAATCAGCATCCAGGCTCTAATCTCGGCGATGCACTGGATGAGCAGCTGTTTAGCGTTTTCCAGTTCGTCAGACACCATAGGGTTATAGCTGACATATAGCTGGATGTCATCAGCGAATCGGTGGTAAAGCACATTATGTTTCTTGCAGATGTCAGCAATGGGTGTCGTATATGCGTTGAACATCACTGGTCCAAGTACTGAACCCTGAGGTGCACCGTGGTAGATGGGGATTGCGTTCGAAGAAGACGAACCAATCGTGACACACTGAGATCTGCCGGTCAAGTATGATCTAAACCAGTCAAGTGTCATACCGCCGATGTTGAAACGTGAAACCAGAGTGTTCAACAATTCGTCAATGTTGATCGTATCGAATGCTGCACTCGTGTCGAGAAGAACCAGCATGACACAACATCCCGTGTCAAGGTTGCGCACGATGTCGTGTTGTACTTTCATCAGAGCTGTTTCTGTAGAATGATGTTGTCTATAAGCCGATTTCATTTCATCATGCAGCTTATTCGTTGCCATGTGCAGATTCAGGCGTTTGACGACGACTTGCTCGATCAACTTTCCTATGAAAGCGAGGTTGGAGATGGGACGATAGTTCTCCAGTTCGTTCTGGTCAAGTGAGGCTTTCTTCAGTAACGGTGTCACTAGGGCAGTTTTCAGTTCACCAGGAAACACTCCTGTGTTTAGTGACTCATTTACAATGTTGACGAGTGTGGGTAGCGTAACGGTTAATGTAGTTTTAAGTAGCCATGTAGGTAGCACAGCGAGTGGACAGCATTTCGTTGGTCTGGACATGATGATCGTTTGCAGCTCTTCAGCATCAGTTGAACAGAGATTGTTTAGACCTTGCAATACAGGTGGAGCAGCAGGCAGGAGTGGCATCACGATAGATTCTGTTGTCACTTTCGCACGCGTAACATCGACGACTTTTTTTAATCTTTTCTTCAAAGAACTTGGCAAAGGCATGACACATTGATTCATCGTTCTCGCGATCAGGTAATTTCCGGTCACTGCAGTTGGTTAGTGAATGTAACACTTGGAATGTTGTTTTTGCGTCAGGCGTTGTTCAGTGCTGCACGGTAGTAGGCGATTTTCGCGTTTCGAACATGATGTTTAACGTTGTTTATTTGCGACAAGTAGATCTGCTTGTCGATTTCGAGTCCGGTTAGGCCCCATTTTCTCTCAAGTGCTCGTCGTTTACGCCTTAAACTCAAGGTTTCGTCATCAAACCATGGCTGGCTTTTCTTTGATCGTCGAGTTCGCGACACAACTGGAGCATGAATGTCGAGTGTGACAGAAACGGAATGTTGATACTGTTGTAGGAGATTGTCGACGCTATCGCTGTTATTGTCATCGTGTGAGGTTAGTGCGGCGTGAAGGTCAGCTTTGAAGATATCCAGGTCTACATGACGGTAGTCACGCCCTCGCCACTTGTTGGTTGGTAGACGTGGCGCGTCTCCTTCAATAGAAAATGTTATTGTGTGGTGTTCCGAAAACGTGTTAGGTAGGACAGCAGCGGGAGATGTGAGGATGGTGTCTTCTTTCCGGGAGATAACGGCGTCCAGCGTGTGGCCGGAACGGTGCGTAGGACCAGTCACATACTGGACTAGTCCTGTCGAAGCCGCCAGAATGTTCGTTATTCGACTTACTCCCGGCGATAATGCGTCGTTGAAGTGAAAATTGAAATCGCCCAATATCAACAGTCGTCCTGGAATGGTCACAAGTGATGTTACGAGATCTTCGAATTCGTCCAGAAAGCCGGATATATTGGAAGATGTTGGCCTGTATATCAATACAAAGTAGTACGATGGCTTGTCACACGACAGTTGTAAAAACTCGAAGTGGATCGGTGTCACGGCAGGTCTACGTACAACCAGTTTCAGCGAACTTCTGTGCAGAACACCCAGACCACCGCCCCGTTTCAGCGAATCGGTTGAGTTTCTTAAACTCGAACCCCGGCAGTGTTAAATCGTTGACGATGTCTTCATGCTCATCTCGCAGCCAGGTCTCTGTGAAGAAGGAGATGTCGGCGTCAGCGTCTAGTATCGTCTCGCTCACAACATATACTTTGTTGCAGATAGATCTAGTGTTCAGTAAAACAAGTTTCAGTGATGGCGATGGTGTCCTTGTGCTGATACACTTTAGGTAGCGTGCTCGAGGTACAGGCTTAACGGATGCTGTTGGTCGCGCTTACACAAATACATGTATCGATCGTTGTTTGCGTGCACCCCCACGACAACCTCGATGGGTAGGCCGATGGAGTGCCACCCCCGCTTCACAGGCAGCTCTCCAGGCAGCATTGTTGAGCCGAATGTGACTGTGACCGCTGGGCCGTAACCGGTACAGGCAGTCTTGGTTCATGGGCGTGTAAACAATGTTCACTTTGTCCGGGTTACACATGACTGATCACCAGCTTGTCAATGTCACACAGGTGCAATCGCAAATGTAAAATGTAAGTCGGTTAAAATAGTAAAAAGTCACAAACACTTGAAAAAACACTTAGCCCAGTGTCCTCTTGGTGTATTCATAATATATATATATAAACTTGAGTGCTGTAGATTGGCTAGAACTTGTAAAATCCGCAATATATCCGGATAGTGTCTATAGGTTATTATTATGATAGACTTGCTCTTCCAGTGTTGGCAATATATGTTCAACAGGAAGAGCAAGTCTATCATAATAATAAAATAATAAGTGCTTACAAATTGACGATTAGCTAACTAGCAACTAATTCAATTATATGCATTTCCACGGATGCTATAGAGTTCAAGTTTTTTACACAGCAGTTTATGGTGAACGGCATCATTTTTAGATCTATAAAAACGCCTATTGCACAATTCCTATGTTCTAACGAATTTGTTATATCATTAAGCAATTCTACCAAAGCATGAGCAGTTGACATGCCTTCTCTAAACCCATATTGACATGAATTTAACAGTTTCTCGAGTATTTTAGAGAATTGCGGTAGAAGTGAAATCGGCCTGTAGTTGGTAAACAAATGTTTCTCACCAGATTTAAATAACGGCATTATTTTAGCTGTTTTCATCTTATGTGGGAAAGGCCACTTTTAAACGACAGATTACGTATATGTGTCATAGGTTCAGAAATGCATTCATTTATATTTTTAACGAGACTTGTCGTAATGTCATCACAATCGACAGAATATTTATTTCCGCAACTATTGACAATAAGTACTGCACACGACGAGAAAATAAGTTTTCCCGAACCCGGGCAACAAACAATAGAAGGGATATGTCTTTAATTATCTATGGAATTTTTTTAAATACAAATATTGGTTCGTATCATTGTTTTAAAGCACACTATAACCAATGTTTATTAGAAAGGTATTGTCAACACAAGTTATATCATTGCAATGTATAGTTTTATTATGATGAACCAAATCATAAGCTACTACTATATGTTTGTATTTTGTTTTGAAATTTACATCAAGTAAAAAAACCTGTTACAAGTGTCAACAAAGGAGTAGCATCACATTATAAGTAGTTTTACTTCAATGTTACTCCCTTCATACATTTCGCCAAATGCTTCGTATACTTAACATGTACTTTACTTAACATGTACTTTACTTAACAAGCTTTAAAGTGTTTGTCTGATTCGTTGAATAATTTGTTTGATTGATTGATTGATATTTGGCAAATTATTGAATTGTCATTGTTGTTACTGTCCTAAAACAATTCTACATTGTTGTTGTTGTTACTGTTCTAAAACAATTCTACATTGTTGTTGTTGTTACTGTTCTAAGACAATTCTACATTGTTGTTGTTGTTACTGTTCTACGACAATTCTACATTGTTGTTTTTGTTACTGTTCTAAGACAATTCTACATTGTTGTTGTTGTTACTGTTGTAAAACAATTCTACATTGTTGTTGTTGTTACTGTTGTAAAACAATTCTACATTGTTGTTGTTGTTACTGTTGTAAAACAATTCTACATTGTTGTTGTTGTTACTGTTGTAAAACAATTCTACATTGTTGTTGTTGTTACTGTTGTAAAACAATTCTACATTGTTGTTGTTGTTACTGTTCTAAAAACAATTCTACATTGTTGTTGGTGTTACTGTTCTAAAACAATTCTACATGGTTGTTGTTGTTATTATTCTAAACTAATTTTGCATTGTTGTTTTTGTTAGTATTGTAAAACATTCTACATTTATCATACCCTAACATTCAAGGCAAGTGAAATGACTTTGTATAACGAAAAGGGATGAAGTATTATCGAGGTTGTCATGGACTGCCACTTCATTTTGTTCGTATTATGTGAGAAGCTGCTTCATTGGTCCCATATATTTCGTCATGTCCCTGGGTTTCCTGAACACTTTCCTTCAAAAGGTGTAGGGGCACATTAAAACCTTCAGGACCCCCATGGAACCGCTTATGGAACGAGTGTAGTAACTGAACGTGCCATTCAAATATATCGTATAATTCTTTGCGACACATCGCGCACGAGATGGTCGTTATCCTTGCTCGCTCAGTCAGAGCTAACATTCGCACCTGTTTTATGACGTCTGGTGAACAAGTGCATTCAGTTATAATCCAGTGAACTCGAAGTGTAGTGCAGCAGGGCACATTTGCTGTTGGTGTGTGCCCGCCCACGCAATTCTGGTGCACAGTAACTATACAGTTGCCTGTATTATTACTGCTGTTCTTAACTTCTAGGTCGCTACCACAAGTTGGGTTACCAAGCTAGTTTGAGTGGTTCGCCAAGAGTCTCCACTGACTAGGAACTTTCCACTACTGTCCCGTACAAAACACATGCGCGACGAATTATATGTGTGAAATCTTACGGGAGTTTGAAAATCCCATGCAACTCTCGGAGCCGTATTGCATTTATTCCATATCGAAGCCTTCAGAGTAAACTTCCATGGACACATAGCTTTAATTAACATGTCAAAGTACATTACATTATCTGTATCATTATTGTCCTCTTTGGTATCACCACTGGGAAGTAAATTAGTGTAATATCCTTCAAGCATTGTCGAAATCGTCTACTCTGCATTCCCGATCCAATTCGCCATCCTTAATTGTTTTTGGCAAGGGGTGTCCTTTTTCTACGTCGATGAGCAAATGAACAGCCCCGATTTCGTGGATTGTCCGTGTTTACGTTTAGTTACCCAAATGCTGCATTGCATTCACAACACAGTAGACTAGTTCCGTCGTAGTGTGTCACACACGTGTACACTGTGTCGTGTTCGTTGTCCTGCGTGTAGGCCCCAATTGCATGCTTCTTTATGGCAGCCGTTGTTTGTAAGAATATTTAGCCGTTGATGTTTTCCACCCCATTTTGCGAAATATATGTTGACATCTACAGAGTAGCTGTACAGTTCTAAAAGTGCTCATCGTCTATATTGTCATTCTAATTAATATTCTATATAATATGTTTCAACGGTCATGTGCGTAGTGTACATTACTCAATAACGCATGCTCATTAAAGGTGACATGAACATATATTTTCTATTTAAACCAGGTAAATAACACACTAACAAGATGCTATTTAGACAGGTGTACTGCGTGACAGGTTCCTTAGTTAATATATACACGCAGTTTAATGAGTAAATACCAGCCTATCTGACCGATTTCCGAATGAAATCCCGAATGAAATAGTGTGCCTGATTGCCGCTTGGAAAAGTACTATGACGTAATATGTGACGTAACCCAAATCTGCTTCACCACTGGACACATGGAAGACACGGCGTAAGACCTGAATGCGTACTTTAGTTCAGTGTTTACCAGGGAAGATATTAGTTCACTGCCAATACCAGAGGCTAAGTTCAAGGGGGCAGATTCAGACTATTTAGGACAATTAATTGTAACCCCGGAAATGGTAGCTAAGAAAATAAGGGCTATGAAGGAGAATAAATCACCTGGAGTGGATGGTATTCCACCCAAACTACTATTGGAAATTGTAGAACAAATTAGCATACCACTTGCAACAGTTTTCAACTTGTCATTAGAAGAGGGAGTGGTTCCTTTAGAATGGAAAGAAGCAAACATTATACCGTTATTCTAAAAAGGTTCGAGAAACAAGTCAGAGAACTATAGACCAGTGAGTTTAACATCAGTGATTTGTAAATTATTAGAAAGACTAATTAAAGATCACCTGGTGGATTTTCTTGTTAAACAAAACTTGATAAACCCATCTCAACATGGTTTTTTTAAAGCGAGGTCATGCTTAACAAATATGTTATGTTTTTTGGAAGACATCACTAAGTGGGTAGATGAGGGATCACCAGTAGATATCGTCTACTTAGATTTTCAAAAAGCTTTTGACAAAGTACCACATCAAAGATTACTGCTTAAACTAAAGGCCCATGGCATAGGAAATTTGTATAATAAACTGGATAGAACAATGGCTGATTGACAGAAGACAACGTGTAGTAGTTGATGGGGAGGCTTCAAACTGGAAATCGGTATTGAGTGGGGTACCACAGGGATCAGTATTAGGTCCTACATTATTCTTAATATACATCAACGATTTGGATGATGAAATAACAAGCAAGGTGTTGAAATTTGCGGATGATACAAAAGTGTTTAGAAGGATTAAAAGTGATGGAGATAGACAGCATTTACAAGATGATCTTGACAGGTTGATCAAATGGTCTGAAAAGTGGCAAATGCTGTTCAATTTTGGGAAATGTAAATGCCTCCACACAGGACATGGGAACGAAGAAGTAGAATATACAATGGGGGGTACTGTACTAAGTACTACTGTAAAAGAAAAGGACTTAGTGTTAACCGTTAGTGCTGATATGAAGATTTCAGAGCAGTGCGGAATTGCAGCTTCAAAGGGAAATCAAATCCTTGGATTAATTAGGCGAAACATAACGTATAAGGAAAAAGAGCTAATACTACCGCTGTACAAAACAATAGTTAGGCCTCATTTAGAATATTGTATTCAAGCGTGGAGGCCATATCGCAGGAAGGACATAGATATGATAGAAAGAGTGCAGAGGAGAGCAACTAAAATGATACCAAATCTGAGGGATCTTAGTTATGAAATACGCCTAAAAAATGCGGTTTAACAACACTAGAGACCAGGAGATTGAGAGGAGATCAGATAGAAGTGTTAAAAATATTGAAGGGTTATGAAAATATTGATAGAAATATGTTTTTTCTCAGGTAAGAAAGATAGAAGGACTAGAGGACATGATCTTGCATTAGCAAAGGAGCAGAGTAGATTGGATATAAGAAAGTTTTCATTTTCACAAAGGACTGTAAATGAATGGAACAGATTACCTGCTGATTGTGTGGGTGCTAGTAGCGTGAATATGTTTAAAAATAAAATCGACACATACCTCAGACGGGCGGGATACACATAGATAAAAAAGTCGGACTCTCGATAAGCCAAGGGCTTCCTTGTCCACCTGCTACCTAGAGTTAATTCTCTGGGTGGCAATCTTGTTAAATCTTGTTAAAAGATTCTTGTGATTCGGATTTGGAGAGTTGTGTCGCAAATGTGAGGACATTTACCGCATACAGCGATGAACCATTGGCAATAGACGTCACTCAGGAAAGTCTATGACATGTATGGTGATGACGACGATATAAAAAGGAACATTTTGAAACTGTCGTTGTTACTGATGATAAACGACAATTTCAGATTCACGGACCGAACATCGAGTTTTATTGAAAACGGACAATACATTCATGACGTTATGCAGAATCACACGGTTTATTTTCAACGTCAGATACAACGCCTATACCCATAACTGTGTCATATTGTAATAGTATTAATATGATACGCGTAACTGACAGAATTGTGCAAGTCAGCCATTTACTGATTCAGAGATTTCAGTTACTTCCGACGACAAGGCGGCTCGATTTTTGAAAACACTTAATAATTTGGTTGGGCTGCTGCGATGTTATCATCCAGAGATAATAAGGCGATCCCATGTTCGGTAACAGGACCCTATATTCATCATAATAGCCGCAGTGCAACGTGTATTGACAAGCGGGACCGACACGCTCAAGTTGACATTTCGCCGCTGACAGCTTCGGGAGTTGACATTGCTTTTGTCTGACTGTTATTTGTGTATGTTCATAATCCGTAGTACACTTGTGAAATATCCAATCTTTGTGTAATTAGTCACACCAATTTGCTCATCAATGGCTATATCTATCAAAATAGGTTCGTAAATGTGCTAGGTTGTTTACATGTCACATTTTAATGTGATGATTTACGTAAACAATCCAAAATATACATCATGTCAGTGTAGTTACAGTTGTTCAAGAACATTTATCAAAAGACTCACACCAAGGTTTTTTTTATACCAGCTATACATCATGGTAGTTAATGTATAATTATGATACTTCATGGTAATGTATATTCATGATTGTCAATAGTATTGTATAATGTTTAGTAAATGTGATATGTTTCTAATTAATGAGCTTAAGCTACGGTATTGAGACACAAAACTTAATGTTTTATTATTGCAGTCCAACGAAGCATGCAAAATTATTTAGGTATATTGTCAGTTTATGTTACGTTCCTTGAACTACTGCGTTCACTAGTGTTAAGCGAAGAAAAAGCCAGGATGAGCCTGGTCAAACCTCACCTTACGCCACGAATACCGTACACTTTGCCAAGCGGGCAGGTAGCGTAAAGACTCAAATGAACACGAAACGACACGATACGGTTGCACGTGACTTAAGCCTCATGGTAGAAGCCAAGCCCAGACTGTAATCCGAGATCACAATTGTACAACTGATTAGGGCTATATATAGTAATACATGCATAATGATTATCTAAGGATATTATCTATTCAGTGATACAGTCTGTATCTAACGTACTGAATACAAAACACGAAATACATATAGGACGATGGTATAGTAGAACATAACCTGAACATTGTTAATGTCCATGTCAAACTTAAATGTTCAATCTTTAATGTTCATGTGACCACGACGCCGCCTGGCGATTGATCACTAAACATTACAGTTTTCATTTCATTTTCTTGTTGATACATAATCATGCATGTTTGACTGCTCTCTCACAGCAAGTGTCTCCAAATTACTATTCAGCGCTATCTGATGCACAGTGTTCTATGAAAAACGGAGAATGTGAAAGGGTTCATATGTAAGACTTGAAGACGATAGTGTTTCCTCATCCCTTGATTTGTCAACATCAGCAATACTAAAATACAAACCATCTATACATCGGTATAATAAAAAAACAACATATAACCTTATCTATTTTTGTATTATTAAAATCTGAGCACACACTGCTTGGGTATATTATATATTAATAATAATTGTTGTTGGATTGAAATAAGTATCACCTTACCGCACTGTGTTGTAGTCAAGAAATATATAACACATTTATCTTAATATTATTTGATAGTTTAATTGTAAAAGTAACTATTCGGTGTACAGTTCAGTTGCATCTTATTATTGATGTAATTATGACGATGTAGTGCATATAGTCAAAACATATATTCCCATAATACTTTTATACTGAATGGTGTTATGCCAACCAGATTTATTAAGAATGATAGCTGCCAGTTCAACAAAACCATTTACAGAACGGGTCAGACGTAAGAAAAAACGACACAATACAAAGGTGTCACGGATTTAAGTATTGCCATTGGACGCGATGTTATGACACGCAAAGGTCTGCACATTTGTAATATACCCACACTCCAAATGTCAAACAAAACAAGAAGTAACAGTCCAGGTTATGACAAATATAAATATGCAACAACATGGTCAAATGTTATATTGTGTACACGCTAGAAAGACATGTTCGCGAACTGCCAAGCCAGTATTTAACAACAGTCGAGCCGAGCAGTTGCACGACATTCTTTGAATGGAAGGCGAAGTGCTCAGCTTCAGTTAACGAACGGTCCCTTTCCATTCGCAGATGTGCGCTCCAAACATTGAGAGTTCATTGCAGGTATTAAACTATTCTGAGTAATTTTGTATACGGTTAACAACGTATAACATATCTATCAAGTACAACTCATAAATACAAATGTGGTGTGGCGGTTCTCTTGACAATAGTCAGGATGGTGGATAATGTCACTGGTACTTGTATTATTCGAATTCACAAACTGCTGTATCCTTCACGAAACAAATACTGTCAACATGATCACACTGACAAAGGCGTAGCAGATGCGAGTCCAATCGTCTTTTTCGTCCAACTTTCAAGTTGCGATGAGATGGTCATCAAATTCAGTCGATTTATCTGTTTATATAATCCACTCATTTCTTGCCTTTGGCATACGATCGAAAACAAACAACTCTTCGCCGAAGCATTTCCATAACTATCATCCACTATACAATGACTGGTTGTCATTAATCGAAGGCAACAACCGCTGAATAACATGGCCAACTTCGATCAGCCGCCAGCTTGTTTGGCACATATGACGTCACACTCACGGAAACTTCAGAGGAAACATTGTTATTTGCGTGATATTATGAAGAAAAAAATTTTTTTTTACTATATGATTATATTATCTTATATATATTCTATTTACTATAGCATTTACTTCAACCTGTTCATGTCACCTTTAACTGACAATTCTTCAACAGAAGTATTGCGGACACCGGATTTTATTTGTGTTTTTCACAGACAAAATAATAAATTTGCAAAATAACTGTTGCTTATTAAACGCAATTTGGCGCGCAGTATTCCTTTAATGTAGAGTATCAAAATATTATATATTAATAAATGGCAATAAATCGGGAGCCAAACATACTATATTTTAGTCAATAAACAGTACAGTATTAATGATGTAGGCGGTTCCACCGGAAAAACCTTTGTTTGATGCCTGTTGATAATCGTTATTGGTGTTCATGTTTGGTAAGGTGCATGAAACTAGCGGAAACATTAGAATTACCCC
>OZ023216.1:51265996-51308496 GCA_963995525.1 Escarpia spicata | reverse complement strand
TGGTCAATCGAACAACATCCCGACTTCTCTGGGAAGCATCCAACCACGCTGCAATTAATTCGCGAAGACCATTCGTACACAAATATCCACCACTGTCAATAGTCAGACACAGCTGAGTGAACTGGAACAACGTACCAATTTACCCAAGGTTCGACACCGCTGCACATGATTCGAACCCGGATTTTCTCGGTCGACAGTCCAAAGCTCTAGCCACTACACCACTGCTTTTCAAAATGGCTCCTGTATTGGGCACATTCATATATTGACGGGTCATGAAGTGGCTTAGATAGTAAATTTATATTTGTCACCCAGACGAATCAAGAGTTCTCAAACGCCACACTGACTCATTGAATGTCTACGGAGCGATGCTGACTTTATTGGTGCGATTCATCTTTCAGGTTGTCATTTCTCACGCGACGCATCTCTTCCTTGACCATCCCTACGAGCCGGACCCCGAGGAGCGAGGATACTACTGGGCGACCAGGTACACGGACACACGGAAGGTGTTCCAGTTCCTGCCTGACAGCCTCTACGACAACATGGATACGGACAGAATGGGAAGTCCGCTTAATCGATCTGCCATATGCGCTAACGAAGCGTGTCCTCCTCTCAAGGATGAGAACAGGAATAATATCGTTGGTGAGAATGCGGCTTAAAGCGAGGCTGCCTGCTTCTATCATTCCATTAATATAATGTTCATAATACTATAGAATACACATATACCGAACACCGAACACAAATAATAGCGCAAACGAGATGGTATGTTGCAGTAAATACTAGGTGGCTTGTTTTTTCCACAACATTATTTTGAAATTAGACAATGGAAAAATATCGAATCGAAGAACACTATAATTACAATCGCATACCACAACGGATTATTCATACACCAAACTACATTGGCGTACAGTACATGGACGTACACTACATGGACGTACACTATTATGCGCACAGAATGCAGACAATAAGACGACCACAACATCACGGTAACATTCTCCTTCAGGGATCCAAGGCCAGCTGTGGTCGGAGACAGTGAGAACGAAGGAACAATCCCACCAGATGTTGTTTCCCCGAGTCCTCGCCCTGGCTGAGAGGGCGTGGCATAAGGCGGCGTGGGAGGGTACCATGTCGGTGCAAGGGAGAGACGCGTTACGGGAAAGAGACTGGGAGAGATTTGCGAACGCCTTGGGATCTAAAGAGTTGGCGCGTCTCGACGCACTTGGGATAACCTACCGCGTCCCTCCGCCCGGAGCCAGGTATTTAAATCACACTAAGAGTTAGGGGTGTTCTCATAAGTTGGCATATTCCCAACAATCGTATTATGTTTTGAATAAATTTGAATCATCACGCATCCCTTCCAATAGACTTTCTACGTGACGTGGATTTTGAGCGGTTCTTTACTTGATCTGCTCCCTCTTTATCTGAAACTCTCATAATTTATACAGCCGCGTATATATATATATAATTATTCGTGCGAACACAATTGTCTTTTGGAAGCGTATTTTCTACTGTGCATTCGGGTAACCATACAACCAAATACGAACACACTTGGTTACAAGTGATTGCAATGCACGTTTTGTTTTCTCCGTTATATTCAATGTATTATATATAATTTATATGCTATGTTTAAGTTTTTATATATTTGTTATAGAAAAAAACACTGCAATTGTGTCCTATTCACACGCACCACTTCTCAGTTGGGCTTTGTCCAGTTCCGTCCCTGTTGGTCAGGGCGGTCAATGATTGGCTACTATTTTAACAATCTCAAACGACTGTCGCTTTAATTGAACCGGTTCCAATTCCACGACAGTCGCAGTCACCAATTAACCGCAGTTATTCACGTTAACGCTGTCTTATTTTCCTGATTCAGAGTGTCGAAGAGTTGTGAACTCGAGGTGAATGTGGGTCTGCCGGGATTGACTGTCGAGTGCAATCTGAACGACGGCCATATGTGGGTTGAATGCCCGAACAAACACATTGTATCACCGGGAATGAACATCATGTTACGTACCAAGTAAGTGTGTCTCATTACCTAAGTCCACGTCTACATTCTGCTGATGATATCGTTATTATAACATCACAGTAACATGCAACTGTTGCCACTGTCAGTTCGTCGAACACCGTTATGTAAGAGTGAGGCGACCTGTTGGTCTGCATGTAACAAAGTAAGCTCGCAAAACACCAAACTGCATCCATTGAGGCTGCCAAAACGTACAACTGCAACCCATCTTGAAGCTCCCCAAAATAAAGCTACAACTGATCTCCACCTTGTGGTCTATTTAAGCAGAATTCTACCCTTTAGCGGAAATATTTTACCTCAGCGGGAGGAAGACGTTTACCCCTATCACACCCCTAGTCTAATGAGCCTCAAATACCGACTCTCCTGCCGGATAGGCAGGCTGCCACTTTGCAACTGCAGGAACGACAAAGACCATACATCTTGCTAATAGTACTTAACAATATTGTGCGAACGTTGTCGCGCTTTCATTTATCCGGGCGTTATATATATTTATACATATATATGTGTGTGTGTGTGTGTGTGCGTGTGCGTGCGTGCGTGCGTGCGTGCGTGCGTGCGTGCGTGCGTGCGTGCGTGCGTTCGTGTGTGTGTCTATATATATATACATGAATTATAAAACGTTTACTTCCCACAGACATAAACAATTTCTGTCATAAAACAGTTACCTCTCCACGCACACGTCACGTGACGTACTGTTATACTTGTTCACAAATCTGAAACAGCAAATTATAATTATGTACTCTAACTATAACGCTCGTATTACCACAACAAACGAAACATATGGCATATATAAACTACTGGGTGTTATTTATCACTACGTGATCTACTGGTGCCAAATATTATGCCTTACATGTGCACATAAACATCACCCGGATAAAATGTAACGCCCGGATAAATGTAAGCGCGACAACGTCTTTCGAAAACCTAATCGGAAAGTCATAGGACAATAACGTTTTCTCTAGATGCCAAGAGACATCGACGGCCATTATATATCGGTTGTAACGCTATATTCCTATTGCTGTAACGTTTTTCTTTCTTTCAAATTTACTAAGATAATTTGAAAGTGTGTTGTTTTTATCAAATGGTTCAATTTGTATTCCAACTAAATGTGTACTAGGACACCACGGAGTGTTACTTAGTTGTGCAAAATTACATAACTAATTCTTCGAATATTACCGAGAAATGCTGAATGTGGAGTATGGTGTTATCTGATTTATTAAAGATTCATTACACACTAGCCTACATCCACCCGTGGAGCAACGTATCCAGGGCAACAGTTGTCACCATTACCGTTTTAACTTAAAATCCCATGACCATATAATTTCTGCTGTTGCCAACTGTGGTAACAGGTCATCATTTAAAATAAATCACGTGGCGCCACCTAGGGAATGAAAAGCAACTGAAAAAATCATATAGAAAGAAGTGGAGTGGACCGAGACGCTGAGATGAGATGGCCTCACAAAGATCCAAAGTTAGCGCATTAACAAATATGTTGTTAACATATTTTCTTACGTATATCGCAAGGTAGGTCATAAGTCGGCCTCCTTTTTTGTTGTAACATTTTGATATGACTGAGGTCTAGCAACTGTCACTTATTTCCGACGATCTCCTGAATTGCCACCAAGGCTACTGTGTTTCCATCTGGCGGTAGGTATCTGAAGAAATGGACTGTGAATATCGAATCGGTAAAAGAAGTAAAGGTAACTTGACTATGAAATAAAACTAGTAAAAGGAATACCGATTTGAACCATGCAGTCTCCTCACTTTTAAGCGGTATTTTGTTTAGGTCGGCCGACGGTAAACGAACAAGCCGCGTCGTGACGAAGGGAGGATCGACTACCGACAGAGCGTCGGACACCGCAGCGTGTCTGTGGTTGGTTCTATTCGCCGCCGCACTGACAAGACTCTAACGACCTTACGAAGTTATGGGTCTGCGGTTCAACCCCACCCATCCCAAAGACGTGATGTGGGACGTAATCATTTTACAGATCAAAAACAGTGCCGGATTCAAGGCATGACGGTCGGGGGCGTTGCCCATGGCCCCCACAATACAATTGTTAGGGGCCTTCAATATGTTTTTTGTAATGCAGTTCGGTTAGACATGTTTTGAGGTGTAATTTGAGTGCTTTAATATATGATGCAAATTGGTGTTCTAAATTGGCAGAAGTCGTATTTTTGTGTGAAGTCCCTATTGTAGAAAGTAGGGTCGAGTGAGCATTATTTTACAATATCCGGGCAATCTCTGCCCAGGGCCCCCCGCAATCCTAAATCCGGCGCTGTCCCAAACCACTGTCAATAGTTACCTTGCTTGCTGTGATATCTACATTGGCGTAAATGTGTGATTAATGTAATTGCTCCTCTTGACAGGCGATGTCACTGCTTGGAGTTGTTTACACTGC
The DNA here is from genome assembly GCA_963995525.1 of Escarpia spicata. Lineage (NCBI taxonomy): Eukaryota > Metazoa > Annelida > Polychaeta > Sabellida > Siboglinidae > Escarpia > Escarpia spicata. Next base: position 51,304,080 of record OZ023216.1, on the reverse strand, counting down.
GATACGTCATACGCCAGTGCGCAATACTATCAAGTATTGCATTGGCCCGATGTTAAGTGTAATTGTACTCTAAACTAAAGTTAAATGTTGTCAGTAATCGCGAAGTTATAGTAATACTAAATAACACTTACGGTGCATGTATGGTATTGTTTGTATACGAGTACAGCTTGCTAGTTCAGTTAAACTGTACTTGAATTATTTGCTTGGTGACGTGCTGTGGGTTCTTGTTTGACTATTAGGTATATGGTGGATTAATTTACTTAATTTTACTGCATAACATTACTCTAGGGGACTCTGACATATGAGGCAAATTGTGTTATCGATACTGCGTGCGATAGTTAAAAGAATGATGCGTGGGACGAAGTGAGAAATTAACCACATACACCGGTATGATTTGTGAAATGCAGCTGTTGAGAGTTTAACTGTATTATTTAATAGTTTGAACAAGCGGGAAACGCAACCCTCGGCGAAACCGTGCAAAGCTACGCGTTGTTTCAACATTTTGAGGGCGGAACATGCATGTATGGTTGATACTTCCGAAAATGTCCCCAGTCCGATTTAGAAATGGAAACAAATATAAACTCATATATAATAACAACATTTCATTTTGTTTTAAATGTGGATATCTACTAATTATATTTTTAATGTGTCATTCAACGACGAGTTTAGAGAATAAGCTAACAGTTGCAACCTTGTGGGCCGTCTGATCGGACAACATTACAGTAAGGCTTTGTGTGTCATGTCTCCGTCTGATCGGACAACATTACAGTAAGTCTTTGTGTGTCATGTCTCTATCTGATCGGACAACATTACAGTAAGGCTTTGTGTGTCATGTCTCCGTCTGATCGGACAACATTACAGTATGTCTTTGTGTGTCATGTCTCCGTCTGATCGGACAACATTACAATAAGGCTTTGTGTGTCATGTCTCCGTCTGATCGGACAACATTACAATAAGGCTTTGTGTGTCATGTCTCCGTCTGATCGGACAACATTACAGTAAGTCTTTGTGTGTCATGTCTCCGTCTGATCGGACAACATTGCAGTAAGGCTTTGTGTGTCATGTCTCCGTCTGATCGGACAACATTACAGTAAGGCTTTGTGTGTCATGTCTCCGTCTGATCGGACAACATTACAGTAAGGCTTTGTGTGTCATGTCTCCGTCTGATCGGACAACATTACAGTAAGTCTTTGTGTGTCATGTCTCCGTCTGATCGGACAACATTACAATAAGGCTTTGTGTGTCATGTCTCCGTCTGATCGGACAACATTACAGTAAGGCTGTGTGTGTCATGTCTCCATCTGGAAGGTTACCTTCATCTTTGAGTAGTAGGCAATGCTCAGCTCGTTGAAGGGTGGCACACGTAACTGATAGAAATAATTATACCTGCACTATACGAGTCAGCTTACATCAATACCTCCATGAGAACTAGGAAGTTCTAGCTATGGATTTGAACTTTATCTGGGATATTTTTGAATGTCCTCTGCTTGAACTTTGAAAATTTTTTCTCGCTCACTTCACATGCTTTCCTTTCGGTTATTTTTCTCTTCTCTAGCATCCTTGATCAGGTAGGCTGTTTTAGCATATTATTGCGGCACGCGTTCCCACCATTTGGACGAGTAATGCGCATAATTTAGTTCATTCGGTTTCCTATAGCGCACATGAGTTTGTGCCTAATGTCGCGGCATCTTTTTTGGCAAATATCTGTCTTACCTATCCACACTAATAGAACATATTATAAAAGGAAACACAAATATATTTGCGCCAAATATCTGTCTTACCTATCCACATTAACAGACCATATTATAACAGAAAACACAAATATATTGTGCCAACTATCTGTCTTACCTATCCGCACTAATATAACATATTATAACAGAACACAAATATTATTCTGAAAGTCCTAAGTATGATTAATTATCTGTATCACCGTAGGTGACAATAAAGGACGGCTACAAGCTACAGAAAAACACCCAAGAGACTTTATCTAATCACAATATCAACAATCACAATATCAATACATGTAGAAATAGTAGCGAAATGTGTTCTACGTTATCCATTTGTGTTCTACGTTATCGGTGACATTTTACGATATTGATCCTTTGCTCTGGGAGGAGCAGGCAACTTTTGGCAATTAGCAAGTCTACTAGTCTTCACTTCAATTGAAACACCAAAATGATTAATTAAAAGTGGAAATAGTATTAGTAATTTCTCAAATTGAGCCAAAATTATCTCAGATGTGTTCAGTATCATGCGTGTTTGTCAGAGATTTAGATATATATACAAACATACAAAGCTAAAGCTTTGTATGTGAGAGTTCCATCCACTGGCAGAACGACGTGTAAATCTGGCGCCGTCGGAATGGTAGCGACACTCTTTTCCCATGCGATAACTTAGAACACGGCCAGTTGGTATTTTCGAACCCTCTGAGGTCATATTAGGCCTGCATGTCCAACAATGCCCTTGTTTAACAAAAGAAGTAATTAATCTACATGTACTATATCAAATTATAAACCCGAGACCATTCATAACTGAGAAAACTGGATAACGTAGAACACATTATTAACGAGGACGCTGCTTTGTGACGACCAGGGAAGTTGATTTAACTTAATTGTTATTGTTGTGTGATAGCCTCCTATGTTTGAGTGTTTTAATCCTGTGAATTAAAGGAAATGTGTTTATATCTCGAAAGAGCATCATAACTCAGTTGGTATGCATGTGTACAATAAACTAAGATCAGTTGTTAAATAGTTAACACTAACCAAGTATTATTATTACAATAATTTGTAATGCCCCTCTGTGTTTTGGACATGTCAAAACAGGCAGTTTTAGCACCTTTCTGACATAAACAAAAGTCATATATTATCACACCACATAGGAAAATCAACTATGTCCAGAAAGAGCACACCTAGCTCCATCTGAACAAGCTATTTTGTTATTACACCATTCCAGTGATTTGCTGGATCAAAGACACATTTTTTGGTACTGGGGAAATGTTCGCTAGTATCAACCATACCTCGGACGTTGGCTGCTACCGTGAATACATCGCACGCTACATGTGCGTGATAGTTCGGAAGACGCTCTGGGTGATCATTCGAAACCAGTGGTTGTACAATTCTGAGCATAAGTATAAGCATCATTGTATTCTAAATCATTAGCCAGCTAAATGACACTCGACCACAATGGTTACACACAATGGGATTCTAGGTGTTGTTCCTCAATAAAAGTAGGTTTTTCCTATTGCATGAAATTGAGCGCATTTAGACGTGTATTTACGTGCGCGAGCGCGTGGCTTGGATACAGTGTTATCAACCAGATGGATACAGTACTACTATAGCTCGGGTTGATATTTTTCTAACATCAGAATGGAGTTAAATGTTTAACCAACGGCACAACTTTGGTATATGACGCGTCGGTCGTGTCACTCTTCGGACGGAACATACTGGAACATAGGCGGATCCATAGGCGCGGGTACAGGGGGTAGGTGCCCCCGGAATTTCTCCGGGTGGCAGACATATGGTTCTGCCCCCCCCCCCCATAAAACGTGAATGTTTGTTTTTGTGGCGAGCGTCAATGGCGGGTGGAAATCTAAATTTTATGAGACGATTAATGTGTATTTTTGTTGACTGTGAAAGGTTTGTGCAATTGGAGGGCAGATTTGTTTTTTCTGCCCCTCCTCCCATAATAGGCGGTGATTTTTTTTTACAAAACACCCCTCCCCCTCTCCCCGTCTTCGGAAGTCATCATTTCAGCCGAGACAGCGGATAAAAGCTGGAGAAGATAAATTCACAACAGCGGCGCGACTTAAAAAATAAATTTTCAACAGAACTATCCCCCCGTTCGGATGTCATAAGTTCACATCCGAGGCAGCGATGAAGCTGAACTAACAGCGGCGCAACGGTGAACAATTTCCAACAGCACCCCTCGTGTTCCAATGTCACATTCGATCCAACCGAGACAGCCACAAGGTGAAGGAAGATGTGAAGATATGCGGCGGCGCAGCTGCGAACATTTTTCAGTGGTGCTGAAGCTCCGGTATACCCCCCAATAAGAATTTTGTACCCGCGCCACATGGCAGATCCAGGGGGTATGGGTCCCCCTAGACCTGATGAATTTGGCGTGCCTGCAGACCTTTTATAATGGACCGACGCGATGCCCCGTACACCCTCTGACACGAACTTTCGTTAGGGTTATTACGTTCAAAAAAGACAAATGTTTAATAACACCCCTTCTTCGGATGTAATCAGTTGAGCCGAGATAGGAGACAGTGCGAGACAGTGATAAGAAAGTGAAATTGCGGGCCGTCTTTCGATGTCACCAGTCCAGCCCCAGCCGATGCCGAGACAGCGGCTCAAGTTACGGCGACGCGGCAGCTACGAAATTTTACTGCACCATTTGGTTCGGCCGCCAGTGCATATTTTTGTGCCCCCTAGACTTGCTTTCTGGATCCGCCACTGAGGAATTATATCTATATGAAACGCAAACACAAATGCAACCGCACAAGCGCGAACACACAAATACCACAGCCTTCTAATGATGGTATCTTATCCGTCAGAATATCACAGTAAAGTTAGCGTTCTGCACTCTTCATATATACAGCAACACAATTACGTTGAAACATCCAGAGCATCAGTACAGATAAGTCACACAAATAACAGTTTGCATTAACAGAACGGAACATTTGAATTAGTCTTACTACATTTGCTGCATGACAGACACAGGATAACTCGGCAAACACACGGTGCGTTTTTACTATAAAAACTCAGTACAATAGGTCAGCGTCTACACAACGAATAAGTACACTTTCTCACCATGACTTGCATACTAGGCACCTTCGTGATTGAAAGATTCACTGATATACTCGCAGACAATTTAAAATGTTATTAGTGAATGCCATACAATATGTCATCAACAAAACCAATGATGTCTTCATCACAGTATCAAACGGTACATTGTTGTCAGGCATGTGTGGTCAAAGACATCGTGAGCACGAGAACTGTTGGAACTGGTTAAATGATGCTAGTGTTAAATACGTCACGACAAACACGTCCATTGTTATACGTCATAACCAGGCTTCTCTCTTGACGTTGCGCGTCTTATTCCGCGGGATGACTGCTCTGGTCGTCTCCCTCTGTTGTCGTGTCCAGTCTGCAGATTCGGCTGTTGAAGTTAGTGTTGCGTGGAGTGGATGTTCTCTGTTCTTGTTTCTGAAACACACCGACCGCGATCGTACAGGAAAATGGAAAATGAGAGAATTACTGTTCGTATTCTCTACAGCTGACACAAATAGATTCATAATTATGATGACGTAGAAGATACGTTATGAAAATTAACATATCCATCATGTAATCTGTTGTATAGCAAAATATCTCCCAATCCATCAAAATATTGAATGCCACAGACGTGCAGCGTTTGGACATTCCGTCGTATTTTTTTAAATACAAATTCTGGTCCCAAAAGTGTTTCTTTCTAGCAATGCAATGCACGTGTTACTCATGAAAACAGTGTTTGCTTGACAAGTCTTGATGGAAGTCACACGCATATTTTTTTTTAAAGTAAGCATAACGCGACCGTCCTGGATTAATTATTTAGTAAAAATACCCATTTTCCAGAAATGTGCTTGTAAGCGACTCTTGGTTTCGCAGTCAAGGATAGGCATGAAGCTAAGCAAACATTATTATGTAGAAGATGGTGCTTTATACAGGCACAATGCCTGGCATAGTTTCACGGAATAATCACTCTCGACATCTGATATAACATCGAACTGTTTTAACAAGGCTGTACGTCTTTTCCTTGATTGTTTAAAGCTACACAAATCGTCCACAGATCAGTTTGGCTTAGACTACGTATCTAAGATCTATCGTAATTCGATTGTTTGCAGACAAGGCAATAACGGGGTGAATTTTGGAAAAAGCAATATTTTTGAGGATCCTCCGTGTGGTTGCAGGTGAATTGGAGATAGAAAGTTGTAAGCCGTGGTGGAACCAGGAAGTTGAAAAAGCAATACGAGAAAAAAAGGAGGCACTGAAGTGTGTGGAAGAAGCGAGTGATGAAGAAAAAGAAAAAGGCTGAAACAGAAGTACCGGGAGAAGAAGAAGGCAGCAAATAAGGCGGTTGCTAAAGCAAGAGATGAAAAACAGCAGGAATTATGTGATGGGTTTTAAGAAGATGGAGGGAACAAACTGATCTTCAAACTTGCCAGGGATAGAGACAGAGATAACAAAGATACCATACGAACATCAGCAATGGATAGAAACGACGGGACACTGGTCACTGGAGCAAAACAAGTGCTGGGTGTTTGGGAGGAGTACTTCAAGAAACTACTAAATCCGGAGGAAGAATATGAGATAGAGATATCTCATACCGTAAGGAGAGAGCGGGAGGTGAGGACAATAACAGAAGAAGAGGTGGAGAAAGCAGTAAAGAAGATGAAAACTGGAAAGGCTGTAGGAGTGGATGAACTCTCAGTGGAAATGGTGAAAGCAAACAGACTAGTTGGAATCAAGTGGCTGACGAGGCTGTTTAATGTGTGCTTCACAGCAGGAGAGATACCAGCAGAGTGGCGAAGAGGAGTGATTGTGCCGATATGGAAGGGGAAAGGGGACATCCATGACCCAGGGAGATACAGAGGCATCACATTACTGAGCCAAGCCCTGAATTTTTTTGGAAAGGATACTAGATGCTAGGGTGAGGCTTACAATGGAGAGCAAATCGAAGAGAATCAGCTGGGATTTTGGAAAGGGAGAGGAACAGATGATGGAATGTTTGCCATCAGACAAATTATCGAGAAGTAGATAGAATTTAAAAAGGATGTAACGATCTGTTTTGTTGATCTGGAAAAGGCATTTGACACTGTGCCGAGAGAACTCGCATTTGCAGTCATGAGATGGATGGAGGGTGGAGAAGCAGAAGTCAGAATGGTGGAGGAAATGTACATGGAGACAACAGCGGTAGTGAGAATTGAAGGAGACACATTGGAACAATTTGGAGTGGAAGAGGACTCAGACAAGGAAGTGCCTTGAGTCCCCTGCTTTTCATTATGGTGATGAACCTGATCAGTGGAAAGATATCGGAGCAGGAAGAACTTAAGAAGATACTGTATGCAGACGACCTAGCAGTGGTGGCTGATAACAAAGAGGAACTACAGAAAGCATTGCAAGAATGGAGTAACACCTTCAGAAAACACGGCGTCCGAATAAATCTAGAGAAGACTGATGTAATGTGGATAGGTGACCAGGAGGTAGATATGCATGTAGTTGTTGATGGAAAGACCATTAAACAAGTTAACAGCTTTGTATACCTGGGCGGTACAGCGTGTGAGGATGGACGGAGTAGTAAAGAAATACAGAGGAGGGTGCAAGCAGGAACAGCAACATGGAAGAGGGTAGAAGGCATTATGTGGGAGAGAAACTGAAGAAACACCTGATAGGAAAAGTGTTGGAAGCCTGCGTTGTACCAGCCTGTATGTATAGGTTGGGAACACTGCTACTGACAGAGAGACAGGAGGATAAACTACAGGTAGCAGAAAACACCTGGGTCAGAAGAATATGTAGAGTAACTCGATATGATAGAAGAAAGATCAAGGAATTTAGAGAGGAGATCGGAATGAAAAACACTAAAGAGGAAAGTAGCCGGGAACAGAATGAGATGGTCGGAACTTGTACAAAGAATGGGTGAAGACAGACTGCCGAAACGAGCGTGGAAAGCAGAAGAGGGTGGCAGAAGATGGAGATGGAGACCAAGGCTGAGATGGAATGACAGCATAAAACGAGACCTGGGGAGAGCTGGCGTGAACAGCAATGAAAGGATAGCCATTGCGGACGAGAAAGAAAGGTGGAAAGAACTGATAAGAAAAGTAGAAGAAGCTACCAAGTGACGTAGACCCACCCCGCAAGGGAGTAAGGGGCAGAAGAAGACAAAGTTGTAAGCGCGGCGTAATATATTGCAATGGTAAATACGTTAGCTAGATCGTAGTTAGATGCATATGTTAACAATTTCCTTACAGGGAAAGTTGTAATGCAATGCCCAATATTGTCGGGTTCGAGGAGTACACAAAATGATACGAAAATATATAAAAAAAGATTGGGGAATTAAGTGACAGTATCCGCAACCTTCAATGGAATATCTGCAGTAAACATAAACTTTACACCTTTCTACATCTAGATTATTAGCACATCGTGAAACGTGACACCGGCCTACGACGCTTGTATCGAGAGGTTATTTATTAAGCAATTGTAAACATAATTAAATCAAATATATTGCACCTTCTCTCTGCGGACCTTCTCGCTGGTTGCCTTGAATTCGTCCAGCCCCTTCGTGTGCATGATCCAACGCTTCAGGGCCTACATCCGGTAGTTGCTCTTCTGGGTCTCCCGTCGTATCCGGGCTATCTCCTCGAACGTGTTGTCACAGACTCTGCAATTGAGTCCATTAGCGATTACGTAACATCCGGCCTTTGGCGGGCCATACACAATATCTGCCAGAAGGCGCGTTAGCGTCTATTGCAATCAAACGAGGGAAACAGTCCAGTAGTTTTTCAGCTTCACATCTTTGGCCGGTCACCTTAAGAACTTGTATATTACTGTCAGGCGTTAGAGATGTCACTCTCCATCAAACTACTGCTGCATAATTTCGGTTCCATGGTAAACAATACACAACATTTGATCGTGATCAAGACGGCGGATCACCTTGACGACTGGATACCGAATAAGTGAAATGACGCACAACTATCGGACTCAAAGGAAACACACCACAGTTGATGTCGATGACCAGTGCTGGTACAAGTACTGCAATAAGTAAAAGTAAAGTAAAAGTAGCTACCAAAAAACGACTAAAGTAAAAGTATCCCCCAAGAAAAAAGTACTTGTATAAAAAAAGTACAAAAATATCAGGTTCTCAGATTATTCCAGTATGTGTACATTATCCAAAATGGACAAATACGCCAATCAAAGGTTATTTTTAGGTAAATACTGATACCACTACTACGTAATAATAATAAACATTATTTATTCACGATAATCAACGGATCAAAAAATAAATGCAATATTATACAACAGGAGAGAAGAATGCAAACTTAATTAAATTGCATTACAACCAGTTAACATACCCGTATGGCATATCGTACTTGGTGCATTAGTAGTAGTCGTGTGGTATTCACCCCCGTGTAAAAAGGTCACGTACCCAAGATCAAAGGAAGATTAAAGGAATAGGCTCCGCCCCACCATTTTTTCCTAAAAACTGAGCACCTATAGAGAAAAAGTCAACATCAAAGGATTTGCCCTTTTTCCTATAAACTTAGCACCGTGACTAAATACCCTTAAGTACCCTTAGTTACCTTTGATTGACAGGACCACCCAACGGCGCTGACCCGTTGCCCTTAGTGCGTGTAATGTATGTGTTTCGTTTCTCTATACTTGAGGGGCGTGATTGACAGGCCCAACAACAAATCAGAGGCTTAGAATGAGTCCAGGGCAACAATCTGCTGTATTAAGGAGATGTTCAGCGTTGACCCCGTGCCCTTTGCGTGTGTGTTTTCGTTTCTCTGCACTCTAGTGGCGCCGTTTTGATCGTCAGACCTAAGGTAGGGCTAAAACAACTGAATATTGCCTATAGCTATTGTACCGGCACAAAACCACTGTATAAAAGAGTTGCCTGCTAATTGGAGCTGCGTTGATGAGGGCAAAATTAGTACTGAGTGGTTATAATCACTGTACCAGTACATAACCACGTATAAAAGTTCTACGCTGTTAGGCGGCTGTGTTGTAGTGAAACTTGATACAGGCACTGGTGTAAAGTCCGTACGCTGCTAGTGACCGATGTAATGTGTGTTTTCGTTTCTCTGCACTCTAGTGGCGTTGTTTTGATCGTCAGACCTAAGGTAGGGCTAAAACAACTTAATATTGCCTATAACCATTGTACCGGCACAAAACCACTGTATAAAAGAGTTGCCTGTTAATTGGAGCTGCGTTGATGAGGCCGAAAGTGGCTATAATCATAACCACGTACATAACCACATAACCACGTATAAAAGTTCTACGCTGTGTTGTTGTGAAACTTGATACAGGCACTGGTGTAAAGTCCGTACGCTGCTAGTGACGGCTGTAACATTCCTGCTTTGTCGTGAGTCGTGACGCCTTCTAGTAGTAGTGTATTTATAGCGTACATTGATTCGTTTATAAGCAAGGCTACTATAGTTCGTTTAGTTGGCGCTCGTAGGGACATACAGTGGTTTTGTGCGTTGGAAAGAATCAAACGACTAGTCGTTGACTGTTATAGTTTAATGAGGCAGAAATGAAGCCTTAGTCTTGCTACGGAGGATGCCGATAAATATTCTATTGCCATCCTGCGATGCTGAATCTGATGACGGGACGTGATCATGTGGCAATCCAAAGCAGTGCCGTTGTTGTCGCCGCCGCGCTGGGCACCGAGGTAAGGCTAATGGGGTGCGTTGAGGCGATGGTCTAAATTCGGGCCGCCCTGTCTGCACCCACGGGGCAGGAGCGGTCAACCCCCATAAATCGGTGTCCGAGTCTCGCTCCCGTGGGCGAGGAGGAAGCGACACCCATAAATTGGTGTCTGGGTCGCGCCACTCTTGCGGGGGCGGCCTAACGATGCCGCGTACGACTGCAGTCGGTCGATCGGTCCGCCTTGGCTGCAATGGAGGCGGCATTTCGCAGGTTCGTGTTGGCGGTCGGGCCGTATCGACAGAGGCGGGTGTATTCGGCGCAGCTGCCATAGCGCGGAGCGTGTAGCCACGTCCCCAGCCTTTGGGTGGCCACTCATTAGGCGACCTGTGAATAGAAATGACTGAATAAATAAATGAAAATATTCTTGTATATATTTATAGTTGTATATGAATGTTTGTTTGGCTCATTAGATGGCCAGTGAATAGAAATGAATCAATAAATAAATGATTCTTGTATATGAATGTTTGTTTTACCATACATAATTTGTGTAAGTTGTTTGTTTAGCCGGTTGAGTTGTGCAGTTTATGGTGAAGATGTGTCGTGTGTGGCGTGTTCAAATCTCGCCTGTGTTAAGTAGGCAAACACAACAGGTTGTGCACACTCACGGATTCCATTCAACAACTTCAGCCGCAACATCACCGAATTGCATGGATATTTCCACCTATATTTATAGTTGCATATGAATGTTTGTGACTCATTAGATGACCCGTGAATAGAAATGACTAAATAAATAAATAAATAAATGATTCTTGTATATGAATGTTTGTTTGCATTTAGGTGCACCCGTGAATATAAATAAATAGTTATAATGATTGGCTGTTTGTTTAAAAGAGTGTGACGTACCGTTCGTGATGTGTGACGACTGTTTTGGAGCGACCTGACATGGCGGCCTGTTTACGCGGTGGCAAATGACGCATTAGTTTTATGTAGGTTGTTGACTGCGCCATCTGGGTGCGCACGCATCGAGAGGCGTGTTTACGCGGTGGTAAATGACGCATTAGTTTTATGTAAGTTGTTGACTGCGCCATCGGGTTGCGCGCGCATCGAGAGGCGTCACGTTCAGCATTATGTAAGTTGTTGACTATTGTTTTGCGTAATGTTTCAAAATCGTTTAATGAAATTCTAAATAGTCGAACCTAAGCATGTTATAAGATCAGTCGGGGGTCCGGAATTGCGTGGTGGTGTCGTATTAGAGAAAAACGCTTTAAAGAGGTGCTTTTACGGAACATGTACCGCGTGACCGCGTATTTTTTTCAATTGACAATAGCCTTGGCAGACTTGCCTGTTGTGTGGCGTACGTGATCAGGTGCACGCGCACCCTTTACTAGTTCTGTATAAAAGGGGTAGGCAAACTATATGTGTGTTGTGTTCACAGTGACACCGCAATGGCAGACGAATCAACCCCACGGAAGAGATCCAGAAAGCAGGTGATGCCGAACCTTCCCGCTCGCAGCTCTTCATCGACTGTACAGGGACGTCCGTCTGCGGCGCAGGGCTCGGCTTCGACGACGGACGAGGTGCTGCTGCGCCCTATCATCCCAGCACGGGGCGGCGCGCAGGCTCAGCCGTCCGCGCCTTCGCCTGGCGTGGCGCCGGCAGGCAACAAGGAGAGCGACGCGGCTACAGGGCCGTCCCAAGAGCCCACGCCGGGGGCATCGGGACGTGAACCGGAGGCGGCGGCAAACACCCACCGGCCACCTTCTGTGATGGGCGCCGTTGTATTGTTGCCTTCGACGGTGAGTCTACACGAGCTGCAGGTGGTCGTGGACTGGTGTTATAGAATAAGAGATTACCCCACTATCGAGGCAATCGCTTGGCGCGATAAGTGCGTGTACGAGGGGTGTACGCGCTGTCGCCGAAAAGTACATTCGACTATGAACGGCGATTTGATGTGCATGTCGCATGGGGTCCAGAATGAAACGCAATATTACTTCTCTATGCGAATGATGTTGAAGGACGGGTCGGGCGTGGATGAAGAAACGTGGGTAATTGTTTTCGTTAGCAATATGGCGCCCCTCGTTGACTACCAGGCCTCCTATCTGGTCGGACTCGGCGTCGACGAATGGCGTGACACGGTGCTGGCGCTTGTCGGCACTATCGTTGATGTGGAAGTGCGGAAGACTACGTGGGTTGGGGAGCCGTCCTATTCGGTGCGCTCATTGAAGAAAATAAGTTATTAGTGTTTGTTTTGCTTAATTAACTGCTTTTGTTGTTGTTGTGCTGCAGAATAGACGGCGCCATCGTATGATAGTCAAACGAGCGTCATTACCATGCCGTTACAGTTTACGCCGCGGCAAAAACACGACGATTTAGGGAGGAGCGAGTGATTAACCCCTTTGCGCTTCTTCGTGCTGTAGAATGGACGACGACCGCTCGTGGCAGTCTGCGTCGTGCGCCATTAACGGTCGCCCTTCTTTGTGTCCCGCAGGATGTGCATCGTCTCTTGGGCGCCATAAAATCGATCACTGCTGCGGCACGTCTGGCCAACGCCAGGCCTGATCTAGCTGGCCCCGTCATAGAGGCCCTACTCGATGTGGCGGCCGACTATCGGACATTGAAGCGTTCTCTGCCAAAGACCGACTAAAAGGCGTGTGACTATAATAATAATAATAATAATAATATTTATTCTGCAGGCCAATCCGGCGGCGCGCGATCGAGCACTCCATTCCGTGTTGGAGAAGGTACTGGTTATGTCGGACGCAGCCATGCGATCATACGCCGATGCCTTTTCCGGGGCGACGACGATGACGACGACGCCCCCGACGTACGCAAATTTATTCCCGTACGTCACCGAGGAGGGGTCCACCGTGTCGCCGGAGATGCCGCCGCCGCCGCGTCTGGCCTCGCCTCTCTCGTCAATCTCGGAATACGAGAGGTGCCTCCTGGAGGCCTTTGCGGAGTGGATAGGCGACGGCATATTGGACCGGGGGCGAGACAGCTGCGGTGAGTGCGCCCCCAACGAAGGCTGTCCGTACGTTCACATGGTTGGCTACCGTGCGGGTCGACCGAGACGCCACTACCCGCGCGTGTACGACGATGTGGGCGACCTGCTTAGGCGGTATTTTCAGCCCGTCCTGACGTTTTACACGGCGCGCTCCTTGCTGCCGTGCTTTACACAATTAGTGCACATCCTGAGCGGTCGCCTGGGGCAGACCGGCCCGAATCGGAGTGCCGAGATAGTCCTCATCAAATATGTGTCAGATTGGTTACTTACCACGGATTGGAACGACGTCATCGAGTGCGCCATGCTGGAGGCGGCCACCCAGGAGTATTTGCTCCGAAGGAGCGGCCTTGACGTGGCGGAAGGCATCGATCGCTAAACATTATGCTGCTGCTTAAACGAACACTATACTTAATAATAATAATAATAAAGAGTGCTTAAACGAACACTATATCGATCGTCGCTGAATAGTGCGTACTGTTTGATGAAAATTATTAATAAATAGAGCTCTATATAGGTCGCTTTCTTGCTTGTTGAATTGAACACAATACTGCTTGCGAATTATGTCGTCGGTGAATAAAACGTTGAAAACGTATTCATTTGTTACATCGGTTTCTCGTCGACAATAATAAAAGCGTTGAAAAAATTGCAGCCATTGAAAAAACCCATGTCCCGTCGTCTAATAAACGTGCCGCCTGCATCACTCGTCTCTGAATAGTGCGTGCTGTTTGATGAATATTATTAATAAATAGAGCTCTCTATATAGATCGCTTTCTTGCTTGTTGAATTGAACACAATACTGCTTGCGAATTATGTCGTTGGTGAATAAAACGTTGAAAACGTATTCATTTGTTACATCGGTTTCTCGTCGACAAAAATAAAAGCGTTGAAAAAAATCCCCGCCATTGAAAAAACCCATGTCCCGTCGTCTAATAAACGTGCCGCCCGCATCACAGGCCAGTCAAAGTTGAATTGCTTGCGAATTATGTCGTCCTGAACATCATGCTGCTGCTTAAACGAACACTATACTTAATAATAAACTCCTTGCGAATTATGTCGTCGCTTAATAAAACGTATTCATTTGTTACATCGGTTTCTCGCAATAATAAAAGCGTTGAATAGGCGCCACGCTGAGTCATAGCACAACAGTAATAAATCGTTGAATGTCCCGGTCCGCCTACAAAGCGTCATCATCAGCAACGGCCTTTAATTGAACAATGCTGTTTGTGAATAATAACAACGCGTGCGTCGCTTAATAAAGCGTTGAAACCGTTGTTACATTGGAGCGCCAAATTCTTCTACAACAAAACAGAAGGGTCCTAATAATAAAAAGAGGCTTTCCCGCGTCCGTCAAGTCAGCCAGCCAATTAGAATGGCCCTCCGTCCTGTATAAGAGACGGCGCGCCGTCGCCTTCGGCTAATCGGAGAGTGGCGGCGGGAAGGGCTAAAAATAAAAGCAGCAGCAGCTATGCCGAACTGTCCCGTGTGTGGTCGAGAGGCTCTGGCGGGCCACTCCTGTAGTCGTTCGCAATGTCCTAAATGCGGCGCCTATTTCGCTAAACGCTATAATTTATTGAAACACGCGAAGACTTCGCAAACGTGCGGCAGCGAAAGGACGAACGAACGCGCGTCCCCAAAATGCGGTCGCCCTTTCACTAGGCGCCACGCAATGCTGCGCCATCTGAGAAGTTGCGGCGTAGTGTCACCACCACCTGACGACGACGACGACGAGATGGCGGTGCCGCCACCTAGCGAACTGGCGACTGGACTGCGTCGAGTCATCGAAGAGCACTGGTCGAGCATACAGACGTCGGTGGCGCGCGGCCGCATACAATCCCGCTATAATTTCCAACTAACCGACTGTCCGGACACGCGCGCGCTCGAACCCCGCCTAAGACGAATGTTCGAGGCGCAAACGTACTCCTTTAAGATCAACGTGAGCTACGCGTTTATTCTACGGCACAAGGTGACGGGGCGCCTCCGTTATTTTCATTCATCCTGTAATTGTTGCGGCCGCCTCCTGGAAGTGCCCGCTCTCGTTACCGACGCGCGTTCGTTCGAGCGCTTCCTCGAGGCCGTCCGTACGCGCGACATTCTCCAGTACGTGATCGCGCAGCGCCCCGACTCGGGCTGGGTCCCCGAATTGGTGACGAACGCGACCTACTTTCTGAACGCCATCATAAATCATCCTATCGGTTGCGTCGACGGCGCGCTGCAGCTTCCGGCCCACCTGCGCGTCAACAAGTCCGTCGTCGCTCTGACGAAAGACCGTCGAGGCGACCCCTACGCGGACAACCTATGCCTGTACCGCTGTCTGGCGCTGCATAGGCGGCGCCTAGAGGCGGGCAGCGATGCCGACGTCGACCGTTTGACGGCCCCCGGAAAGCGCCTATACGACGACTACTGTAGAGCCACGGGCAAGACGCACGCCGCCGGCATCCCCCTGAGCGCGCTCGAACGGGTGGAGGCGGTCTTCGGCGTCAACGTGACGCCGAAGACCGTCGTACACGAACTCGCCGCGGTCGTTCCATCGACACAGCGGATCGGATTTCATTTTTGCAATAAGGCGGCAGGCTTTCGCTTTCAGGGTTTTCGGCACGCTGTCCACTATTTCGCGCTCTATGGCGTCCGAGGGCGTCGTCGTTGTCGCCTCTTTCGCCGCCGGCGTCGACTCGCCGCCGCCGCTCACCACCGACACGCGTACTGGCTGCACCGCTCGGGCCGCCTCTAGCGCGTTGTAGCGGCCCAGCAGCTGATTGTACGACACCGCCTTATCGTGGTCCGATAAATCCGATCGTTCTAGAACGTTTTTCATGTTACTGTCCAGGCTACTCATCGCACGCGAACGGGTCGTGCTCGGCGGTTGGTCGATGAGCGGCAGGAGGCTCTCCACCAATCGCGGATCGACCAACGCCATCTTCTTTGCGTGCTGCATCCTCTCACTTTTCCCCGCCGAAAGTCTGTCTGAGCAGGGGCAGTAAAACGGTGCTTACTAACGGTGCCAGCAGGGCCGTCAGAAAGGCGCCCGATCCCGTTTGCAGAATGGCCCGTTTCCGTTTGACGGGCACCTTTTTGTTCCCCAGCTTACGCAAGTGATTCTTGTATTTTGCCAGTACTTTTTTCTACTTCGCCGATATTTTCACGTTCCCTATCAGAATGTTGTATGCGCAATCGCACAGACTACACACGAGGTCGGCGTCGGCGTGGGCGATTACGGCCTTTCGCAGTGCGACGTTCTTCTTAGTACGGCTCAGCAGCTGCAACGCCAGGACATGCCTCTTCACGCGGTCCGTCATCCTTAAAGCGAATGACGCGCACGGTGACGCCGCCCTCCTTTTATCGCCTCACGTATGCGTACTGGAGGCGGTCGTCCGGAAATATACACGTGCGCAGGCGCATGGCCTCCTCCGTTTCCTGTTTCAAATCTACGAAAAGATAGCCGTACGCGGCCGACGTGGCGTCTTTGAAAGACTCGATCATGTAGTCAACCTTACCCGGATACATCTGTTTTGCTAGGTGACTTACTTGGCCGGCATCCCGGGGGCTCTTGAATAGCACCATATACTGGGCGTTCAGACTAATCGTGCGGCTCTCTTTTCCTTTCGGAAACATATTCTGCAGCAACTGTACGACGGACGTATTACAGTGATGGCTTTTTTTTAGTAAACAGAGTCGTGACCCGACTATTGGTTTCCTCCATGTGGTCATCGAGCACTAGAAGCGTCCTCGTTTTGGCGTCTAAACGCGTCGGATCCGGTAGGCCCTCTACGAATTCTATTGTAGGCGGCATCGCCGTGTAGGCGTCCTGCCACTGTCCGTAGCACCACAGAACTTTCTCGGGCGGCGGCTCGATCACGGCGGCCGAATGCCGTATTAGACGAGCGACGAAAGTAGTCTTGCCGCACCCCGTGGGGCAGGCCACTATACACGTAAACGGATGCTTCAACGGCACGCACATATCTACGACTGTCGCGCACGCGGCCGCGACCGCCAACTGTATTCGTTTCTTCTAAGCTCCTCGCGCACCTCCATCACTAATTTACCGAGCATATTCTGTCCCTCTCTGCCGCCAATGCCAATACCCCAGAAGGCATCGTGCGACGGCACCCACTCCACCAATTCGACTTTCCCGGTAGCCAATGGGGCGTCTTTCAACTTCTTTGACCCCCCGAACTTGCTCATCAGCAGGGATTTCATGCACGCGACCCTAACGGCGTACCATTCAGCGTTCGTTCTCTTTTTCTCGATTCTGTAACTTCGGCGTTTTGCGCAATACCCCAACCACGCCTCTTTGATGCACTCAGCGGTTTGGGTATCGTCGTGAAACATCGCTTTTCTAAAATGATAAGCGTGCTCTACGGATCTGAAGCCCCGACCGTACGCCACCTCTCGACACGGATACCAATTCGATAGGAACGACGCACCCCCACGGAAATGTATAGCGGGAGTCGTCGCCATGCTGCTACTGTTCACGCCACCGCCCGCCCCTACTATATAGTAGCGTTAGTAGCCAATCATTAATACGGCTGGGCGGATTCCAAGCCTCTGATTTGTCGTTGGACCTGTCAATCACGTACAGAGAAAAGAAACACACACTAAAGGGCAACGGATCAGCGCAGTTGGGTGGTCCTGTCAATCAAAGGTAATTAAGGGTACTTAAGGGTATTTAGTCACGGTGCTAAGTTTATAGGAAAAAGGGCAAATCCTTTGATGTTGACTTTTTCTCTATAGGTGCTCAGTTTTTAGGAAAAAATGGTGGGGCGGAGCCTATTCCTTTGATCTTCCTTTGATCTTGGGTACATGACCTTTTTACACGGGGGTGAATACCACACGACTACTACTTGCATTGCGTATTCAATGAGCTACAGTAGTTTTCAACAAACAGCAATTCTTTGCCACTGTCACCTCGCTGTGTCTCATTGACTCAAGACAGATGCATCAGGATGTTTTTACACACCTTTGGGAGTGATAAGTTCAATAGTGTACAGGTTGCCACTAACTAAAGTTGGTGTTATAAGATGAAATGCTGGTCAAGCATTACCCAGCAATTAATCAGTGAATCAATGGGTAGCCAATGAGGCCTGTCCCATTAGCGTTGTGTGAAAATGGGTTTTGGATGGGTACTAAGCTTCAAAGGACCATTGAATCCCTTTGGACAGACAACAATCACACTGTTCCAATATCACCTGCTATGTAAACATCAGGGCTAGCAGTAAAGAAGTATCCCATCGGATGTCGGAGACGTAATCTGAGGCACGATGTCCAGAAATATATAATATGGTACAGAAACGGTGCATTCAGGAGGACTCTATAGATAACGTGGACATCAGTATCAATTTGGCTAAAATTCGACATAGACTACTCGTGAAACACGTCAAGATCATTGTAATGTTTGCCTTGGCGTAGATATAACCAGCTGACAACGAATGCTCATTTCACAACAGGAAAATGAGAGCAGTTGTAACAACTTGAAAAATGTTTGGATACAGATAATTTTAAAACAATAAAACGAATTTTTTATGTCACGCAGCAAACTGAAACTCAGTATTGTGTACCACGTGATCTCTATCGCTGCAGTCGGTTGTCGTGCAGTTTCTAAAAACCGAATTTTGAAAGCTATGACCGGGCTTGAGGTAACAATACATTCGATCACAATTGAAGGATCCACTAGGTCGTTCCATGCACGTTCCATTTCCGGATTGCTCGACGTAGTGTGACTATGAATTTAAAATCGCTCGGTTGTTTTGCATACTCTCTGCCTACGTGTCCTAATCTTTACGCCTACGTGACATTGTTACAAACTCGGAAATGATCACATTGTAACATTGGCAATACCGTAAGAGATGCAATAGGCCGACAAGAATGATTACGATGAATGTATACATCGACAGTTTTTGTGTAAGAATTATGACGGATACAGATGCTATTGTAAACATGGTATAAACTCTCACATTTGATATTCTTTACTGAGTATTGCTTGCAGTGCAAGGGCAGTCTTAATCAGCTGCTTGTAGGTCTGGGCATCAGGATTTCGTTACCACAGTCAAGGTATGTACGTCGTTAGCATGTGCCAGGCAGTGCACAAATACTTGCAAACATACTCTCACCAACAACACACGAACATGGATTCATACAAAGCTACATCCCAGCCAAACATACTTACTTTACTGAAAAATTTATGTTTCTGACCTCATTTACCTGTCAATATAGTTTCTAACAGTATTTTAATGAGCTCTCGTTGTTCGGCACCACTGTTACAAGACAGCAATGATCCAAAGAAACAAGTTTGGTGTCTGAGTATGCAAACTATGATCCAAAGAAACAAGTTTGATGTCTGAGTATGCAATCTAAGGCAAAATAATTGTTCCGCTCTTTAGACATTTTTCTCCATCCATATTTGCCCTTCCATTTAGTTACTATCACTTTGTTTGATCATTACCACATTGCTTGATCAGTATCACTTCTTTTGTTCACTATCGCTTTGTTTGTCCACTAAAAATCACTACCATTTTGTGTAATCTCTAAAAACAAAACAACAAATTGTCATTTTTACCTCAACTATCTTGTCCTTGATCTCCTTATTAATGGACATGGAGAGAGCCACAAAGCTGTCAGAGATGCGGTCAAACAACTTGTTGCGGTCGCTGTGGTACTTGGAGCCTCTGAATTTTTGTATGTAGATCCACCAAAAGGTATCGTGCATCATAGTGATGGATGCCTCCGACTGGAACACCTTCTTCCAGAACTTCTTGAAGCCAGCCTGTGCATCGTATCAGAGGTACATTAGGTGTTCCACGGACTCGCCACCTGTGAAAGGGCTTGACACCCCTTCCTTGAGCAGTCACCCAGTGTAAATTTTTTACCAAAACCATGAATGAGAAATGTCTAAAGCAAGGCAAATACTACTAGCTGAAAGCTTCCTTTAGGATGTTGTGCCAGAAGCCAAAACAGAAAAAGAACAACATCACTGAGTAATTAAATTCTGAGTAATTAAATTCGGTCAAACGAGAGACGCAATCATCACAAAACACATCTTATTGAATTTAGTGAGCCAATAGCAACTGGGATAAAATAATAAAACAATTGACATATTATAACCTTGATTGTAACGACGTTCTGGTTTCTTGGCGTATTTCAATATCTGTTAACATGATCTATCAAGAAATTTGTTTGTTGTTTTTGCGTTGCACAGTCTTCGTCGGCAATTTTTTTACCATCAACCCATCAACAAACCCTGGAAAGGGACAGTGTTCCACGGACTTGGCGCGCTGCTCTGTTAGGGATTCCTACATCAACCAACAGGAAAGGCCATTAAACTTCTTATTATCTGCTGCATCATAATAGTTACAAAACACTATCTAGAAAGCACAAACAGCACGCCTTTATTTTACGTAATGTTATAATCATCATCTTTATCTTCAAATACCTGGTTTAATCATGTTTTTGTGCAATTGTTTAATATTGTTATAATGGATATCAGTATAATGGCAGAACGTATTCAAGCATGTAAAGATAATTTAAAATACCTGCTATCCGAAAACATAAGAGAAAGAAATATATTTCACAAAAATACAGTCTGGATATTTAAGAGCACAAACAAATTCTGACGTATATCGTTCGCCTATCCAGGCTATCAACAGGGATTGAATTTTAAGTGTCATTGGAGGGAAATATACTTAATGAAATAGCACTAAATAATACTTGACCCTGTCATTTCAGTGAAATGGCCGTTTTTTGTTCCTCACACATAGAGGTGTATTATTTGCTATGCTCAATATTTCCTCTCTTAAAGAGAATCTTACTCACCCGTTTACGGGGTATCTTATTGCTATGGTGAGCCTTCACTGAATTGAAGTCATTCAGGTCGGTCAAGAATGCTGAAAGTAAGCAATTCGGGTAGAAATCACTGTTACATTGATATATGTCAGCATAATAAAGGGTCAAAGAAACACAGAACCAATAAAGACCAGAGGGGCGTGTCCAGAGTGGGTAATCTAGGGGCGGTAAAAAAACATCCACTGGCCGCCGAACCAAATGCTGTAAACAATGTTACTGTACCGCACCGCCATAAATTCAGGTTCGTCGCTGTCTCGGCTTGACTCGGCCCATTCAAAAAGGTCTACGGGCATGCTAAATGTCAAAGGTCTAGGGGTGGCAACAACATGGCAATCTTTACCTTGTCTGTCGACTCTGCCTTTTCACTTGCGTCCAAGAAGTACTGAAATTGCTTCTTGAATTGCCCCCATTGCATTGGCAGATTTCCAGAGGCAGGAAGTGGATCATGTAGGATATACCGATTCATCTCGCAAACTGTCACGGTCAGCTCTTTTTACCCGTTGTTATTGTCCACCGAGTTCGGCTAAAACCCGTTCAAACAACTTTTTGACACCATGATTGAATTAGCGTACGCAAACCAGCTTTGTACGAACTCAAACAGTAGTTTACAACACAATGTCGTCCGAATTTATATTACACATCAGGTTAGTCGGCCACATTGGATAGTAAAAAAATTCCGGGATCCACGAAAATCCTCGCAATATTTTTCCGGGTTCAGTAGTAACTTTGTATTTCATTGTTTTATACCTCAATGAATGATCAAATACAAGCATTAATTCTGATATAAAATCGTGGAGAGAGCACATCACCAATGAAGAAGTGATGAGGAGGGCAGGTCTGGATAGCCTGCATTACATAGTTAAATCTCGACGACGAAGAGTAGCGGGACATATCCTACGCCTACCAAGAGAGATAACTGCACATGTAGCAATGGAATGGGTGCCTGAAGGTGGAAACAGAAGGAGAGGAAGGCCGACTAAGACCTGGCGCAAGACGTTTAAAGAAGATCTGGCAGAAATGGAAATCACCTGGAATGAGGCCAAAGAAATTGCGAAAGACCGTAGTAGATGGAGAAAGCTCGTCGCCCGATGTCCCGAAAGGAACAGGAGGAACTAAGTCTAAGTAAGTACGAAGTCACCAAAAGTTGGTTTAGCAGATCGATACAATATTGGATGAATTTTCAACTCTCCGGTGAACTTGTGGTGGTGGTTGGTGAAGGAATGTTAATAAACATCTCAAGAAGTGCTGTCGTGTCTTCGTGACATTTATTTTGCCACAAATCAAGAGTTTAGGGATACTGACTTTTTGTGAATGTGGAAAACGGACAGAATTAGCATCTATCGGACGAACATTCCCTGATTGCAGAACCTACAGAATCGATGTTTTGAAACATGATTTAACTTAATAAAAATAACTTACAATTTATACGCAACATTAAAACAAAATAACGGATGCATGACATGATCTAAATAACTCAAATCCAAATTAATTTTTAAACTACCCAGTCATTTCGATTGTTTTGTTCCTCACGTTTCAGACTAATTTCACGAAAAGTAAACGTTTAAAGTATTCACTATTGATATATTGTTTCATTTGTGCGTATGCTTTACTTCGTTTTAGTGAAATTAACAGACAAACTATAACATTATTTTCGGTTGGTCCTAGCCGAATGTCGGCATACACGTGTCAACTTGAAACACAGCATTCAAGTGGATTGCAATTGCACTCTTCTCGTTATCGCGAATTGTGGGCGATATCGACCTTTGACCCCACCATTTGGCGCTGTTGATGTTATGGAATACGAATTTTATGCAATGAGGGGGCGTTTACGAACACATGCCACCTACTCGGCAAAATGGGGTAAATTAGAAGACAAAAACACTTTCCGCGTATAAATGTGTATTTTTATTTGGGAAAGACTATGGAACGAAACAAAATAAACGGAAAGCGTTATAGACTGTTAGTGACAGTGGACTATGGTCGTGGCTTGGGGTCAGTCACAACAGATGCAGCGTTCGCATTCTATGATTCTTCCAGACAGGTTAGTAATTTCGAATTATTCAGCTGTAATCACGTATATTTAGGCACATGAGTACACATATTAATGTTGCTTGTACTAAATGTATTTGATTTTTTACGTTTTAGTCGTAGCCAATAGCGGTTTGTGCGGCCTGACTGGGCCCTGTTTACTCTGTCTATAGTGTCAGATAGCAGTATGATGCTATGGCCTATACCTATGTGACTATATAATATGTCTATGGCGTATGTGGTATTAGGCTAGAAGCTTAAGGCATGGGATAATAGTAATATTGTAAATGATCCGTAACGATTATAATTATTAAACTAATAGTAATAGATTGAACAAAAACAATATACTTAATTTAGCAATTAAGCAGTGTAATAGTAATTTACCTAATCTAATACTTTTATATTAAAACTTACTATTATTGGACATTTCAAAATTTTATTTGAATTGTGCTTATATATGCAGTCTGGCTATTTAATTATTTACAAGAAAAAGAATATGCCAGTAGTTTCACCAGATTTGTTATTGCCCCCCCCCCCCTTAGTGAGTTTGTTCTGTCATGTTCAGAAAACTAGCGCCCCTCAATACCATGAAAACTAATGCCCATAATATATATATATAGATAACATACGAATGATTTATATGGGCATTGGTTGCATTTGCATTTTGCAAGTCCATTAAAATGATTATTGTTAGAAACAATCAGTGCTGACTATCAATACATGTAACATATTTCCAGGACTTGAGGTGCTTCAAGACCACGGGCAGATGTAGGCGGCTTAGCTGTTCACATTCAAGTAAACGAATGTTGTGGTACACATTAATCTGTCACCAAACCTTTTATCATCGTCATGTATACAAGCAAAGGACAAGTATACATATGATTGTTTTATTAGTCTGCATGAGGATTTTGCAGTAATGGGTATCCTTGTTAAATTGCATATTGTTGTTAGAAATACAATTAAAGTAGACACTGTAAAGTAAAAACATTTTATTGAAACTTATGATGTGATTGACTACAAAATAATGAAAAGCACAATACAACTACAGGTACAATCACTGCATTTGATATGTATAATGTAATAATTTGTAATATAACATACACATCACATGCATATCTGGTGCAAAGAACCAACAGAACAAAGAATATTTAGGAAGTGGTTGAACAAATGCCAGGTACATATAAAAAATCACATGCCCATAGCATGTAAACAAATGACAAAAAAAATACAATTTCGGAAGATCTTTAGTTGAACAAATGTAATATGTACATATCAAATAAAAATAATTATATTATGATTCTTTGTTAAAGAAACGTCAATATAATATAAAATTTGAATTGTCGTTTGCGCAATGCTTGGTATGTTTACAACTTGCATAAATAGTCACCAGACTAGACAGGGTCATCGCCATATGACTGAGAATTACATGTACAATCACTACTTGCGACATTGCTCCAGTTTACTCAGCTATATGAAGGCTATAGACAGTGGTGGATATTTTGTTATACGAATAGTCTTCACATATTAATTTCAGAGTGGCTGAATGCTTCCCACATAAGTCGAGATGGTGTTTGATTTAACAGGTCTGCCAGAGAGTAAAATGTAAAGCACTTTGAGCAATCTACACTATATAATAGGATACTACACTATGTAAGAAGCAGTTAAGTTTACTCAAGTGTTGTTTTTAACACAACTAGTACAATGTACACAGACCTGTGCATTATCACCATGTGAAATGAAAATGTAATGTAAATTATTTGTCAAAATATCAATCAGTGATAAAGAAGAATAATGTAGAAAACTGACGCGTGGCATGAAACATATATAACAGTCCTCATAAATGATAATACATAGAGAATTTAAACAAACAAGTAAAATGCTGCATTCAGTGTATAAACATATGTTGTTGAAAAAATACTTCATCACAAACTTGTGTTTTCCATAACAAGTACCCGATGTATGTTGCAAGAACCCAGCTGGCTGCCATTGACTATCAACAACACAAAGACAATGAAACCCTACCACTGTAATTCGAGGCTATATATGGCGGAGATAGATCGTAGACATCGATGGTGCAGAAAAGTTGATAAACAAGTGGAATTACTGATTGATAAGTATTATTCTTGCCTTAATATCATTCATAAACTTGCAGTAAACATATATTGAGTAGCAGTTGTGCTTCAAGTTAGTTAGTTAAAGTATTTTAGAACACTTTAGTATAGTGAGTGATAACGTTGTAAACAAGATTTAAGAAACCTGATTATGTGGTAGAATATATAGGAGATAAAGTAACAACCATAAAACTACTTACATAAGATAATATATGTGTAAGCCAGTATTTGCCAGATATTTTGATTAAATAACATTGTTGTAAAAATTAAGCAAGGGCGATAGTCGGGCGAACTCCAGATTATTTATGTAGATAGTGCCATACGTATTCGCTAGGGCGCGGCGTAACCTAAATAAATAAAGCAGCCTAACGTAACGTAATTGATTGTATTTAAATTAGGCAATGACCGGTAATGTTAGCGTTCGTGATAAGATAGATAGTTAGCTGTGTAATTAAAATCTGTAACATAAAGTGTGCTATAGTACACAGGAAACAGTCTTTATAAAGACTAAGTTAGCTAAATTATTAAATAAATTCAGATAGTGATATGGCGCCTTGCAAGCGGCAAGTCAAGGCAAAGCGACACTTGGTGTGCGATCACTGCCACAGCTGGGCAGATTTTGCATTGTCCGGCTGTGGGAAGTCATGGGCAGAAACCATGGAGGAGGGATTCACCTTTCAGTGCATGTGGTGTTGGAAGGTGGAGTGTCTGCAGAAGAAGATAGTTAGGTTGACAGATATTGTGAAGGGGATGGAGATGGGAATTAGCGAGGAGACAGGTGAAATGGAGAGAGACGACAGGGAGAGAGGTGGGAATACTGCAAGACTGAAGGAGAATAGCAGTGGCAAGAAAACTGAGGAAAGGAGATTGAGAGGAGGGAAGGTGATTGGAGGGGAAGAAAACGTGACAAGCGTGAAGGTGACAGGGAAGAAAGTGACCGTAGAGAAGGAGGGAGGGAAGATGGGACGGAAGAGGAGAGGAGAAAATGAGATGGGAGGAAACATGAAAGGACGAAAGGAAGTGAGAGCAAATGTGATAGAAGAGAAGTCGATAAAAGGGACGATGACAGGAGGAAAGGTGACAAGAGAAAAAGCGACAGGAAAGAATGGATCGGATGAGAATGTGACAGGAGAGAAGACGGCAAGGGGAAAAGACAACAATTAGACATATACAAACCGAAGAAGGAGCTATTCTAAGGCAGTGGTTGAGGGGGCAGTGAGGAAAGAGAGGGTGTTTATGGGCAACTTCATTATGAGAAAGACGGACAAGACACTAAGCGAAGGGAAGGACGTCGTTGTTTGTCTACCGGGAGCTAGGATAGAAGATGTGACTGAAAGGGTAGAGAAGGTATTGGGGCATGGCAAGGGAGGGTCTATACTAGTACACGTAAGAAAAAATAATGCAGACAGGAAGGGAACAACTGGGATAGTACAGAAGTATACACAGTTAGTGAGGAAGCTAAAGAAGACAAGAGTTGAACAGATTAGTCTGTCAGGAATTTTGCCAGTAAAGGGAGGAAGGGGGGCAACGTATAGAAATTGCAAGGGGATGGCGATCAACGCACTAGTTGTGCAGATGTGTGAAGAATAGGGAGTAGGATTCACAGGTTAAAGTGGACACTTTGTTGGGAGGGAAGATACGTATATGAGAGATGGCCTCCATCTTAGTGGAAAGGGGGCAGCAGTTTTCTCAGAGAACCTGCTGCGATCTGTTGACAGTGGGACAGGTTACATCTATTTAAACTAGATTCGCAGGGGGGACTCACAGAGAAGCCCGAAACTGGGGGCATAGATAAAGACAGCACAAATAAATCAGCAAAGAAAGTCTGGAAAACTCTTCTGAAGATGGATATCAATGCGTTTGTTTAAATGCAAGGAGTATAGAAAACAAAAGAAATGAACTAAACATTATTGACCCTCACAAAATAGGTATAACCGAATCCTGGACCACCACCAATATATCAGATGCCGAATTGGGACTGACAGGATATGTAATGTTTAGAAAAGATAGAATAGGAAGAAAGGGAGGTGGAGTTATTTTATATATTAAAGAATATATCCAAGCTGATGAAATAAAATTAGAAAGAGAAGCAGATTGCGAAGAAGCTGTTTGGTGTAACATAGTTACAGGAAACTCAATGTTAACAGTTGGGTTAGTTTATCGAAGTCCAAACATAAGCATAGAAGAGAATGAAAAAATAGAAAACGCTCTAAGGGAAGTAAGCAAACGGGACTGTCTTATTATGGGAGATTTTAACCACGGTCACACTATGGCAATCTCTACAGAGTATGGGGAGTGAGGACCACAAGTTTTTAGTTTTAGTTCAAGATACTTTCCTTTCTCAACATGTTCTAGATCCAATCAGGGGTGAGAATGTGTTAGACATAGTTTTGTCCTCACAGAATGAATTAGTTGACAATGTCAAGATATGTGAGCCACTGGGGAGTAGTGATCACAACCAGATACATTTTACCATCAAAGTGAAATCAGAAAGGAATAGTAAAAAGCAGTATAGGAGAAATTTCCACAAAGGAAGGTATAAGGACATGAGGAAATATTTAGCAAAGATAGACTGGAATAAAACACTGAAAAATAAGACGGCAACAGAATGCTGGAATATATTAAAGAGTGAAATTAAGTGCATATTCGATAGATTTTTACCCTTCAAAAACAAGGGAATCGGTCCAAAAAGGAACACTTATCGAAAGAAGCCATTAGAAAATTAAATACAAACAAATGATGTGGAAGTCATATAGATGTACTGTAAATGATGAAGACTACAACATTTATAAAGAAGCACTTAACCAAGCTACAGCTGAAATTAGAAATTCAAAGAGAAGCTATGAACAACAATTAGCTAATAATACAAGACATGACAGCAAGAGTCTTTATGCGTATGTTCGAAGCAAACAGAAAGTTCAGGGTAAGGTCGATCATCTAGAAGATAGTGCTGGACATATAATATCAGAAGGATTCTTAATGGCAGAAGACCTGAATGAGTATTTTAGTTTAGTGTTTACCAGGGAAGATATTAGTTCACTGCCACTAAAATGGATAGAGGCAAACATTATACCGTTATTTAAAAAAGGTTCGAGAAACAAGTCAGAGAAATATAGACCAGTGAGTTTAACAAAAGTGATTTGCAAATTATTAGAAAGACTAATAACAAAACAAAACTGAGGAATCTTAGTTATGAAATTCGCCTAAAAGAATATGGTTTAATAACACCAGAGACCAGGAGATTGAGAGGAGATCAGATAGAAGTGTGTAAAATAATAAATGGTTATGAGATATTGATAGAAATATGTTTTTCTCAGTTAAGAAAGATAGAAAGACAAGAGGACATAAAGTTACATTAGCAAAGGAGCAGTGTAGATTATATATAAGAAACTTTTCATTTTCACAAAGGACTGTAATTTAATAAATAAAATCGACACATACTACATAAATAAAAGGGTTGGACTCTCGATAAGCCAAAGGACTTCCTTGTCCACCTGCCACCTAGAGTTAATTCTATGGGTAGCAATCTTATTAAATCTTGTTAATGATGCTGGATAATTAATGTATTTGTTCATGGATACTGCTAAAAGTTATAGTTGAATTGAAATAAATACCACGCATTATTGACTTTTGATAAATGTGCTGTCACATATAATATCATACATGTGAGAGCTATGCTAATTGTCACTTTGTTTGCTGTATAGGTACAAGCGGGTAAACAGCAAAAAGTCAGGAAGCTGGTATGCAGTATTATCGAAGACAGCGAACACGTACAGTGATGTCATTAATATACAAACCGATATAGTTCACCGAAGAATGCTCGATAATGAACCTGTCGCACAGCGTTGCGAGTTGCCATACCTGCCAGACCCTGACACCCACTGTTCCATCACCAACTGCAGAGCTAGTCAAGCGTCTCCACACTCGAATGTCGAACAACCTACGTTCTACGCTAACTTCCAGTTTGTGCGAGTGTGTGCGTATGAGAATGTATATATATATGTGTGTGTGTGTGTGTGTGTGTGTGTGTGTGTGTGTGTGTGTGTGTGTGTGTGTGTGTGTGTGTGTGTGTGTGTGTGTGTGTGTGTGTGTGTGTGTGTGTGTGTGTGTGTGTGTGTGTGTGTGTGTGTGTGTGTGTGTGTGCCGTTATTGAAACGAAGACGACACTTGCTAGAACTCAGGTCGTAATACGGTTTTGACCTGAGCTCTAGCAAGTTATTGATATAGGCCATGGGCCAGATATGCCCCTCGTGCACCCCCCCCCCCAACTCTACCAACCCATGTTTTTTTGAAGCTTTGGGGTCTCTTGAAGATGATTTTAAGTGGTAACAGTGAAAAAGTTGGGTCTCACTACCCATTTCCAGCCTATATTGGATGGTACCCTGAAATATCGTATTTCTCATCAACGTCGCGTGGTATTTAATCACCCACACCACAATCGTCATTGTATAGTCATATATGTCTCAATACGTACTTGTAATATGTATGTAAAATAGCATTCAATGGATATATACTATTATGGCATGTGCCCTAATTAGCATATAATAACTATACCCCATTCTCAATCGTGACCGCATAGATGACATCACTATTTTTGTCAAACATATCAATTTCTCTTGATCCCATGGCTTCTTTAAAATCAAAATGATAATGCATAACACTTTGCAGCATCATATCTTTCATTTGATACCAGAATTGTCTTTCTGTCATTATAAATGGATTAGATATGATGCTTCAAAAATAACCGTAGTGTCGCGGATCAAGAGGTGTAACCCAGGGCATTTTAAATTATTACACACTGTACTCCATCAGCAATGGATTATTTAAAATGTAATGAAGAAGTGACTACAATATTGTTGTTTTGTAAGTAATTTACGTTCTTTCTGCAGTATCTAGGTACATGTTTGAAGCTGGAATACTAGTTTTCTTACGTGTTTCATCATGGTATGCGGAGATCACAAGGTTATATCCCATATTATATTATTTAAGTTTCATATTATATTATTTAAGTTTCATATTATATTATTTAAGTTACAAATACAGCTTATATGAATACCTAAGGTCAACTTCACAGATATCGATAAGTAAAAATGTTATTTAAGTTGGATAATGATAAATTATAAGCTTTACCTGCGTTGACCTGCTGATATTGCGTACCTACCTTTGTATGTATTTACTATTAAAACGAAAACGAACAAGTGATCCAACTGTCGAACCTACTTGTATAGTTCATGTAAAGGGCTTAAAATATGGAGAACTTCAACTCATGTCTGGTATGCGGGATGCAGAGAAGAAGTTTGTAAAATTGCAGGAGATCAAAGAGAAGAGACTTTCAGAACATCCAACTTCAACCCACAGGATGGAGGGTATGTGCAAGCTCATCCCCAACACAGTGATGGAATATCATGGCTTCCATTGGGAATGCTACAAACGTTTCATCATGAAAATGGACAGGCTGACGTCCACCTCATCACCACCACCTGATGCCTCCACACTCCAACGTGCGAGCCGTATAACTTCCACAGAAGGTGATAAAATCATCAAGTCGGACTGTATTTTCTGTGGATCAGAGGGTCGTAAGACAGTAAAAGTGAAAAGCACATGGACCAGTCAAGGCATGAGTCAGTTTTAATATGATGAATGTAAGATTGTGGCGACGATGGCGGAAATAAAACAGGATGAGACGTCCTCACAAGAATACGATCTGTTTGCTTGTGAAACCAAGTTCCACAAGAATTGCCGCATGAACTATATGCAAAAACCAGAGAAATGGCGAAGTACAGATGGAGATCGAGGCACGTGTTAACCTGTTCAACTTGATGGAAGCCCATGAAAAGGCATTTGACATAGTCTGTTGCATGGTGGAGAAGGATGTCCTGCATGTTCGGAAGATGGTGAAATTAGCTGACCTGCAACAAGTGTACATATCCAGCCTAGATAATACAGAGCATAGTAATCCTGACTTCCGGAGTGAGAAATTAAAACTCAAACTTGAAACCCATGAACCCTTCAAAGGCAGACTGTCCTTCTGCGATATGGGGAAGTTCCAGTCAAGCGTAGTCTATGTTTCACAGACTGACATCAACACAGCCGTGAAACACGCCTTCCAGTTGGAATCAACTGATGCTATCAAGATCACTGGTACATATCTTTGACAGATTATCAAGGATGGGTTTGCTGAAGCACCTGATCTTAAATGGCCACCAACTCCCCGTGATTGTGACAGAATTGACACTATCGTACCAGACACACTCCAACATTTTTTATGTTATGTCGTAATTGGGATGGCAGCTCCCACATCATCCCGCACAGAGAGACTTGTTCTATCAATTGGTTAGGACATCTGCCGGGCAACAACCAATAGATCGTGGAAGCTGCCAAAATACATATTCATGAGCATGTCCATGCGTCATATGTTCAAATGTGAAAAACTCGTAATTCTCCTGAATAGAATGGGACACTGTGAAAGCTACCCCTTTTCATTGGAGCTGGAGACAGCGCTAGCTGAACCTGTTATGCAGTCGTCCACTCTTTTCTCCAACCAGATTGTCAGGTCACCACCAGGACCAACGGTATTCCATTCAGAATTTTATAATTTCGAACAGCTTCTGAATGATCTCACAGGTAAAGGATATAGGATCAGTTCAAACAGCTCATGGCATCATGTTACAGGAAGTTGGCAGTGATGATCATTCTGCGGAATATGGTGACTGTCCTGAGATACCATCTCAAACAAGGAAAAAGGAGAGGTCGCTGAACCTGAAGGAGTCGGCCACACTAGAGAGAAGCTGATTCTGAAATGAGAGGCAACCAAGAGGCCACCTGATTGGAAATCAACCTTGTCCAAAGGTGAAAACAAGTGTCAGTTCAACAAACTGCTTCTGAAGCTGTGACAGGTGCTTTCCGAGGGATTGGCAAACTCAAACCAGTGAAACCTCTACTGAATATTCCTAAATACATTCATGTACTCAAGAAGCTGGGAGATACATGGGACCTACCCGAAGAAAGGATTGATGAGCTGGACAGCTTCACTTGTGCTGTGAATGGTAGAGCATCAAAGGTGTCAAAAGCTGATGACTTCAGGCTAATTCGTATCAATGAGCTGTGTGCCAAGGATAACCGTGTTATTCCTTCAGTTGATATTGACATGGCCAATCTACCATCATGCAATCGCAGTCTCACCCAGCATGTTAGAAGAGACAACTATCAAGTTGGCATATGGAAGAGAGCACATATTCCCGAGCCTGACGTCCCGAGGTGAGCAGAAACCATGGCTGTAACATCAGTAATGGAAGCATTGAGCCACTCTGGTATGATGGAGATGAGCTGCCACGTGAACTGGCTGATACAGCTCAGGAAGACCCCGACCACACTGATAATGATGACGAGTCTGACATGAACATGTCTGATGGGGTGGAACTACATGCTGACAGTGACAGTTATTATGACTGAGCATCAAAATGTGACTAATGTAATTGGTTAAGTAGCTATCAATGTTTGGCAAGTGTCCGTACATCTACCTAAATATTGTATGTATTTGCATACAATTAAGATGTGAATAACTTTTTGGCATCTAACTACATTTTGTTTTATCAATGTCTAGCATCTAAATGAATGTCATACATACGTAATTCACTCTAAACTGAATTATCATATTTTGAGATACTGGCTTTCGATTTGTCTGTGCTGTTGACATATGTCACATCTTAATTATTCACAAGTTTTGGATACTACATTAAGCTAATATACATGTACATTATATGAAATATGTAGTGCTTTGTTTTATGCATCTGAAATTAATATGGCGTAAATGTATACCTGAAAACACACACATAATCTTGACAGTTTTAACATGTATGCCATCCATATCCATGGTTATCTTTGCATTCGCCACTTGATCCGCGACACTACGGTTATTTTTGAAGCATCATATCTAATCCATTTGTAATGACAGAAAGACAATTCTGGTATCAAATGAAAGATATGATGCTGCAGAGTGTTATGCATTATTATTTTGATCTTAAAGAAGCCATGGGATCAAGATAAATGGATATGTTTGAAAAAAATAGTGATGTCATCTATGCTGTCACGAGTGAGAATGGGGTACAGTTATTCTATGCTAATTAGGGCACATGCCATAATAGTATATATCCAATGAATGCTATTATAATGATCAGCAGATGAAAACCTTCAATTTGACATATTACAAGTACACATTGAGACATATATGACTATACAATGACGATTGTGGTGTGGGTGATTAAATACCATGCGACGTTGATGAGAAATACGGTATTTCAGGGTACCATCCAATATAGGCTGGAAATGGGTAGTGAGACCCAACTTTTTTATTGTTACCACTTGAAATCATCTTCAAGAGACCCCAAAGATAAAAAAAAACATGGGTTGGTAGAGTTGTGGGGGGGGGGTGCACGAGGGGCATATCTGGCCCATGGCCTAATAGAATACAATAAACGAAGTAGGTGCGAGCTACTGCACAACAGTTTAGGAACTTCAAAACATTAACTCTCGATACTACTACTACTAATAATAATAAAACAGCGTTTCAAATTTCGTTCACCCAACCTTACTACAGTTCACTCCGGTGTATGAGTGAGTACCTGGTTCTTTGTGTATGAATAATCGACGTGCTGTGGTTGTAGAATGGCTGAAAACGATCCAGAGAAGTCGAAATGGTGCTTTGATTG
The DNA here is from genome assembly GCA_963995525.1 of Escarpia spicata. NCBI lineage: Eukaryota > Metazoa > Annelida > Polychaeta > Sabellida > Siboglinidae > Escarpia > Escarpia spicata. The sequence goes on along the minus strand of OZ023216.1, from coordinate 51,269,990 downwards.
AGCAGGTTTATGTCTATATATTAATTGGCAAAAACCCTAAGGTCATCACGCCAATATGGGGTGTGTGCAACAGCACTGCAAGCAACTTTACATGTGTCTGCCCAGTCTAGTTTTAAAAGTGTCCACCGTGGCTGGAGACACAACTGTACATATAGTTCCAGTTTTGTATCCTTCTACTCAAAACATGTGTTGTGTTGGCGTAAACCTGCGTCCTGGCCGGCACCTGAATAAATCGCTCACTGTGTCCATGCGCGTTGCTGATTGACCAAATGTGGCAAAGGCAGAGCTGTCTCTGTATGTAAGAACTTACATAATGATACTGGGCGGTTGATCTTTCTTTCTGCGACGCTGTAGGGACTCCCACTTTAGTTCTTTCATCGTTAACGTTCCGCTGCTTTCCTCACTCTTGTTACTCGTTACAAATATCGCCGCTCGATGCTACTCTTTCTTAAGACCTTTTCTATTTTGTATGAATAAGTGTCCCAAGCTGCGCGCGCGTATTCGAGGTTTGGCAGAACAAGGCTGACATGTACTGATTGCTTTGTCTTCTCTGGGCATTTAATACAATTTTTCCCGGCAAAATCCTACACATGATTTGCTTTGGCAGTCAAGGAGTAAAGAATTAAGTCCCAAGGACTGTGTATCGCACTATTTAAAACCTGACCTTACCTTCACACAAAAGCCGAGGGTATTCCATAATCCAACAAGCTTGATCACTGAAGATGATTAATTATAAACGCATACCGCCTCGGCGCCTCCCTGAGGTGATAATCAGAATGATGCAGATAATTCACTTCATGATTCAAGTCGCTGTCTTCCTTGGTTAATATGTCAGCGCCTTCGTTTGTTCTTTGCAAAAAGACTACCGACCAATAGTTTGATCGGGTATGGTGTGAATAACCTAGTACTTTATTATATAAATCCGGACAACATGACTTTTGTTTACTTCGTTCGCTGAATTGATACTATATCCGATATGAAGCTTCTGTTATGTTTTCACCAAAATTATTTTACGAAGTTAATCCTAGTACATTTCTTGCCAGGGGTAGATAAGCAATAGGTTCCCACAACCACAACAGGTCGAGATGATGTACCATTGGCGCTGTAGCGAAAAATAATTAATAAAAATGCAAAATCGTGGCGTGGGTCTTTTAAGAAATGTTCTTGAACAATTGTAACTGCATTGATAGCATGTATATTTTGAATTTTTTACGTAAATCATCACATTAAAATGTGACTTGTAAACAACCTAGCTCATTTACGAACCTATTTTGATAGATATAGCCATTGATGAGTAAATTGATGAGCTAATTACAGAGATGGGATATTTCTCAAGTGTACTACGGATTATGAACCAACGCAAATAACAATCGGACAAAAGCAATGCCTGCTCTCGAAGCTGTCAGGGGCGAAATGTCGCCTCGAGGGTGTCAGTCCCGCTTGTCAAAATACACGTTCACTGCGGCTATTGTGATGAATATGGGTTCCTGTTACCGAACATGGGGTCGCTTTATCATCTCTGGATGACATCATCGCAGCAGCCCAACCAAATTATTTAGTGCTTAAAAAATAGAGCCGCCTTGTCGTCGGAAGTAACTAAAATCTCCGAATCACTCAATTACATTGACAGCGACTGTGTCAGTGATATCACTGAATCAGTGAATGGCTGGCTTGCACAATTCTGTCAGTTGCGCGCATATTAATGGTATTACACTATGATACAGTTATACGTTTAGATGTTGTATTTGACGTTGAAAAGAATCCGTGTGATTCTGTATAATGTCATGAATGTATTGTCAGTTTCCAATAAAACTCGATGTTCGATCCGTGAATCTAAAACCGTATTTTGTCACCGGCGACAACGACAGTCTCAAAATGTTCCTTTTTATACCGTCGTCATCATCGTACATGTCATAAACTTTCCCGAGTGACGTCTATTGCCAATGGTTCATCGCTGTATGCGGCAACAGTCCTACAAGTCCTCACATTTGCGACACAACTCTCCAAATCCGAATCACAAGAATCTCACGCCGTGTCTTCCATGTTTCCAGTGGAGAGACAGATTTGGGCTATGGCACATATTACGTCACAGTATTTTACCAAGCGGCAATCAGGCACACTATTTATTCGGGATTTCATTCAGAAATCGGTCAGATAGGCTGGTTTTTACACATTAAGCTGCGTGTATATATTAACTAAGGAACCTGTCAGTTATTACACCTGTCTAAATATCATCATGTTAGTATGTTATTTACGTGGTTAAAATAGAACATTTATGTTGATGTCACCTTTAAAAACAAACAACTCAACAGGGCCCGACCAGGTGCCAGCCAGAATCCAAGGTCGGTGCGGCAGTATTTTATAGCGGCAGGATTTTTCGCCCCTTGCTAACATATAGAACAAGCCCTGACGACTCCTCGCGAAAAACTGTACTTTCGGACATGCGCATTAAGGGTCGGTGCGGCAGTATTTTTCAGCGGCAGGATTTTTCGCTACAGTGCTATGGAACGTATCCGTTAGGTAGCTACATTGAACATTACACCGGCAGCACTTGTATTAATTGTGTCAACTATTATGAACGATGATCGCTCATCGTAATTTTATATATCAACTGCGTCACTTGTCTAGCCACCCATCAGGCGCACCGAAATGACTCATTAGCTTTCCTTGCTCGGCCTCTCTGGCATTTGAACTAATATACATCAATGACATCTTACAAATGTTCAACCGTTGTCAGTGTTGCTTTTATCTTGTGCTCAATGCCCGTTTCGGGTGAATGAACTTTGACCTAGGACACTGTTTGATAACAACCTCGCATTTCGTGTTAGAATAGTTGTATACCTTCCAGTTGATCAACTGCTGCCATTGTAAGATTGCCACAGACGTTCAATGGTCGTTTTGGGTGGCTGAAGATTGGCCTCGGACACGGTCTAGTTGCGTTTGTGCACTTTGTCCCGATCGAGGTATGCTCGCCAGTTTGTTGAGTCGCCACGTCAGTATTGTGATTTGTCGTGTGAGGGCAAGACGACAGAGACTTCGCTAGGCAATCTGCATCCCAACGCAAGGTATCTCGGCGTCACTGGGAACTAGTAACGTAAGTCACAAACTGCTGCGGATTTTCATCTCTTTCAATTCTGTTGGTAGAATTCGGATTTATTTTTGAGTGCACACATATAACAATGTCAATATATGCTGCCTGCGTATTTGGTTTGGCGTCATATGTAATAATATAGAGCAGGGGCGTGCTGAAAAGAGTAAAAAGCAGAGGCCCAAGAAAAGAACCCCGGGGAACACCAAATAAAGTTGGCAGAAAAGCCGAAAAGCAGTTCACAATCTTTATAGTTTGGTATCTATCAGTTAGGTTTGAAGAAAATCAGCTTGTAGCTATGTCAGTGCGAGACATTAGACGACTTTCTACAACCTTTTCTAGTATTTTGGAAATAAAGCTGAGGTTAGAAATAGGTATATAACTGTTTAGGTCTTGTTTAGGCAGGCATGACTTATTAAGAAGTGGAGTGACATGGGCATATTTGAAATCATCAGGAAAACAGCAAGAACAAAGTGATGCATTTGTAATATTTATTATAGGTCCAATTAATGTATCGAGACATGTATTTAGCAGTATTGTTGGAAATGGGTCAAGTTTACAAGACTTATTTGGGGAGAACATAATTATTTTCCCAACTTCATTAACTGTTGCAGGTTGAAATGATACAAGTAGATAATTTACTTGTGGAAAGTCCACACTGACATTACTTAAAGTATGACGTGGGAAAGCAGAACGAATGATACTGATTTTATTCTTAAAGTGACTAGAGTTATTTATATTCATATTAATGGTTCTGTAAAATCATCTTCTGTCCGAGCGCAGAGGCGTATCCAAGCAAGACGATTAGTCAGTAATTTATCCAGCTAGGTTAGATAGATTAAATTCATCAACAGATGGGCGAAAATATTAGCAATCTACTGGATGATGGCACGTTTAAATTGACGT
>OZ023216.1:51156624-51265796 GCA_963995525.1 Escarpia spicata | reverse complement strand
ATATTTGCAAGAATACATGTCTAGGAATTAAACGCCTGGGTAATCAAGACTAGCTTTCTAGGTTACATAACACATTGGTTATGTCTATGCGAAATCGTCAACAACTTATTCTTTTACCACTAGCTTTGTGCGTCATGTTGTGCGAGAAGTGAAGAAGATGCACGAAGACGCCCAGCCTCTGAAGGTGTTCCACTTCGGGGGAGACGAGGTCGCTCGCGGGGCGTGGGTGAACTCTAGTGCTTGTCGTGCGTTGTCCGAGGCTGAGAGACAGAGTCTGAAGCAAAGATTCGTGGAGAAAGTAGCAAAGATCGTGGATGACGAGGGACTGGACCTGGCAGGGTGGGAAGACGGACTGATGAATCAGGGGAATGAACCGTTTAGTCGTTCCCTACTGCCCAATACAAAAGTGTTCGCAAACGCATGGCAGAATATTTGGGAATGGGGAGGCGGAAGCCGTGCCTACCGACTTGCCAACCACGGCTACAAGGTAGGGTGTTTGTCCTCAAGAATATAAGTTATCATGTAGTGCAGAATCCAGTCCCCAGGACTGCTGAAAGCGCTTTGTATTTTACACCATGGCAGACCTGTTCAATCGAACAACATCCCGACTTCTCTGGGAAGCATCCAGCGACGCTGCAATTAATGCGCGAAGACCATTCATTCACAAATATCCACCACTGTCAATAGTCAGACACAGCTGAGTGAACTTGAACAACGTACCAATTTACCCAAGGTTCGACACCGCTGCACAAGATTTTCTCGGTCGACAGTCCAAAGCTCTAGCCATTGCACCACTGCGCTCCACAGTGGCTCCTGTATTGAACACATTCATATATTGACGGTCATCAAGTGGCTTAGATAGTAAATTTATATTTGTCATACAAACGAATCAAGAGTTCTCAAACGCCACACTGACTCGTTGCATGTCAACGGAGCGATGCTGACTTTATTGGTGCGATTCATCTTTCAGGTTGTGATTTCTCACGCGACGCATCTCTTCCTTGACCATCCCTACGAGCCGGACCCCAAGGAGCGAGGATACTACTGGGCGACCAGGTACACGGACACACGGAAGGTGTTCCAGTTTCTGCCTGACAGCCTCTATGACAACATGGACACGGACAGAATGGGAAGTCCGCTTAATCGATCTGCGATATGCGCTAACGAAGCGTGTCCTCCTCGCAAGGATGAGAACAGGAATAATATCGTTGGTGAGAATGCGGCTTAAAGCGAGGCTGCCTGCTTCTATTATTCCATTAATATAATGTTCATAATACTATAGAATACACATATACCGAACATCGAACACAACTAATAGCGCAAACGAGATGGTATGTTGCAGTAAATACTAGGTGGCTTGTTTTTTCCACAACATTATTTTGAAATGAGACAATGGACACATATCGAATCGAAGAACTTTATAATTACAATCGCATACCACAACGGATTATGCATACACCAAACTACATTGGCGTACACTACATGGACGTACACTATCATGCGCACAGAATGCAGACAATAAGACGACCACAACATCACGGTAACATTCTCCTTCAGGGATCCAAGGCCAGCTGTGGTCGGAGACAGTGAGAACGAAAGAACAATCCCACCAGATGTTGTTTCCCCGAGTCCTCGCCCTGGCTGAGAGGGCGTGGCATAAGGCGGCGTGGGAGGGTACCATGTCGGTGCAAAGGAGAGACGCGTTACGGGAAAGAGACTGGGAGAGGTTTGCGAACGCCTTGGGATCTAAAGAGTTGGCGCGTCTCGACGCACTTGGGATAACCTACCGCGTCCCACCGCCCGGAGCCAGGTATTTAAATCACAATAAGAGTTAGGGGTGTTCTCATAAGTTGGCATATTCCCAACAATCGTATAATGTTTTGCATAAATTTGAATCATCACGCATCCCTTCCAATAGACTTTCTACGTGACGTGGATTTTGAGCGGTTCTTTATCTGTTCCCTCTTTATCTGAAACTCTCATAATTTATACAGCCGCGTATATATATATATAATTATTCATGCGAATACAGTGGTTTTTTGTAAGCATATTTTCTACTATGCATTCGGGTAACCATACAACCAAATACGAACACACTTCGTTACATGTGATTGCAATGCACGTTTTGTTTTCTCCATTATATTCAATGTATTTTATATCATTTATATGCTATGTTTAAGTTTTTTATATTTGTTATAGAAAAAAACACTGCAATTGTGTCCTATTCACACGCACCACTTCTCAGTTGGGCTTTGTCCAGTTCCGTCCCTGTTGGTCAGGGCGGTCAATCATTGGCTACTATTTTAACAATCTCAAACGACTGTCGCATCAATTGAACCGGTTCCAATTCCACGACAGTTGCAGTCACCAATTAACCGTAGTTATTCACGTTAACGCTGTCTTATTTTCCTGATTCAGAGTGTCGAAGAGATGTGAACTCGAGGTGAATGTCGGTTTGCCGGGATTGACTGTCGAGTGCAATCTGAACGACGGCCATATGTGGGTTGAATGCCCGAACAAACACATTGTACCACCAAGAATGAACATCATATTACGTACCAAGTAAGTGTGTCTCATTACCTAAGTCTTCGTCTTGATTCTGCTGATGATATCGTTATTATAACATCACAATAGCATGCAACTGTTGCCACTGTCAGTTAGTCGAACACCGTTGTGTAAGAGTGAGGAGACCTGTTGGTCTGCATGTAACATCAGTAACATAACCACCCCTGGTCCTGGGCATATTATAGTACAATTAAAGACCCGTAACGCGGTTGATTTTGTGTGTGGATTTCCCGAACTGCGAATGCAGGATGCAGACTCCCCCAAAATGCTCCAAAACAATCAAATGCATCTCCTGTAGGGTCCACCGGCACCCCCATGAAGCTCCAAAACACCCAACAGCATCCCTTGAGGCTGCCAAAACATACAACTGCAACCCATCTTGAAGCTCCCCAAAATAAAGCTACAACTGATCTCCACCTTGTGGTCTATTCAAGCTGAATTCTACCCTTGAGCGGAATTATTTTACATCAGCGGGAGGAGGACGTTTACCCCTATCACACACCTAGTCTAATGAGCCTCAAATACCGACTCTCCTGCCGGATAAGCAGGCTGCCACTTTGCAACTGCAGGAACAATAAAGGCAATGTTCCAACCATACATCTTGCTAAAAGTACTCAACAATAGTGTGCGAACGTTGTCGCGCTTTCATTTATCCGGGCGTTATATATGTTTATACACACATTTATGTGTGTGTGTGCGTGCGTGCGTGTGTGCGTGTGTGCGTGTGTGCGTGTGTGCGTGTGTGCGTGTGTGTGTCTATATATATACATAAATTATCAAACGTTTGCTTCCCACAGACATAAACAATTTCTGTCGTAAAACAGTTTCCTCTCCACGCACACGTCATGTGACTTACTGTTATACTTGGTCACAAATCTGAAACAGCCAATTATAATTATGTACTCTAACTATAACGTTCGTATTACGACAACAAACGAAACATATTTAACTACTGGGTATTATTTATCACTACGTGATCTACTGGTGACATAGTAATGTTATTTAATTTGTTTATGCGTTTGGCAGTTCTGCAGATGTATTAGTGAATTTGACTGTTCTGCAGTTTAGCTGCTCTACCATGATATTATTGTAACAGCTCAGTGCAGTTGCACTTTGAGAATGCGTTGAACTTTTATGTTGATTAAAGCCTACAACTAGGCCTAACGACTTTGTGTTATTACATCAATTTAATCAACATAAAAGTTGCTCAAATAATATGTACTTGGGCAACTCCAATCGTGGACTCGCTGGCCTTCGGCAATCATTCTACTGAGCGATAATCGGGCGACTACTTCGGCCCATTGCTATTGCGGTTCACTGCTACTATGGATAGGCTACTCAGACCAGAACGTCTTGATACTGACCCAAACTCATCAGCAGCATCTAAAGAGTGGACGCACTGGTTGAAAACATTCCAACACTTTTGTCTGTTCTTCCTGCCGAAGGACTGGATAAACTTTGCGTGTTAACTAACTACGTTACGCCGAAGATCTATGAGAGCATCGCGGAATGTGCCACCTACGAAAACGCTATTGATACTTTGGAAGCTTTGTACATAAAACCTACGAATGAGATTTTCGCTCGCCACCTCCTGGCTACACGTCGCCAACAAGCCGGTGAAACTTTATACGAATATCTACAGGCTCTAAAAACGTTAAGCAAACACTGTAACTTCAAAAGTGTTACTGCTGCTTTACACCGAGAGGAATCCATCAGACACGCATTCATCAGCGGTCTACAATCATCATTGATCCGTCAACGCCTCTTGGAAAATAAGACGTTAGACTTAGCGGCCATGTCTGATCAGGCTAGGTCATTAGACTTGGCGCAGAAGAATTCGGAGCTGTACTGTGCTCCACCTGTACCCTCATTCAGTGCCGCTGCCGGTGAAAAAAAATCTGCTGTTGAGGAGGATTCAACTGATCGTTCGTTTGCGTCTGCCGCTGCTAACAATAGATGTTTCTTCTGTGGTAATGCTAGACATCCACGCGCAAAATGTCCTGCACGCGAAGCCATATGCAATAAATGTCAAAAGAAGGGACATTTCGCGAAAGTGTGTCGCTCGGAACCTGTTTCCAAGGTTGCATCAACTGGGATGAATCCGCTGAATCGTCCAACTATTGCATCTGTGACGTCTGTAACTGGCCCATCAGCGCTATCTAAAGCAATGTGTAAGATTGGCTTATACGGGCTAGAAGTTGAATGCCTGATTGACAGTGGTAGTACTGAGAGCTTCATTCATCCAAAGCTTATCAGACAAAAGTCTATAACGACTTACCCTTCGGACAATGTTGTTTCCATGGCTTCGGCGTCTCTTTCAGCTAAAGCGCTTGGGTTTTGTGAAGTTGACCTAACATTAAAGGGACGTGACTACAAAAACGTTCGATTGTACATACTTCCCGAGCTATGCGTAGACGTTATCCTCGGGTCAGACTTTCAGCAGCAGCATGAGAGTGTCACTTTGAAATACGGGGGAGATCAGCCACCCCTGACCCTTTGCGGACTAACCACTTTGTGCGTAGATCCTCCAGAACTTTTCGCTAATCTGACAGCTGATTGTCATCCCATTGCTTCAAAATCGCGTCGCTACAGCTTTGACGATCGTAAGTTCATTGAAAAAGAAACTCAGCGACTATTACGTGAAGGGATTATAGAACCCAGTAATTCCCCCTGGCGTGCGCAAATTGTTGTCACAAAGGACGAAAATCATAAGAAGCGTCTCGCGATTGATTACTCTCAGACGGTCAACAGGTTCACGCTACTCGATGGGTACCCTCTCCCTCGCATCGATGACACGGTCAACAAAATAGCTCAGTACCGTGTGTTCAGCACCATAGATCTGCGCAGCGCTTATCACCAGGTGCCCATAAGAAATGAAGACAAACCATATACGGCATTCGAATCTGGTGGAAGCCTCTATCAGTTCACCCGCATTCCATTCGGCGTCACAAACGGCGTGGCTTGCTTCCAGCGTATTATGGACTCGTTCATCAAGGAGGCAGAACTTGATGGAACATTCGCATACTTAGATGACATCACTGTTTGCGGTATGACGCAAGCCGAACACGATGCAAACTTGGAACGGTTCCTGAAGGCAGCTGAAATGAAGAACATCGTTTACAACGAAGACAAATGTGTGCTCTCCGCAACAAAACTGAGCATACTTGGCTATGTTGTAGAGGATGATAACATGCGGCCCGATCCTGAGCGTCTTCGACCTCTACGTCAGCTCGCTATGCCTCACGACATGAAGTCTCTCCGCAGGGTCCTTGGGTTCTTCGCCTATTACTCACAGTGGATTCGCGAATACTCGAACAAGATTCGCCCTCTTAGTATCACGACAACGTTTCCGGCATCGAAGGAAGCTGAAATGGCATTTCAACAACTCAAACGTGATATTGAAGGATCTGTGGTGACTGCAATTGATGAGGCCCTACCGTTCGAGGTTGAGACTGACGCATCTTAATCGGCTATAGCTGCTACACTAAATCAGGCTGGACGTCCTGTAGCCTTCTTTTCTCGCACGCTTCAGGGGCCCGAGACGCGTCACGCATTAGTTGAAAAAGAGGCACAGGCAATCATTGAATCCGTTCGTCATTGGAGACATTATTTAACAGGAAAACATTTCACTCTGAAAACTGATAAAAAATCTGTCAGCTACATGTTCGACAAACGACAGAACAGTAAGATAAAGAACGACAAAATGATGCGTTGGCGCATGGAGCTATCTTGCTTCGACTTCGATATTATGTATCGTCCAGGAAAGGAAAACATACCTTCTGACACTTTCTCGAGGTCGTTTTGTTCATCTATAGGCACGGACCTTCGTCAACTAATCGAACTCCATGAGTCACTATGTCACCCTGGAGTGACACGTATGCTCCACTTTGTGAAATCAAAGAACTTACCTTATTCAGTTGAAGACGTGCGAAGGTTGACCAGTTCATGCAATGTCTGTGCAGAGAGTAAACCTAGATTCTATCAGCCAGAAAACACGCATCTCATTAAAGCCACACAGCCATTCGAACGACTTAATGTGGACTTTAAAGGACCTCTGCCAAGTACTGACAAAAATCTATACTTTCTGACTGTTGTAGATGAGTACTCTAGGTTCCCCTTTGTGTTTCCGTGTGCAGACATGACTATGCCTACTGTCATCAGCTGTCTGTGTCAATTGTTCGCACTATTTGGAACGCCCGCCTACATTCATTCTGATCGTGGGTCCTCCTTCATGAGCAGAGAGCTTCTGGAGTTCCTAATGAGTAAAGGCATCGCTAGCAGCAGAACTACAAGCTATAATCCTCAAGGAAATGGCCAGACGGAGAGATACAATGGAATAGTCTGGAAGGCGATCACCATGGCACTGAAGTCGCGTAATTTGCCTCCCAAATGCTGGCAAATTGTACTGCCTGATGCGTTGCACTCTATTCGCTCGCTATTGTCAACAGCAACCAACGTGACTCCTCATGAGAGGCTGTTAAATTTTGCTAGACGCTCTACAACCGGAAGGTCCGTACCGACTTGGCTATGTACGCCGGGACCTATCTTACTCAAAAGGCATGTACGTCACAGCAAAGTCGAACCACTCGTGGACCAAGTAGAACTTCTTCAAGCGAATCCCCAGTACGTTCATGTCCGCTACCCCGATGGCCGGGAAACGACTGTGTCCCTCCGACATTTGGCCCCGACAGGCGAGTCGTCAGCAGATGAACGGCTACATCAACCCGAAGGAGTTCCCGCTTCTGTCGACAGTCCACGACGACCCGTGTCCATTTAAATTCCTGTTGAACATCCATCAGCTTCGACGCTCTGAACGTGTTCGTCGAACCCCTGTACGCCTGGACCTTTAAGTGGACTAATAATGACTGTTTGTCTAGCAAGGGGAGAATGACATAGTAATGTTATTTAATTTGTTTATACGTTTGGCAGTTCTGCAGATGTATTAGTGAATTTGACTGTTCTGCAGTTTAGCTGCTCTACCATGATATTATTGTAACAGCTCAGTGCAGTTGCACTTTGCGAATGCGTTGAACTTTTATGTTGATTAAAGCCTACAACTAGGCCTAACGACTTTGTGTTATTACATCAACTGGTGCAAAATATTATGCCTTACATATGCACATAAATATCACCCTGATAAAATTTAACGCCCGGATAAATGTAAGCGCGACAACGTCTTTCGAAAACCTAATCGGAAAGTCATAGGACAATAACGTATTCTCTAGATGCTAAGAGACATCGACGGCCTATATATATCGGTTGTAACGCTATATTCCTATTGCTGTAACGTTTTTTCTCTTTCAAATTTATTAAGATCATGTGAAAGTGTGTTGTTTTTATAAAATGTTTCAATTTGTATTCCAACTAAATGTGTACTAGGACACCACGGAGTGTTAGTTAGTCGTGCAAAATTACATAACTAATTCTTCGATTTCTACTGAGAAATGCTTAATGTGGAGTATGGTGTTATCTGATTTATTAAAGATTCATTACACACTAGCCTACATCCACCCGTGGAGCAACGTATCCAGGGCAGCAGTTGTCACCATTACCTTTTTAACTTAAAATCCCATGACCATAATTTTATAATTTCTGCTGTTGCCAACTGTGGTAACAGGTCATCATTTAAAATAAATCACGTGGCGCCACCTAGGGAATTAAAAGCAACTGAAAAAATAATATAGAAAGAAGTGGAGTGGACCTAGACGCTGAGATGAGATGGCCTCACAAAGATCCAAAGTTAGCGCATTAACAAATATGTTGTTAACATATTTTCTTACGTATATCGCAAGGTAGGTCATAAGTCGGCCTACGTTTTTGTTGTAACATTTTGATATGACTGAGGTCTAGCAACTGTCACTTATTTACGACGATCTCCTGAATTGCCACCAAGGCTACTGTGTTTTCAACTGGCGGTAGGTATCTGAAGAAATTCACTGTGAATATCGAATCGTTAAAAGAAGTAAAGGTAAATTGACTATGAAATAAGACTAGTAAAAGGAATACCGATTTGAACCATGCAGTCTCCTCACTTTTAAGCGGTATTTTATTTAGGTCGGCCGATGGTAAACGAACAAGCCGCGTCGTGACGACGGGACGATCGACTGCCGGCAGAGTGTCAGACATCGCAGCGTGTCTGTGGCTGGTTCTATTCGCCGCTGCACTGACAAGACTCTAACGACCTTACGAAGTTACGGGTCTGCGGTTCAACCCCACCCACCCCAAAGATGTGATGTGGGACGTAATCATTTTAGAGAAAAGACAGTGCCGGATTCAAGGCATGACGGTCGGGGGTTTTGCCCACGGCCCCCACAATACAATTGTTACGGGGGTCTCCAATATGTTTTGTGTAATGTGTTTCGGTTAGAAACGTTTTGAGTTGTAACTTGAGTGCTTAAATATATAATGCAAATTGGTCTTCTAAATTTGCAGAAGTCGTATTTTGTTGTGAAGTCCCTATTGTAGAAGGTAGGGACGAGTGAGCATTATTTTACAATACCCAGTCAATCTCTGCCCAGGGGCCCCCGCAATCCTAAATCCGGCGCTGTCCCAAACCACTGCCAATAGCTACCCTGCTTGTTTTGATATCCACATTGGCGTAAATGTGTGATTAATATAATTGCTCCTTTTGACAAGCAATGCCACTGCATGGAATTGTTTACACTGCGATACGTCATACGCCAGTGCGCAATACTATAAGTATTGCATTGGCCCGATGTTAAGTGTAATTGCCCTTTAAAATAAAGTTAAATGTCATCAGTAATCGCGAAGTTATAGTAATATTAAATAACACTTACGGTGCATGAATGGTATTGTTTGTATACTATTACAGCTTGCTAGTTCGGTTAAACTGTACTTGAATTATGTGCTTGGTGACGTGCTGTGGGTTGTTGTTTGAATATTGGGTATACGGTGGATTGATTTTACTGCATAACATTACTCTAGGAGACACTGACATATCAGGCAAATTGTGTTATCGATAGTGCGTGCGATAGTTAAAAGAATGATGCGTAGGACGAAGTGAGAAATTAACCACATACACCGGTATGATTTGTGAAATGCAGCTGTTGAGAGTTTAACTGTATTGTTTAATAGTTTGAACAAGCGGGAAACGCAACCCTCGGCGAAATCGTGCAAAGCTACGCGTTGCTTCAACATTTTGAGGGCGGGACATGCATGTATGGTTGATACTACCGAAAATTTCCCCAGTCCGATTTAGAAATGGAGACAAATACGAACTCATATATAATAACAACATTTCATTTTGTTTTAAATGTAGATAACTACACATTTTATTTTGTTTTAAATGTGTCACTCAACGACGAGTTTAGAGAATGAGCTAACAGCTGCAACCTTGTGAGCCGTCTAATCAGACAGCATTACAGTAAGGCTTTATGTGTAATGTCTTCATCTGATCGAACAGCATTACAGTAAGGCTTTGTGCGTAATGTCTCCATCTGGAAGGTTACCTGCATCTTTGAGTAGTAGGCAATGCTCAGCTCTTTGTAGGGGTGGCACACGTAGTTGATAGAAACAATTATACCTGCACTACACAATCAGCTTACATCAATACCTCCATGAGAACTGCGAAGTTCTAGCTATGGATTTGAACTCTATCTGGGATATTTTTGAATGTCCTCTGCTTGAATTGTGTAACATTTTCTCTCGCTCACTGCACATGCTTTCCTTTCCGTTATTTTTCTCTTCTCTATCATCCTTGATCAGGTAGGCTGTTTTAGCATATTATTGCGGCACACGTTCCCTCCATTTGGTCGAGTAATGCGCATAATTTTGTTCATTCCGTTTCCTATAGCGCACATGAATTTGTGCCTAATGTCGCGGCAAATTTTTTGGCAAATATCTGTCTTACCTATCCACACTAATAGAACATATTATAAAAGGAAACACAAATATATTTGCGCCAAATATCTGTCTTACCTATCCACATTAACAGACCATATTATAACAGAAAACACAAATATATTGTGCCAACTATCTGTCTTACCTATCCGCACTAATAGAACATATTATAACAGAACACAAATATTGTTCTGAAAGTCCTAAGTATGATTAATTATCTCTATCACCGTAGGCGATAATAAAGAGCGGCTACAAGCTACAGAAAAACACCCAATATACTTTATCTAATCACAATATCAATAATCACAACATCAATACATGCAGAAATAGTAGCGAAATGTGTTCTACGTTATCCATTTGTGTTCTACGTTATCGGTGACATTTTACGATATTGATCCTTTGCTCTGGGAGGAGCAGGCAACTTTTGGCAAGTAGCAAGTCTTCACTTCAATTAAAACACTAAAATGATTAATTATAAGTGGAAATAGTATTAGTAATTTCTCAAATTGAGCCAAAATTATCTCAGGTGTGTTCAGTATCAAGCGTGTTTGTCAGAGATTTAGATATATGTACAAACATACAAAGCTAAAGCTTTGTATGTGAGAGTTCCATTAACTGGCAGAACGACGTGTAAATCTGGCGCCGTCGGAATGGTAGCGACACTCTTTTACCATGCGATAACGTAGAACACGGCCAGTTGGTATCTTCGAACCCTCTGAGGTCACATTAGGCCTGCATGGCCAACAATGCCCTTGTTTAACAAAATAAGTAATTAATCTACATGTACTATATCAAATTATAAACCCGAGACCATTCATAACTGAGAAAAGTGGATAACGTAGAACACATTATTAACAAGGACGATGCTTTCCTGCAGTCTACATGCTTTGTGACGACCAGGGAAGTTTATTTAACTTAATTGTTATTGTTGTGTGATAGCCTCCTATGTTTGAGTGTTTTAATCCTGTGAAATAAATTAAATGTGTTTATATCTCGAAAGAGCATCATAAATCAGTGGGTATGCATGCGTACAATAAACTAAGATAAGTTGTTAAATAGTTAACACTAACTAAGTATTATTATTACGATAATTTGCAATGCTCCTCTGTGTTTTGGACATGTCAAAACAGGCAATTTTAGCACCTTTCTGACGTAAACAAAAGTAATATATTATCATACCACATAGGAAAATCAACTATGTCCAGAAAGAGCACACCTAGCTCCATCTGAACAAGCTATTTTGCTATTACACCATTCCAGTGATTTGTTGGATCAAAGACACATTTTTTGGTACTGGGGAAATGTTCGCTAGTATCAACCATACCTCGGACGTTGGCTGCTACCGTGAATACATCGCACGCTACATGTGCGTGATAGTTCGGAAGACGCTCTGGGTGATCATTCGAAACGAGTGGTTGTACAATTCTGAGCATAAGTATAAGCATCATTGTATTCTAAATCATTAGCCGGCTAAATGACACTCGACCACGATGGTTACACACAATGGGATTCTAGGTGTTGTTCCTCAATAAAAGTAGGTTTTTCCTATTGCATGAAATTGAGCGCATTTGTACGTGTATTTACGTGCGCGAGCGCGTGGCGTGGATACCGTGTTGTAAATCAGATGGCTACAGTACTACTATAGCTCGGGTTGATATTTTTCTAACATCAGAATGGAGTTAAATGTTTAACCAACGGCACAACTTTGGTATATGACGCGTCGGTCGTGTCACTCTTCGGACGGAACATACTGGAACATAGGCGGATCCATAGGCGCGGGAACAGGGGGTAGGTGCCCCCAGAATTTCTCCGGGTGGCAGCCATATGGTTCTGCCCCTCCCCCCATAAAACGTGAGCGGAATGTTTGTTTGTATGGCGAGCGTCAATGGCGGGTGTAAATCTAAATTTTATGAGACGATTAATGTGTATTTTTGTTGACTGTGAAAGGTTTGTGCAATTGAAGGACAGATTTGTTTTTTCTGCCCCTCCTCCCATAATAGGCGGCGAATTTTTTTACAAAACATCCCTCCTCCTCTCCCCGTCTTCGGATGTCATCATTTCAGCCGAGACAGTGGATAAAAGCTGGAGAAGATAAATTCACAACAGCGGCGCGACTTAAAAAATAAATTTTCAACAGAACTGTCCCCCCGTTCGGATGTCATAAGTTCACATCCGAGACAGCGATGAAGCTGAACTAACAGCGGCGCAACGGTGAACAATTTCCAACAGCACCCCTCGTGTTCCAATGTCACATTCGATCCAACCGAGACAGCCACAAGGTGAAGGAAGATGTGAAGATATGCGGCGGCGCAGCTGCGAACATTTTTCAGTGGTGCTGAAGCTCCGGTATCCCCCCCAATAAGAATTTTGTACCCGCGCCACATGGCAGATCCAGGGGGCATGGGTCCCCCCTAGACCTGATGAATTTGGCGTGCCTGCAGACCTTTTATAATGGACCGACGCGATGCCCCGTACACCCTTTGACACGAGCTTTCGTTAGGGTTATTACGTTCAAAAAAGACAAATGTTTAATAACACCCCTTCTTCGGATGTAACCAGTTGAGCCGAGATGGGAGACAGTGCGAGAAAGTGAAACTGCGGCCCGTCTTTCGATGTCACCAGTCCAGTCCCAGCCGATGCCGAGACAGCGGCTCAAGTTACGGCGACGCGGCAGCTACGACATTTTACTGCACCATTTGGTTCGGCCGCCAGTGCATATTTTTGTGCCCCCCAGACTTGCTTTCTGGATCCGCCACTGAGGAATTATATCTTTATGAACCGCAAACACAAATGCAACCGCACAAGCGCGAACACACAAATACCACAGCCTTCTAATGATGGTATCTTATCCGTCAGAATATCACAATAAAGTTAGCGTTCTGCACTCTTCATATATACAGCAACACAATTACGTTGAAACATCCAGAGCATCAGTACAGATAAGTCACACAAATAACAGTTTGCATTAACAGAACGGAACATTTGAATTAGTCTTACTACATTTGCTGCATGACAGACACAGGATAACTCGGCAAACACACGGTGCGTTTTTACTATAAAAACTCAGTACAGTATGTCAGCGTCTACGCAACGAATAAGTACACTTTCTCACCATGACTTGCATACTAGGCACCTTCGTGATTGAAAGATTCACCGATATACTCGCAGACAATTTAAAATGTTATTAGTGAATGCCATACAATATGTCATCAACAAAACCAATGATGTCTTCATCACAGTATCAAACGGTACATTGTTGTCAGGTATGTGTGGTCAAAGACGTCGTGAGCACGAGAACTGTTGGCACTGGTTAAATGATGCTAGTGTTAAATACGTCAAGACAAACACGTCCATTGTTATACGTCATAACCAGACTTCTCTCTTGACGTTGCGCGTCTTATTCCGCGGGATGACTGCTCTGGTCGTCTCCCTCTGTTGTCGTGTCCAGTCTGCAGATTCGGCTGTTGAAGTTAGTGTTGCGTGGAGTGGATGTTCTCTGTTCTTGTTTCTGAAACACACCGACCGCGATCGTACAGGAGAATGAAAACTGAGAGAATTACTGTTCGCATTCTCTACAGCTAACACAAATTGATTCATAATTATGATGACGTAGAAGATACGTTATGAAAATTAGCATATACATCATGTGACCTGTTGCGTAGCAAAATGTCTCTCAATCCATCAAAATATTGGAAGCCGAACACGTGCAGAGTTCGGACATTCCGTCATATATTTGTTTTAATTCTTGTCCAAAAAGTGTTTAATTCTAGCAGTGCAATGCACATTTGTTAATCATGAAAACAGTGTTAGCTGGACAAAGATTGATGGAGGTCGTGCGCAGAATGTTGTTTTATGAAGTAGGCAAACCGCGTCGTACTGGATTAATCAATTAGCAAAAATACCCATTCTCCATAAATGTGTTTATAAACGACTCTTGGTATCGTATTTAAGGATAGGCTTGAAGCTAAGCAACCATTATTATGTAGAAGATGGTGCTTCATACAAGCACAATACCTGGGATAGTTTCACGGAGTAATGTCACTCGATATCTGACGTAACATCGAACAGATTTAACAACGTTGTAGGTCTTTTCCTCGATTGTTCAAAGCTACGCAAACCGGCCTCCGATCAGTTTGGTATAGTGCACGTATATAAGATATATCGTAATTCCATTGTTTGCAGACAAGGCAATAAAGGGGTGAATTTTGGAAAGAGCAATATTTATTGAGGATCATCCGTGTGGTTGCAGATGAATCTCTGAAAGTATTGAACCGGAGATAGTTGTAAGCGGTGTAATATAGCAAAGGTAAATACGCTAGCCAGATCGTAGTTAGCTGCATTTGTTAACAATTTCTTTACGGGGAATATTGTAATGCAATGCCGAATACTGTCGGGTTCGGGGAGTACACAAAAATGATACAAAACTATATCAGAAAGATGGGGGAATTAAGTGACATTATCCGCAACCTTCAATGGCCAGTGGCAAAATAAGAATATCTGCAGTAAACATAAACTTTACACCTTTCTACATCTAGATTATTAGTACATCACGAAACATGACACCGGCCTACAACGCGTGTGACAAGGGGTTGTTTATTAAGCAATTGTAAACATCATTAAGTAAATCAAATATATTGCACCTTCTCTCCGCGGACCTTCTCGCTGATTGCCTTGAATTCGTCCAGCCCCTTTGTGTGCATGATCTGACGCTTCAGGGCCTCCATCCGGTAGGTGCTCTTCTGGGTGTCCCGCCGTATCCGGGCTATCTCCTCGAAAGTGTTGTCACAGACTCTGCAATTGAGTCAATTAGCGATTACGTAACATCCAGCCTTTGGTGGGCCATAACACAATAACTGCCAGAAGGCGCGTTAGCGTATATTGCAATCAAACGAGGTACACATTCCACAAGTTTTTTAGCTACACGTCTTTGGCCTGTCAACTTAAGAACGCGTATATTACTGTCAGGCGTTAGACATGTAACTATCCATCAACATACTGCTGCATCGTTTCGGTTCCATTGTAATTAAACAATATACAACATTTGAATGTGTATAGCCAAGATGGCGGATCGCCTTGACGCTTAAATAAGGGAAATGACGCACGACTAACGGACTCACTGGAAACACACCACAGCCGATGTCAATGATCAGTGCTGGTACAAGTACTCCAATAAGTGAAAGTAAAGTAAAAGTGGCTCCCAAAAAAACGACTTAAGTAAAAGTGTCCCCCAAGAAAGTACTTAAGTAAAAGTAAAAAGTACTTGTATAGGAAATACTTAAGTAAAAAAGTACAAAAATGTCCAGCTCTCAGATTATTCAAGTATGTGTCCATTATCAAAAATGGACACACACGCCAAGCAAATGTTTATATGGTAAATATTGATACTACTGCTACGTAATAATAAGCATTTTGTATTCGCTATAATCAACTGATCAAAACATAAATGCAATATTATGCAACAGGAGAGAAGAATTCAAACTTAATTAAACTGTATTACAACCGTTAACAGACCCGTATAGCGTATCGTACTTTGTTCATTAAGTATTCAATGAGCCAGAGTAATTTTCAACAAACAGCAACTATTTGCGACTGTCACCTCACACTGTCTGATTGACTCAACACAAATGCCTCAGGATGTTTTACACACCTTTGGGAGTGATGAGGTCAGTAGTGTGCAGGTCGCCACTAACTGATGAGGTCAGTAGTGTGCAGGTCGCCACTAACTGATGAGGTCAGTAGTGTGCAGGTCGCCACTAACTAAAGGTGGTATTATAAGATGAAGAGCTCAGAGCTGGTCAAACATTACCCAGCAATTAATCAGTGAATGAATGTGAAGCCAATGAGGCCTATTCCACTAGCCTTGTGTGGAAAGGGGTGTTGGCTTAAAAGAACCATTGCATCCCTTTGTACAGGCAGCAATCGCATTGTTCCAATAACACCTGCTATGTAAATATCAGGGCAAACAAAAAAGCCATGATTCCTCCAAAGTGTTGTCAGTCAAGGATTACCAACGCAAACAAAAGGCCGGTGAAGCAGTTCTGTCCCTTGAGTCGTCTCCAGCTACTGTTCTTCGGCCTACTACCATCTACGCTTCTCGCGGTGACGGCGTCAAACAGAACAATCGGACGGGGCAGCTCTGTAGTGACAGGCCCACATATGTGGAATAGCTTGCCAAAGTGTGTGCGATCGGTTGGAACATCGGCGGCTTTCTGGAAACAACTTAAAACCTATCTATTTCGTCTGCACTACCTGCCACTGCTGCCACATCTAATTGACACTGGTTTCTATGTTATAGTATTGATTGGTTGCATTGTTTTTGTTTGAAATTGTATTTTTACACCCTAATTTATTTATTTTTATTGATGTATTTTTGTTATCTTAGCTTATTTATTTAATTAATTTATATTGTAGCATTTAGTCAACACGTCATTTTAATATGTGAAGCGCTTTGATTAGTGTTTACTTATTTAAAAGCACTATATGAAAAAAAATCTATTTACTCCCTGTAATGAAGTAAATGTACTTCGTTAAATACTGGCACTGTTGATGACGTAGTCTCGCACCGGATGTTGGAGACGTAATCTGAGGCACGATGCCCAGACATTATAATATGGTACAGAAACGGTGCATGCAGAAGGACTCTATAACGTGGACATCAGTATCAATTTGGCTAGTATTTGTCAGAGACTACCGGATCGTGTATCACATCAAGGTAATTGTAATGTTGGCCTTTGGTGTAGATATAACCAGCTGACAACGAAAGCTCATTTCACAACAGGAAAATGAGAGCAGTTCAAAAACGTTTGGATACATATAATATTCAAACAATAAAACGAATACTTTCACGTAACGCAGCGGAAAGTATTAACTAATTAAAGCAACGTAACAGCTACCACGACGGGCATTGGCGAAGTCGGTTTAGTGGTGGTTACGATATTCCATGAGAATATAATTATTATGACGTTAGATCAACGTCAGCGTTTCTACATCATAATTATGACTTTCAGTTGTTATATCAAACTGCACCTTTGCAATTTGTTTGCAACTGTATGTGTACGAGACGGTCCCATCCAATCGTGCGTGCTACAACGCAGAGTACGACTAGAGCGGATAATTTGATATTTACTGCATACTCCTAAATGACTGAATTTAGCACAAACTCAAACTCAGTATTGTGTACCACGTGATCTCCATCGCTGCAGTCGGTTGTCGTTTAGTTTTTAACAACTGAATTTTGAACACAAAGACCGGGCTTGAGGTAACAATACATTCGATCACAAGTGATGGATCTGCTAGGTCGCTTCACTTGTTCGTGTACATTTTTGGATTACTTGACGCAGTGCGACTATGAATTTAAAACTGCACGGCTGTTTTGCACATACTCTCAGCCTGCTCTCTGCGTACGTGTCCTAGTCTTTGCGCCTACGTGACATTGCGACAAACTCGGAAATTATCACACTGGCAATACCGTAGGAGATCTGATACGCTGACAAGATTCATGATGATAAATGTATACTTTGACAATGTTTGTGTAAGAATTATGATGTATACAGATGCTATTGCAAACATGGTATAAGCTCTCACCTTTGATATTCTTTACTGAGTACTGATTGCCGTGCTAGGGTGGTCTTAATCAGCTGCTTGTAGGTCTGGTCATCAGGATTGCTTAACCATAGTCAAGGTATCTACATCATTGACCGTCCTGTTCATCTGACATGTGCTGTGCTGTGCTGACTAGGATCAATTCGAACTGTTCAATCTTTGTGAGGATGAATTTGATGTTATGTTGGCAAACTCTATATATGGTATATGCATTGTGACAACATCTTCCACTTATGTAAAGTAAAGTAAAGGTAAGTTTGTAGATGGTGCAGTATCCAGTCATCGAGACTACTCAAAGCATTTTACACTTTCCTCCCTGGCAGACTTGTTCAGATGAACACCATCTCGACTTTTCTTAAAAGCATTCAGTTATGCTACAATTATTCTGCTAAGACTATTTGTACACAAATACCGACCACTGTCTACAGCCAGGTTCTTATTCATACAGTTGAGTAACGTGGTGCAACGTAGAGTGAATCCACTGTCTACAGCCAGGTTCTCATTCATACAGCTGAGTAACACGGTGCAATGTAGAGTGAATTCACTGTCTACAGCCAGGTTCTCATTCATACAGCTGAGTAACGTGGTGCAACGTAGAGTGAATCCACTGTCTACAGCCAGGTTCTCATTCATACAGCTGGGTAACATGGTGCAACGTAGAGTGAATCCACTGTCTACAGCCAGGTTCTTATTCATACAGCTGAGTGATGTGGTGCAACGTAGAGTGAATCCACTGTCTACAGCCAGGTTCTTATTCATACAGCTGAGTAACGTGGTGCAACATAGAGTGAATCCACTGTCTACAGCCAGGTTCTTATTCATACAGCTGAGTGACGTGGTGCAACATAGAGTGAATCCACTGTCTACAGCCAGGTTCTTATTCATACAGCTGAGTAACGTGGTGCAACGTAGAGTGAATCCAGTGTCTACAGCCAGGTTCTTATTCATACAGCTGAGTGACGTGGTGCAACGTAGAGTGAATCCACTGTCTACAGCCAGGTTCTTATTCATACAGCTGAGTAACGTGGTGCAACGTAGAGTGAATCCACTGTCTACAGCCAGGTTCTTATTCATACAGCTGAGTAACGTGGTGCAACGTAGAGTGAATCCACTGTCTACAGCCAGGTTCTCATTCATACAGCTGAGTAACGTGGTGCAACATAGAGTGAACCCACTGTCTACAGCCAGGTTCTTATTCATACAGCTGAGTAACGTGGTGCAACGTAGAGTGAATCCACTGTCTACAGCCAGGTTCTTATTCATACAGCTGAGTGACGTGGTGCAACATAGAGTGAATCCACTGTCTACAGCCAGGTTCTTATTCATACAGCTGAGTAACGTGGTGCAACGTAGAGTGAATCCACTGTCTACAGCCAGGTTCTTATTCATACAGCTGAGTAACATGGTGCAACATAGAGTGAATTCACTGTCTACAGCCAGGTTCTCATTCATACAGCTAAGTAACGTGGTGCAACGTAGAGTGAATTCACTGTCTACAGCCAGGTTCTCATTCATACTGCTGAGTAACGCGGTGCAATGTAGAGTGAATGAACTTGCCCAAGGTTCGTCACCACAGCACAGGATTCGAACCCAGGTTCTCTAGGTCGAGAGTCCGAAGCTCTAGCCACTGCACCAATGCGCTCCATTATGAAAAAGTTGCTGTTGTCACAGCGATCGAGACATTTTGATATATTTATCTGTTTTGATGAAAATACACCCAGAGTGGTCTCGATGTAAGTTCTCGCACAGTTCCTGTCTTTGCTAGTCTCACCAACCATTATTATTATTATTCTGACTTGTGTCTAAGGAGATGATTCCAAATACCTCATGTCTTGCCCTAGCGCTGAAAGTTTGAGCTCATTATATAACAGGTTATAGTTGTCAGCAAAGAGAACCTACGTTCCTGCTGGTCTCTCTGCTCTCAGTCTGATAAACCACAATGAAAGCGCATTGGTGCAGTGGCTAGAGCATCTCGACCGAGAGAACCTGGGTTCGAATCTTGTGCTGCGGTGTCGAACCTTGGGCAAGTTTGTTCACTGTACGTTGGTCCAGTTCAATCAGCTGTATGAATGAGTACCTGGCTATAGCCAGTGGTGGATATTTGTATATGAATAGTCTTCGTGCATTAATTGCAGTGTAACTAGATACTTGCAGCATCAAGTGTAAAACACTTTGAGCAGTCCTGAGGACCGGATAATGCGCTATATAAGAACATACCTTTTGTTTTTTAAAAACATGCCATACACACACCAACTGTAACAGTTAGACCAGCCTCCAACATAATTATGTCGATTCTATCATTTTCCATTCTGGTCTCTCGTGCCTGTCCAGTCTTCAAGATACTACAGCAACAACAATATACTTAGTGTGTCATTACAACGTTTAACATCACTCCTGGTCTGTTCCATATGTACATAGCATGATTATCTACTTTCCACTCTCTGCGGAGACGTAAATGCAACTGCAGTGGCAATGAAGCAGACAAGGATACGGTTGATTGGCTGCCTCCGTGCGGGTCACCTTCCGGTCAATGCGTCTCTCCTGCTGTATATGCAGCATCTCAATGTAGTGGTCGACGAGTGGACTACGGCCGTGGATGTGGAACAGTTGCTGGCGGTAGTCGGGGCCGGGTCCGACAACGTGCGACTGAAACAAAGTAACGTATAAAGACACTGTCAGGCAATACGACACAAAGGGGTCAGGTCCGACAATGTGCTACTGAAACAGGGTACTGTACCGAGTCACTGTTTGGCCAAACATATATATATATATATATATAAGCCTAAGGACAGCATAGGTCGACTTCTCCATTATGAGAGAAAGGATATACAACCTCCGAGAAAATGTCTCTCAAAATCACCAAAAATATTATTTTTGCGTGCAAATAATTATTGATATAATTATATGTCTGGGTATACTACGTATATTAACAGATCAAATTTAAAAATAAAAGTTATTTTGTATGCAACCAGGTGTCAAAACTTTATGCAGACCAGCTCTGGTCTGCTTAAAAATGGTGGTCTGTCTAAGGCGGTCCCTTATGTATATTTGGTTGACGTTTGCTGCTGTTAGTTGTGTATATATATATATATATATAAACTTATATTACGTACTACCTTTTTAACCACGTCAGCCATGTTTACTGACCCTGCGTTGCATCATCTTTGTGCTCAACAAGCAGAAGAAAATTATCCAATTTTTATTTATTAAATAAATTTGTATTATTGTTAATAACACGCTTGAAACATGATGGGGCCAACAGCCTTGCCTGAGATTTAAAAAAAACTGTTAAAGCTTGGTATTCTTATGTGTTATTGTGCTGTCCGATTTCCGCATTTTCGTCCAAATAAATACCAATGTGCCATTTTTTTACACAATGCCATTTTTTTGGCTTTTTTGTATTTTGAGTGTAATAATTATTGTCTATACTGATTTGTAAATATACATAAATATAATATGTAAGTAGATAATATACGTAACTAGATAATGTTCAACAAGAGTATGTCTTATCGAATGTGCAGCATCAGTTGTTTCATATGTGATAACGTTATGTTTAATTCCACAATATGCTGCAAGATGCAGATTAGAGGTGCTTCTTAATGTTTCCACACAGAACATTACGTCTATGTTAGAGAGCAAGCCAGCTGGAAAACAAGAGGTTCTCTTGTCAATAGTAAAACGAAGCTAGTTCTCCCAGTTTGGTTACGCCACTCGTTACATTTCAAAAACTATCATGCTAAACACCATACAGGGCGAGAGAAGATGCGGACACTAGAAAAAAATGGATGAATAACATCATGCAGCAGACAGATGTATATATCGATGTTTCTTCTAGTGACCACGGAAGACAGACCAGGCTGACGCAGACTGACAATGAATATCGCACCCCTACAAGTGATGAATAAGAGCAGTTTGTAATAAAATAAACCAGTCATGAGAGAAAGTACTCACTTCAGCTGGAACCTTGCGTGGGGTGCCACACTGTGCCAACCTCGACAATGGCAAGGGTGCAGCCACGGCATCCTCTATCGGTAGACTCGAGGCAGTGGCTGACATCTTCGTCGTCTCTCTGAACATGGTGTCGGACGTCTTCGCCAGGCGGTGCTCCGGCTGGCCAAGATTGGTGATAGTCCGTGTGACGTCATCAATATCCACTGAGAATGCACCTGAAATAAGCGGTTTCACCTTACAAGATGCGTCTATTTGAAAGTTTCACGTTTCCAATGGCGTATTTTCGAAAGACTGAATAGTTGTGAATGGACTTCCAATTAAGATGAACTGTTTATATGCCCACTGACACATGATCATATTATTGCATGCACGGTTTTCACAATCACTGTCATTGTTATGTTACTCAATTAAGTTTTGATTTAATCAACTATTATTCAATTGATTAAAAACGGATTTAAATTGAGTCATTCGAATTCTGATCAAGTCAGTTTGCAACATGTCACGAGTCGGGTCACGTGTCGAATCTCTTGGGGAGAGTTGGGTCGAGTCGTGACTAGCTTCTGAAGTTAATTTTGCTACAGCACTGTCGAAAGTACCATTCGACTTGGTGGACTGGACCTTGCCGCCATGGGTTGGGCCATCGTCTGATGACTTATGAACCTTTGGCTCCAGTCGACTTAGATTCCATTTCTTCCAGGTGCCGGGAGGCGGGCTGAACCCTGAAGAGCAAACCCAAAACAGGTTACCTGATCAAACATAGAAATCAGTGAGTGATGTATAATGAATACAGTAAATCCCTGAATGCACTGGAGAAGAAGTATTTTTTAGACACTTTAATCCAACATTTTATTTATTATGCTCTGGTAGTGTTTGTGTCACACCTGTCATGATTAAGGTTCATACGAAACATAGAATACCTAAACATAACAAACAGTTAAATAATTACAACATGTACCGATTGTTCGAAATCCAGGGAACATTGCACATGTGTGTGAGGGTGAATGAGCGCATCTGTCTGTGAATAATAATGCACACATGCTCGCATAGCTAAAATACCACCATATATAGGACTTTCTAATGTGTTTAGTCTTAACAAACATGATATAATCTAACCAATAAACCAGCGATAATCCTCCGGCTACCTTCGACGCGCCACCCCCACTCGACAATACTCTAGCCACGTACTGTGGCTAACATAGAGTGATAAGCTCAGCATGAGTCAGTGTGTATGTGTGTGTGTGTGTGTGTGTGTGTGTGTGTGTGTGTGTGTGTGTGTGTGTGTGTGTATGTGCGTATGTGTGCGTCCATGTGAATGAGCTTTTGCATGTGTCTGCAATACAGCTTTCCTGACCTCCAACCCATGTAGCGATTGTGCTGACGATAAACTGTTTGAAGTCATCTTGGAATTGTCTCTCAGACTCTGGAAAGGCTTGGTAGAAGGCAGCGAACACAGCTTGTGCCAGGCAGTCCACAAACACCTGTAAACAATAACACATGGACATGGATTCATACAAAACTACCAGCCAAATATACGTGAAAATATATCTATATTTTATTTACTGAAGACTGTCTGTTTCTGACCTCATTTACCTGTTTTTTATTTTCGTCCAGTATTTTAATGAGCTCTTGTTGTTCGGCAACACTGTTAGAAGACAGCCATGATCCAAAGAAACAAGTCTGGTGTCTGAGTATGCAAACTAAGGCAAAATAATTGTTCCGCTCTTTAGACATTTTTTCTCCATCCATATTTGCCCGTCCATTTAGTTACTATCACTTTGTTTGATCATTACCACACTGCTTGGTCAGTATCACTTCGTTTGGTCACTATCACTTTGTTTGTCCACTAAAAATTACTACCATTTTGTGTAATCTCTAAAAACAAAAAACAAATTGTCATTATTACCTCAAATATCTTGTCCTTGATCTCTCTGTTAATGGACATGAAGAGAGCGACAAAGCTGTCAGAGATGCGGTCAAACAACTTGTTGCGATCGCTGTGGTACTTGGAGCCTCCAAATTTTTGTATGTAGATCCACCAAAAGGTATCGTGCATCATAGTGATGGATGCCTCCGACTGGAACACCTTCTTCCAGAACTTCTTGAAGCCAGCCTGTGCATCGTATCAGAAGTACATTAGGTGTTCCACGGACTCGCCACCCGTGAAAGGGCTTGACACCCCTTCCTTGAGCAGTCATCCAGTGTAAATTTTTTACCAAAACCATTAATGAAAAATGCTTATAACAAGCAAATACCACTGGCTGAAGCTATCCTTTAGGATATTGTGCCAGAAACCAAAACAGAAAAAGAACAACATCACTGAGTGATAAGTATATCTATATATAGATAGGTATAGCTAGTGAATGGTGAATATAGATGTCTCCTCATGAAATGCCATATTCTATAATTAACTGTCATATCTTAAAAACTACCTGTTCAATCTTGACCAAGTTTGTTGTATATAAAGTCCATACAAAAGGAATGCCAGATATTAAATACTAATCAGTTTGCATAATGGTGACCATGGTAACTAGATACGTTTAAAAAAATTCTGATGGCGTGGTGTTGTGGATAGTCCTACGAATAATTGAATACATGTATTTTCAATTTTGTTACGTATTATGACAAACAATATACTAAGTTGTGAAATGAAGTAGTTTGGCTGAATAAAGAGTAAACCATTTTGAATTTTTTTTTTTTAAATACAGGTAGTTGTCTATAATTTATTTTAAACATACGATTATACTGAAAATTAATTTTATTAAAAATATTACTTTCTGCCAACCAAACTACTTCTTTGCACGATTTAGTAT
Source organism: Escarpia spicata (assembly GCA_963995525.1). Lineage (NCBI taxonomy): Eukaryota > Metazoa > Annelida > Polychaeta > Sabellida > Siboglinidae > Escarpia > Escarpia spicata. The sequence goes on along the minus strand of OZ023216.1, from coordinate 51,241,008 downwards.
ACTGTTTACTAGAATAAATAACAAACATGGAAATATATAAATTAAATTCTCCATGCGACTATCCACAAAACCACCCCTATCATAATTTCCAAGAATGATCTGGTTACCATGGTTAATTCTAATTCTAATTATCTACGTCGTAAGGAGCCACTGTTGGCTATGGTTTACGACGGGGTGGGTGCGTATGGTGTTATTGAGTGTTTGAGCCGCAGGATAGGAGACTGAAATCGTTTATGGTCTCAGCCTGGACCTGCGACTCGTTTAGTTTATTCCAGTCTACTATTGTCTTTACGAAGTATGAGTTTTTGAATTGGTCGGTGTGGGATGCAGGTACTATATAGCACCTGGTGTTATTGGTTGTTAGGTGTTGTACAAAATTTGAGGATACGTGATCTGGAAAATGTTTGGGTTGGATGCGTCTTTTATTTATTTTTTGGGGCCGAAAGTATGTTTCTGCGGGGATGGCTGGGATAGATCCCTCAGCTATTTTGTACATGTATTTGAGTCGTAGATCCCGACGTCTGCTTTGTAGGGTATTGAGTTTTAGGTCTATTAATATGTTTGTCATTGATCCTTCATGTCTGGAGTGGTAGTCGCCGGTAATGAAGCGAGCAGCACGGTGTTGTATACGCTCTAGTTTGTCTATGTCCCCCTGATGGTATGGGTCCCACACTATGGCTCCGTACTCTAAAGCAGCGCGCACAAGGGCAATATATGCGGTCCGTTTGTTGTTTATAGGACAGTGTCGTATGTTACGTCTTAGGAAGCCAAGTGTTGAGTTTGCTTTTTTAGTTGTTGTTGCGATGTGGGAGTGCCATTTAAGGTCGTCGGAGATAGAGATACCAAGATAGGGATTACAGTTTACACGTTCTAGGATGATGTTATTTAAGGTGTAGAAATAGTCAGTTTTATGTTTTACACTGAGGATGTAGCATTTGTTTGTATTGAAGTTCATACCCCAGTCCTTTGCCCATGTTTGGAGTTGTTTTAGGTCGTGTTGTAGTGCAATGTGATCGTTGAGTGTTTTGATTTCTCTATATAGTAGGCAGTCATCTGCAAATAGGCGGACTTTAGATTTTACTGATGATGGTAGGTCGTTTATATGACAGAGGAATAGTAGGGGGGCAAGTACAGTGCCTTGTGGGACGCCGGATTTGACGGGTACTTCTCTCGAGGTTTCGCCGTCTAGAACAACTTTCATAGATCTATCAGTGAGGAAATTTTCTAGCCACTTGAACGTGGTTCCAGTTATGCCATAGTGGGATAGTTTATGGAGGAGTTTTGTGTGGGGGACTGTGTCGAAAGCCTTGCTAAAGTCTAATATCGCTATGTCTACTTGAGTTCCAGAGTCGAAAGAAGAGAATAGGTCATGCGTGGTGGTTAGGAGTTGTGTTTCGCAGGAGAAGCCTGCTCTGAAGCCATGGTTTAGGTGTGTTAGGATGTTGTGCTCTTCTAGGTAGGTCATGATGTGGCGGTAGATTATGTGTTCGAGAATTTTGCATGGGACCGATGTCAGTGAGATGGGGCGGTAGTTTTCTGGTAGGTGCTTATCTCCTTTTTTAAATACAGGTGACACATTTGCTGTGCGCCAGTCTGACGGTAGGTTGCCTGTGTCTATGGATCTCTGGAAGATGTCTCGGAGTGCAGGGGATAGGGTGTCGGCACAGTTCTTAAGGACAGCATTGGGGATCTGGTCAGGGCCACATGCTTTATGTGGTTTAATGGACTTGAGTAATTTACATACTCCGGTGGTGTCAATTTTAATGTCACATATATTGGGGTGTTGTGGGGGATCAAGGTGTGGGGGCGCAGATCTGTCTTCTTTCGTGAAGACACTCTGGAACTGGTCCAGGAGGATCTCAGCCTTTTCCTTACTGTTACACACCAGTGATCCATTCTTTTTCAGGGGAGCTACTCCGATGTTGTCTTGTTTTCTACTTTTGATATAGCGCCAGAATGGCTTTGAGTTGTTTGTTTGGAGGCCTGTGGTGATGGTGTTATTAATAAAGTCCCATTCTGCTTTACGCAGACTTCGTCTACATGTTTTCTGTATGAATTTGTAATTTTCCCAGTTGTTTGTTTTCTTAGCTTTATTGTACAGTCTTCTCTTTCGCTTTAGTAGTCTTTGTAGCTTTCTGTTTAGCCATGGGAGATTGCACCGATTGGAGCTGAGCTTTGATGGGATATGTTTGTTGATAGATTTCGCTAGTGCGTTTTTGAAGATTGTCCAAAGAGTTTCTGTGCATGCACCTAATGTGTATTGAGTCTTTATTTCATTAGACAGGGTGATGAAATCAGCATTTAGATTGTCCCAGTCAGCGCGAGTAAATTGGAAAATTTTTCTTCGTTGTTTGTTTTGGTGTTGGACTCTTATATCAAAGTCTATGACGATGATGTCGTGGTCTGATATCCCTGGCACAGAAGCAGAGTTTGTCACTACAGTGGGATTTGTTGTAAAGATTAGGTCTAGTAGTTTGCCCTCTCTAGTGGAGCTAGTGTGAATTTGTGTAAGCTGCGCACTTTCTGTTGTGTCAATGAGGGCTTGTTGGACGGATCGCTCTGGTGCGCACGTTTTCACAGTGCTTGTTTCCCATAGTATATCGGGACAATTAAAATCTCCACAGAGGATTATTTGTTTTTGCTTCGAGTTTGTTGTGATCTTTGTCAGGGATTTATTTAGTTCACGTATGGTTTTGTCGCAGCGTTGCGGCATGTAGAATGAGCCTATTAGTAGGTTCTTTTTGTTTTGGAGTTGTACTTTGACCCACATGATTTCGCAGTCGCTATTCAGGTCTAGTTCAGTAGAGGATATGAGGTCTTTCCGTACTAGCACAAAGACACCGCCTCCTATTGCATTGCGGTCTTTCCTGTAGGTGGTGTAGTTATCTGGGAACACTTCATTGGACTTTATGTTGTTACTAAGCCAGGACTCACAGCCACATATAACGTCTGGTTTTATGTAGTTTATGGATGCTTCCAGGTCGGCTCTTTTGTTAATTATGCTACGACAGTTTATGGTCATGACGCGTAGGTTTTTTTTCTGTGGAAGATCAAATACTGATGAACTTCCTCTGGAATTTGTCGATTTTGCTTTTTTTGAAGAGTGTGAGGAGCTATTGGGTCTTCTTGTTGTTACCATTATGCAAATTGATTAGTACTTAATATCTGGCATTCTTTTCATACAGATTTTACACAGCAAATTTGGTTATGATTGAACAAGCTTGATTGGAGCCTGTTGCCTTAAGGAAGCTTGCTGTGTATAATAAAATAATTCTTCAATAACTAAATCCTGTGACGCTCGATCTCAGGGCTGCACAAAACTAGATCCATTAAGAATGATAGCATATGCAGGACAACAGGCACACAAGTCACACATTTGATAACATTCATTCAGGGGACGTATTCGGTTAACATATATTACAATCAAGAAAAACAACTGAGTAACTAAATATGGTCAAACAAGACATGTAATCATCGTAAAACACATCTTATTGAATTTTGTGAGCCAATAACAACTGGAATAAAATAATAAAACAATTGACATATTATGTCCTTGATTGTAACAACGTTCTGGTTTCTTGACGTATTTCAATATCTCTTAACATGATCTATCAAGAAATTTGTATGTTGTTTTTGCATTGCACAGTGTTTGTCGGCAATTTTGTTCACTGATCTACACTTAGTTTCTTAAGAGGTGATGTTGGCAGATAATTTATATATTTATAAATAATACAGGTTTTATATGGCTCGGATTGCAGTTAGACTTGCTAGCACTCACGGTGAAGTCCTGGGCCTTTGTCACTCGATGCATGATCTGTGGAGCCTCCAGTTGCCCCGGCAAGCCGATGAGTTCCCCATCAACAAACCCTGGAAAGGGACAATGTTCCACGGACTTGGCGCGCTGCTCTGTTAGGGATTCCTACATCAACCAACAGGAAAGGGAACCAATGCCATTAACCAACATGGTTGATGAAGTGACAGGAGACGAAAATATTTCTAAACACTTTGCTACTAAGTATGAGGACTTATATAATTCAGTAGCCTATAATGATGCAGACATGACATCATTGCTACAAAACATACATAGTAAAGTAGATGCACATTGTAACGAAGGTGAAAATACTATTACGGTGCATGATGTTTTGAATGGCATTAATCATGTTAAGATTAACAAATGTGATGGATACGGCGTTATATATACCGACCACTTTATTCATGCACCTACCAAATTACATGTTTTTCTTTCTTTGCTATTCACAGCAATGGTATATCACGGATATACCCCGGATGGTTTTAATATATCAAAAATTCAACCTCTGGTAAAAAACAAGAGGAAATCAGCAAATAATTCTGACAACTATCGAGCCATTGCTCTTAGTAGCCCTCTGTCGAAAATATTTGATTGGGTTATAATGATAAAAAGTTCTGATGCTCTTAAAACAAGTGATCTACAGTTTGGTTTCAAAGCTCTACAGCTAAATGTACATTTGCGTTAATGGAGACTGTGAACTATTTCCAGCAGAATAAATCGGATGTTTACGTGTTATTACTAGATGCGACTAAAGCATTCGATAAAGTAATTTATGTTAAACTTTTTAACTTACTGATGGATAGAGGAATGAATCCCCTTTTAATCAGATGTTTACTTTATATGTACACTAATCAACATTTAAATGTATCATGGAACAATTCCATGTCATTGCATTTCTCCACTGCCAATGGTGTGAAGCAGGGTGGGGTGTTGTCCCCCATTTTATTTTCTATCTACATTGATGAAATGTTAACAAGACTCTGCATGTCTGGTTTTGGCTGTATGATCAGTCATAAGTACTATGGTGCTGTTGGCTATGCTGATGATATATCTTTGGTAGCTCTATCGATATATGCATTGAACAAAATGTGTGATATATGTCTAAAATTTGCATATGAATATGATTTACAATTCAACCCGACAAAATGTCAACTTATTAAATATGGCAGTGGTACCGACTGCCCATTTTACTTTGATGGTTTAAAAGTGAAACAGTAAAAAAGGGTTGCATTTAGGCCACGTTATTGGTCCTGACGCTCACCAGGCTATGGTAAAAGATATGTGTCATGATTTTATATGGCGTGTAAATGCATTATCTGCTAATTTTGGGTTTTGTAATATAAACATAAAACGTCAATTATATATGTCGTACTGTACATCTTTCTATGGTGTATGTCTGTGGAACTTGCAAAACAAACATCTTGATATGTTTTATACTACGTGGCGCAAAGGTATCAGAAAACTGTTTAATCTACCAGTTTGCACGCATTGTAATATGGTGCCACTTTTAGCAGACTGTTTACCGATTCAAATTCAAATTATGAATCGAATGGTACGATTTATGCAGAGTTGCTTGAAATGCAGTAACTCCAGTTTGAAAATGCTCTCTCATCTAGCCTTTCAAGGTAGTGGGTCATATATGTCTAAAAGTTTTAACTATATCATGTCCAAATTCAAACTTGATGCCATGACATTCTTTCGAATGAAGTCTAATCAGTTTTATGGTATGATTCAAGACCACTACCAGGAGGGGCTGGATGATGAACTAGTATGTAGAGTCTCATTTGCAAAAGATGTATTACATAATATAAATAATGTGGGTAGCTCTTCTTTTTTAGCCATTGACGAGCTGCGCTCATTGCTTACTGTTATATGTACACAGTAACTTATATACATTGATTTAGTTGAATTGTACAATTTTAGTACGAATAAATGTATTATTATTATTAAACTTCTTATTATCTACTGCATCACAGTAGTTACAAAACACTATCTAGAAAGCACATGTAGCATGCCTTTATTTACGTACTGTTATAATCATCGTCTATATCTTCAACTACTTGCTTTAATCATTTTTGTGTGCAATAGTTTAATATTGTTATAATGGATATTACTGTCATGGCAGAAAGTATTCAAGCATGTAAAGATAATTTTAAATACCTGCTATCCGAAAACATAATGGAAATAAATACATTTCACTAAAAGTTAGTTAAACACAGTCTGGATAATTAAGAGCACAAACAATTTCTGTCGATGTATATCGTTCGGCTATCCAGGCTATCAACTGGGCTTGAATTTTAAGTGTCATTGGTGGGAAGATATACTTAATGAGAGATCACTAAGGAGTACTTCACCCTGTCATTTCAGGGAATTGGCCGTTTTTGTATCCTCACACATAGAGGTGTATTATTTCTTGATGTTCAATATATCTTCTCTTAAACAGAGTCCTACTCACCCGTTTACGATGTATCTTATTGCTGGGGTGAGCCTTCACTGAATCAAAGTCATTCAGGTCAGTCAAGAATGCTGAAAGTAAGCAATTCTGGTAAGAATCAATGTTACATTGATATGTGTCAGCAGAATAAAGGGTCAAAGAGACACAGAACCAATAGAGACCTCAGGGGCATGTCGAGACTGAGTAGTCTTGGGGCGGATACAAAACCATCCATTATAGTGGTTGAACCAAATGCTGTAAACAGTGTCTCGTTGCTGCACCGCCACAACTTTAGGTTCTCCGCTGTCTTGGCTCTACTGGTGACATCTGAAGATGGGGAGGGGGCTGGGTGCTGTTGAAAAATGTTAACCGCCACACTGCTGTATCTGCATGTCTGCTCTTGTTCATCTTCTCTGCTGGCTCGCCTGGCTTGACTGTGACATCTGAAGAGGGGGGAGTTTGCTGCAGGGGGGGGCACAGTCACAAGGGCACATTCAAAAAGGTCTACAGGCACACCAAATTCCAAAGGTATAGCGGGGCACATGCCACCCTCCCCTGGATCCGCCTATATACAAACGGGTATTAAATGAGGTGCTTGACATGTTTTTGTAATATAATATTCCAATTGATATTAAATAATTACATACTAGATCATAAACAAAATACATTTCAATGGCACACAATACCATTAATAAAAAATCATATAGAAAACAAGTTCACCAAACTGTCAAAATCAAATGGTTATTTACTCTGTGTAATTATGCAGAGTGTAATATAAAGTTATCAAATTTGGATGAGTATACTGAAGAGGTGAGGGACAGAGTGAGTTGCAAAGCACAGGTTTGTTGCCAAAATGACTATATTTTGTGTTGCCAGGTGGGAGAAAAGTCCACATTTTGCTGATGCTGCAATCGAAGAAGTCCTAATTCTGATATTTTACTTATCTCTGGGAAAAACAATGACCAGAGTTTGATTTCAGAAACTGTCTACGCTGTCTTGCTGTACTAAAATAATGTTTACACCAAAACTATATCAGAATGAAACATTATATTCCAAGATAAACCCAAATTAATTAAGTAATCTTCAATGCAAACTTCACCCATTCGTTTTCTTCCTCCTTTTGCATCCTTCTAGGGTGAGACATACAGAACAATAGATTAAACAAACATAATTTCAAGATGGGACTTTAACATAAAACATGATCATTTTGGCAACCTAGGCTAGGGTAATACAACTAGACATGATGAAAATGGCAGATGCTGTTGAGGACAATGATTGACCGGTCTGACATTCTCTAGAGATGAAAGTAAGAACGATCAAGACAGTAGTTCCTGTTAGATTCCATAACATACTTACCTCTATTGAGAGATCGAGGCAGACTTTCTCTTTCTGACTTCTCCAATTTTACCGGCGATTCAATAATGAGGTCTGCAATATCCCACAATTGCTTCTCAAAACTTTGCAGCTTTTCTTCCAAATCCTTCATCAATTGTCCATGGATAGCTTGGATACAGTCAGGGATCATCCGAAGCATCATTAGCAAGAATACCTACGTTTGCTGCAACATCTGAAAGGAATGACAATACCTTCTGCCTGACAGTCTTCAAAAAAATAAGTTCTTATATAGCGCAGTATCCAGTCCTCATGACTGTTTAAAGCGCTTTACACTTTACTCCCTGGCAAACCTGTTCAATCGAACACCATCTCAACTTCTCTGGGAAGCATCCAGCCTCGCTGCAATTAATGCACGAAGACTATTCGTTCACAAATATCCACCACTGTATATAGTCAGGTACTCATTCATACAGCTGAGTGAACTGGAACAACGTAGAGTGATAAAGTGAACAAACTTGTTCAAGGTTGAACACCGCAGCACAGGATTCAAACCCGGGTTCTCTTGGTTGAGAATCCGAAGCTATACTCACTGTGCCACGGCGCTCCACAAGTTCAGGAGAACAATACATTGACCAACCAGAATACATCCACATATTTTAAGACAATATTACTGACAAAACCATTTGACGTTGTGTACTAATAGCAAATTGAGTGTTCAACTGATCTACCTCATGGATACCTTTAATCACAATAATAATATACTAATAATCTGTTTCCCTTTGAAATTATACTGACTAAGGGGAAATTGTGTATATTTATCCCATATTATAAAAACCTAAAGTACTACAAATTTATAGTAACAGGATAACCAAGGGCAGGAAAATCAAACAAAATAAAATCCAGGTATGAATGAAGTATGCTATACTCCAAACAATGCAATACTAGGTGACAGGGATGAAAATTAACAAAACATGTCAGCATCAAAGATACGGGTGGCCTTTCTTAGGGAATCTGAAATATCATTTGTTGAGCCAATCATGAGTCGTTTCTTCTTCATGTCCATGGGTTTCTCTGCTCTGACCGGGGTGGGCCAATACTCCTACAATATGAAAATGACATGTCTTATATACTGTGTGTGTGTGAGGAAGGGGAGGCATTAGTATTTGATGTTGCCAAATGAGGCATTAAATTTGTGTTCACTTTCACATACATTTTCATCCTACCTATAACTGCTGTGTCTCTCATCCTATCTATAACTGTTGTGTCTCTCATCCTATCTATAACTGTTGTGTCTCTCATCCTATCTATAACTGTTGTGTCTCTCATACTCAAGCATTTGATATCTGCCTGCTTCATCCGTGGGTGTAAGTGAAATACTGTAAGCTGAGCTGTTTTTAAGTCTCCCATTTTCAGAAATATATATCCACTGTATACTCAAACATTATTACTATCCATATTTTTTCTAAAGTAAAAATCTAACAAAATCTGTTTGAATTGCATAAAATATTGACAACCAACCTTTTCAATAAAGAAACATAACAAATGTGTTACACTTCATAAGTATTCACATCTTCATAGCTGACCTGATAAAAAGTGTGTAGAAGAGTTACCACTGTACAATGTCAAATTGTGTTTGAATGATAATATTTGTGACCACAGTATGTATGACAGTAACTATTGTATGACAATAAGATACGTAATGTCCATATGATATTTGTGACCACAGTATGTATGACAGTAACTATTATATGAGATTAAGATACGTAATGTCCATGTGATATTTGTGACCACAGTATGTATGACAGTAACTATTATATGAGAATAAGATACGTAATGTCCATGTGATATTTGTGACCACAGTATGTATGACAGTAACTATTGTATGACAATAAGATATGTAATGTCCATATGATATTTGTGACCACAGTATGTATGACAGTAACTATTGTATGACAATAAGATATGTAATGTCCATATGATATTTGTGACCACAGTATGTATGACAGTAACTATTATATGAGAATAAGATACGTAATGTCCATGTGATATTTGTGACCACAGTATGTATGACAGTAACTATTGTATGACAATAAGATACGTAATGTCCATATGATATTTGTGACCACAGTATGTATGACAGTAACTATTATATGAGAATAAGATACGTAATGTCCATATGATATTTGTGACCACAGTATGTATGACAGTAACTATTGTATGACAATAAGATATGTAATGTCCATATGATATTTGTGACCACAGTATGTATGACAGTAACTATTATATGAGAATAAGATACGTAATGTCCATGTGATATTTGTGACCACAGTATGTATGACAGTAACTACTGTATGACAATAAGATATGTAATGTCCATGTGATATTTGTGACCACAGTATGTATGACAGTAACTATTGTATGACAAAAAGATATGTAATGTCCATGTGATATTTGTGACCACAGTATGTATGACAGTAACTATTGTATGACAAAAAGATATGTAATGTCCATGTGATATTTGTGACCACAGTATGAATGACAGTAACTATTGTATCACAAAAAGATACGTAATGTCCATGTGATATTTGTGACCACAGTATGTATGACAGTAACTATTGTATGACAAAAAGATATGTAATGTCCATGTGATATTTGTGACCACAGTATGAATGACAGTAACTATTGTATGACAAAAAGATACGTAATGTCCATGTGATATTTGTGACCACAGTATGTATGACAGTAACTATTGTATGACAAAAAGATACGTAATGTCCATGTGATATTTGTGACCACAGTATGAATGACAGTAACTACTGTATGACAATAAGATATGTAATGTCCATACGATATTTGTGACCACAGTATGTATGACAGTAACTATTATATGACAAAAAGATATGTAATGTCCATGTGATATTTGTGACCACAGTATGAATGACAGTAACTATTGTATGACAAAAAGATACGTAATGTCCATGTGATATTTGTGACCACAGTATGTATGACAGTAACTATTGTATGACAAAAAGATACGTAATGTCCATGTGATATTTGTGACCACAGTATGAATGACAGTAACTATTGTATGACAAAAAGATACGTAATGTCCATGTGATATTTGTGACCACAGCATGTATGACAGTAATCATTGTATGACAATAAGATATGTAATGTCCATATGATATTTGTGACCACAGTATGTATGACAGTAACTATTGCATGACAATAAGATACGTAATGTCCATATGATATTTGTGACCACAGTATGTATGACAGTAACTATTGCATGACAATAAGATACGTAATGTCCATATGATATTTGTGACCACAGTATGTATGACAGTAACTATTATATGACAAAAAGATATGTAATGTCCATGTGATATTTGTGACCACAGTATGAATGACAGTAACTATTGTATGACAAAAAGATACGTAATGTCCATGTGATATTTGTGACCACAGTATGTATGACAGTAACTATTGTATGACAAAAAGATACGTAATGTCCATGTGATATTTGTGACCACAGTATGAATGACAGTAACTACTGTATGACAATAAGATACGTAATGTCCATACGATATTTGTGACCACAGTATCTATGACAGTAACTATTATATGACAAAAAGATATGTAATGTCCATGTGATATTTGTGACCACAGTATGAATGACAGTAACTATTGTATGACAAAAAGATACGTAATGTCCATGTGATATTTGTGACCACAGTATGTATGACAGTAACTATTGTATGACAAAAAGATACGTAATGTCCATGTGATATTTGTGACCACAGTATGAATGACAGTAACTATTGTATGACAAAAAGATACGTAATGTCCATGTGATATTTGTGACCACAGCATGTATGACAGTAATCATTGTATGACAATAAGATATGTAATGTCCATATGATATTTGTGACCACAGTATGTATGACAGTAACTACTGTACGACAATAAGATACGTAATGTCCATATGATATTTGTGACCACAGTATGTATGACAGTAACTACTGTATGACAATAAGATACGTAATGTCCATATGATATTTGTGACCACAGTATGTATGACAGTAACTATTGCATGACAATAAGATACGTAATGTCCATATGATATTTGTGACCACAGTATGTATGACAGTAACTATTGCATGACAATAAGATACGTAATGTCCATATGATATTTGTGACCACAGTATGTATGACAGTAACTATTGTATGACAATAAGATACGTAATGTCCATATGATATTTGTGACCACAGTATGTATGACAGTAACTACTGTACGACAAAAAGATACATAATGTCCATATGATATTTGTGACCACAGTATGTATGACAGTACCTAGTGTATGACAAAAAGATACGTAATGTCCATGTGATATTTGTGACCACAGTATGTATGACAGTAACTACTGTACGACAATAAGATACGTAATGTCCATGTGATATTTGTGACCACAGCATGTATGACAGTAACTACTGTATGACAATAAGATACGTAATGTCCATGTGATATTTGTGACCACAGCATGTATGACAGTAACTACTGTATGACAATAAGATACGTAATGTCCATGTGATATTTGTGACCACAGTATGTATGACAGTAACTACTGTATGACAATAAGATACGTAATGTCCATATGATATTTGTGACCACAGTATGTATGACAGTAACTACTGTATGACAATAAGATACGTAATGTCCATGTGATATTTGTGACCACAGCATGTATGACAGTAACTACTGTATGACAATAAGATACGTAATGTCCATATGATATTTGTGACCACAGTATGTATGACAGTAACTACTGTATGACAATAAGATACGTAATGTCCATATGATATTTGTGACCACAGTATGTATGACAGTAACTATTGCATGACAATAAGATACGTAATGTCCATATGATATTTGTGACCACAGTATGTATGACAGTAACTATTGTATGACAATAAGATACGTAATGTCCATATGATATTTGTGACCACAGTATGTATGACAGTAACTACTGTACGACAAAAAGATACATAATGTCCATATGATATTTGTGACCACAGTATGTATGACAGTACCTAGTGTATGACAAAAAGATACGTAATGTCCATGTGATATTTGTGACCACAGTATGTATGACAGTAACTACTGTACGACAATAAGATACGTAATGTCCATGTGATATTTGTGACCACAGCATGTATGACAGTAACTACTGTATGACAATAAGATACGTAATGTCCATGTGATATTTGTGACCACAGCATGTATGACAGTAACTACTGTATGACAATAAGATACGTAATGTCCATGTGATATTTGTGACCACAGTATGTATGACAGTAACTACTGTATGACAATAAGATACGTAATGTCCATGTGATATTTGTGACCACAGTATGAATGACAGTAACTATTGTATGACAAAAAGATACGTAATGTCCATGTGATATTTGTGACCACAGTATGTATGACAGTAACTATTGTATGACAAAAAGATACGTAATGTCCATGTGATATTTGTGACCACAGTATGAATGACAGTAACTACTGTATGACAATAAGATACGTAATGTCCATACGATATTTGTGACCACAGTATCTATGACAGTAACTATTATATGACAAAAAGATATGTAATGTCCATGTGATATTTGTGACCACAGTATGAATGACAGTAACTATTGTATGACAAAAAGATACGTAATGTCCATGTGATATTTGTGACCACAGTATGTATGACAGTAACTATTGTATGACAAAAAGATACGTAATGTCCATGTGATATTTGTGACCACAGTATGAATGACAGTAACTATTGTATGACAAAAAGATACGTAATGTCCATGTGATATTTGTGACCACAGCATGTATGACAGTAATCATTGTATGACAATAAGATATGTAATGTCCATATGATATTTGTGACCACAGTATGTATGACAGTAACTACTGTACGACAATAAGATACGTAATGTCCATATGATATTTGTGACCACAGTATGTATGACAGTAACTACTGTATGACAATAAGATACGTAATGTCCATATGATATTTGTGACCACAGTATGTATGACAGTAACTATTGCATGACAATAAGATACGTAATGTCCATATGATATTTGTGACCACAGTATGTATGACAGTAACTATTGCATGACAATAAGATACGTAATGTCCATATGATATTTGTGACCACAGTATGTATGACAGTAACTATTGTATGACAATAAGATACGTAATGTCCATATGATATTTGTGACCACAGTATGTATGACAGTAACTACTGTACGACAAAAAGATACATAATGTCCATATGATATTTGTGACCACAGTATGTATGACAGTACCTAGTGTATGACAAAAAGATACGTAATGTCCATGTGATATTTGTGACCACAGTATGTATGACAGTAACTACTGTACGACAATAAGATACGTAATGTCCATGTGATATTTGTGACCACAGCATGTATGACAGTAACTACTGTATGACAATAAGATACGTAATGTCCATGTGATATTTGTGACCACAGCATGTATGACAGTAACTACTGTATGACAATAAGATACGTAATGTCCATGTGATATTTGTGACCACAGTATGTATGACAGTAACTACTGTATGACAATAAGATACGTAATGTCCATATGATATTTGTGACCACAGTATGTATGACAGTAACTACTGTATGACAATAAGATACGTAATGTCCATGTGATATTTGTGACCACAGCATGTATGACAGTAACTACTGTATGACAATAAGATACGTAATGTCCATATGATATTTGTGACCACAGTATGTATGACAGTAACTACTGTATGACAATAAGATACGTAATGTCCATATGATATTTGTGACCACAGTATGTATGACAGTAACTATTGCATGACAATAAGATACGTAATGTCCATATGATATTTGTGACCACAGTATGTATGACAGTAACTATTGTATGACAATAAGATACGTAATGTCCATATGATATTTGTGACCACAGTATGTATGACAGTAACTACTGTACGACAAAAAGATACATAATGTCCATATGATATTTGTGACCACAGTATGTATGACAGTACCTAGTGTATGACAAAAAGATACGTAATGTCCATGTGATATTTGTGACCACAGTATGTATGACAGTAACTACTGTACGACAATAAGATACGTAATGTCCATGTGATATTTGTGACCACAGCATGTATGACAGTAACTACTGTATGACAATAAGATACGTAATGTCCATGTGATATTTGTGACCACAGCATGTATGACAGTAACTACTGTATGACAATAAGATACGTAATGTCCATGTGATATTTGTGACCACAGTATGTATGACAGTAACTACTGTATGACAATAAGATACGTAATGTCCATATGATATTTGTGACCACAGTATGTATGACAGTAACTACTGTATGACAATAAGATACGTAATGTCCATGTGATATTTGTGACCACAGCATGTATGACAGTAACTACTGTATGACAATAAGATACGTAATGTCCATATGATATTTGTGACCACAGTATGTATGACAGTAACTACTGTATGACAATAAGATACGTAATGTCCATATGATATTTGTGACCACAGTATGTATGACAGTAACTATTGTATGACAATAAGATACGTAATGTCCATGTGATATTTGTGACCACAGTATGTATGACAGTAACTATTGTATGACAATAAGATACATAATGTCGATATGATATTTGTGACCACAGTACGTATGACAGTACCTAGTGTATGACAAAAAGATACGTAATGTCCATGTGATATTTGTGTCCACAGTATGTATGAATGTAACTACTGTACGACAATAAGATATGTAATGTCCATGTGATATTTGTGACCACAGTATGTATGTATGACAGTAACTACTGTATGACAATAAGATACATAATGTCCATGTGATATTTGTGACCACAGTATGTATGTATGACAGTAACTACTGTATGACAATAAGATACATAATGTCCATGTGATATTTGTGACCACAGTATGTATGACTGTACCTACTGTATGACAATAAAATACGTAATGTCCATGAGATATTTGTGAACACAGTATGTATGACAGTAACTACTGTATGACAATAAAATACGTAATGTCCATGAGATATTTGTGAACACAGTATGTATGACAGTAACTACTGTATGACAAAAAATACGTAATGTCCATGTGATATTTGTGACCACAGTATGTATGACAGTAACTATTGTATGACAATAAGATATGTAATGTCCATATTATATTTGTGACTACAGTATGTATGACAGTAACTACTGTATGACAATAAGATATGTAATATCCATATGATATTTGTGACCACAGTATGTATGACAGTAACTACTGTATGACAATAATATATGTAATGTCCATATGATATTTGTGACCACAGTATGTATGACAGTAACTATTGTATGACAATAAGATACGTAATGTCCATGTGATATTTGTGACCACAGTATGTATGACAGTAACTACTGTATGACAATAAGATACGTAATGTCCATGTGATATTTGTGACCACAGTATGTATGACAGTAACTACTGTATGACAATAAGATACGTAATGTCCATATGATATTTGTGACCACAGTATGTATGACAGTAACTACTGTATGACAATAAGATACGTAATGTCCATGTGATATTTGTGACCACAGTATGTATGACAGTAACTACTGTATGACAATAAGATACGTAATGTCCATATGATATTTGTGACCACAGTATGTATGACAGTAACTACTGTATGACAATAAGATACGTAATGTCCATGTGATATTTGTGACCACAGTATGTATGACAGTAACTACTGTATGACAATAAGATACGTAATGTCCATGTGATATTTGTGACCACAGTATGTATGACAGTAACTACTGTATGACAATAAGATACGTAATGTCCATGTGATATTTGTGACCACAGTATGTATGACAGTAACTACTGTATGACAATAAGATACGTAATGTCCATGTGATATTTGTGACCACAGTATGTATGACAGTAACTACTGTATGACAATAAGATACGTAATGTCCATATGATATTTGTGACCACAGTATGTATGACAGTAACTATTGTATGACAATAAGATACGTAATGTCCATATGATATTTGTGACCACAGTATGTATGACAGTAACTACTGTATGACAATAAGATACGTAATGTCCATGTGATATTTGTGACCACAGTATGTATGACAGTAACTACTGTATGACAATAAGATACGTAATGTCCATATGATATTTGTGACCACAGTATGTATGACAGTAACTACTGTATGACAATAAGATACGTAATGTCCATATGATATTTGTGACCACAGTATGTATGACAGTAACTATTGTATGACAAAAAGATATGTAATGTCCATGTGATATTTGTGACCACAGTATGAATGACAGTAACTATTGTATGACAAAAAGATACGTAATGTCCATGTGATATTTGTGACCACAGTATGTATGACAGTAACTATTGTATGACAAAAAGATACGTAATGTCCATGTGATATTTGTGACCACAGTATGAATGACAGTAACTACTGTATGACAATAAGATATGTAATGTCCATACGATATTTGTGACCACAGTATGTATGACAGTAACTATTATATGACAAAAAGATATGTAATGTCCATGTGATATTTGTGACCACAGTATGAATGACAGTAACTATTGTATGACAAAAAGATACGTAATGTCCATGTGATATTTGTGACCACAGTATGTATGACAGTAACTATTGTATGACAAAAAGATACGTAATGTCCATGTGATATTTGTGACCACAGTATGAATGACAGTAACTATTGTATGACAAAAAGATACGTAATGTCCATGTGATATTTGTGACCACAGCATGTATGACAGTAATCATTGTATGACAATAAGATATGTAATGTCCATATGATATTTGTGACCACAGTATGTATGACAGTAACTATTGCATGACAATAAGATACGTAATGTCCATATGATATTTGTGACCACAGTATGTATGACAGTAACTATTGCATGACAATAAGATACGTAATGTCCATATGATATTTGTGACCACAGTATGTATGACAGTAACTATTATATGACAAAAAGATATGTAATGTCCATGTGATATTTGTGACCACAGTATGAATGACAGTAACTATTGTATGACAAAAAGATACGTAATGTCCATGTGATATTTGTGACCACAGTATGTATGACAGTAACTATTGTATGACAAAAAGATACGTAATGTCCATGTGATATTTGTGACCACAGTATGAATGACAGTAACTACTGTATGACAATAAGATACGTAATGTCCATACGATATTTGTGACCACAGTATCTATGACAGTAACTATTATATGACAAAAAGATATGTAATGTCCATGTGATATTTGTGACCACAGTATGAATGACAGTAACTATTGTATGACAAAAAGATACGTAATGTCCATGTGATATTTGTGACCACAGTATGTATGACAGTAACTATTGTATGACAAAAAGATACGTAATGTCCATGTGATATTTGTGACCACAGTATGAATGACAGTAACTATTGTATGACAAAAAGATACGTAATGTCCATGTGATATTTGTGACCACAGCATGTATGACAGTAATCATTGTATGACAATAAGATATGTAATGTCCATATGATATTTGTGACCACAGTATGTATGACAGTAACTACTGTACGACAATAAGATACGTAATGTCCATATGATATTTGTGACCACAGTATGTATGACAGTAACTACTGTATGACAATAAGATACGTAATGTCCATATGATATTTGTGACCACAGTATGTATGACAGTAACTATTGCATGACAATAAGATACGTAATGTCCATATGATATTTGTGACCACAGTATGTATGACAGTAACTATTGCATGACAATAAGATACGTAATGTCCATATGATATTTGTGACCACAGTATGTATGACAGTAACTATTGTATGACAATAAGATACGTAATGTCCATATGATATTTGTGACCACAGTATGTATGACAGTAACTACTGTACGACAAAAAGATACATAATGTCCATATGATATTTGTGACCACAGTATGTATGACAGTACCTAGTGTATGACAAAAAGATACGTAATGTCCATGTGATATTTGTGACCACAGTATGTATGACAGTAACTACTGTACGACAATAAGATACGTAATGTCCATGTGATATTTGTGACCACAGCATGTATGACAGTAACTACTGTACGACAATAAGATACGTAATGTCCATGTGATATTTGTGACCACAGCATGTATGACAGTAACTACTGTATGACAATAAGATACGTAATGTCCATGTGATATTTGTGACCACAGTATGTATGACAGTAACTACTGTATGACAATAAGATACGTAATGTCCATATGATATTTGTGACCACAGTATGTATGACAGTAACTACTGTATGACAATAAGATACGTAATGTCCATGTGATATTTGTGACCACAGCATGTATGACAGTAACTACTGTATGACAATAAGATACGTAATGTCCATATGATATTTGTGACCACAGTATGTATGACAGTAACTACTGTATGACAATAAGATACGTAATGTCCATATGATATTTGTGACCACAGTATGTATGACAGTAACTATTGCATGACAATAAGATACGTAATGTCCATATGATATTTGTGACCACAGTATGTATGACAGTAACTATTGTATGACAATAAGATACGTAATGTCCATATGATATTTGTGACCACAGTATGTATGACAGTAACTACTGTACGACAAAAAGATACATAATGTCCATATGATATTTGTGACCACAGTATGTATGACAGTACCTAGTGTATGACAAAAAGATACGTAATGTCCATGTGATATTTGTGACCACAGTATGTATGACAGTAACTACTGTACGACAATAAGATACGTAATGTCCATGTGATATTTGTGACCACAGCATGTATGACAGTAACTACTGTATGACAATAAGATACGTAATGTCCATGTGATATTTGTGACCACAGCATGTATGACAGTAACTACTGTATGACAATAAGATACGTAATGTCCATGTGATATTTGTGACCACAGTATGTATGACAGTAACTACTGTATGACAATAAGATACGTAATGTCCATATGATATTTGTGACCACAGTATGTATGACAGTAACTACTGTATGACAATAAGATACGTAATGTCCATGTGATATTTGTGACCACAGCATGTATGACAGTAACTACTGTATGACAATAAGATACGTAATGTCCATATGATATTTGTGACCACAGTATGTATGACAGTAACTACTGTATGACAATAAGATACGTAATGTCCATATGATATTTGTGACCACAGTATGTATGACAGTAACTATTGTATGACAATAAGATACGTAATGTCCATGTGATATTTGTGACCACAGTATGTATGACAGTAACTATTGTATGACAATAAGATACATAATGTCGATATGATATTTGTGACCACAGTACGTATGACAGTACCTAGTGTATGACAAAAAGATACGTAATGTCCATGTGATATTTGTGTCCACAGTATGTATGAATGTAACTACTGTACGACAATAAGATATGTAATGTCCATGTGATATTTGTGACCACAGTATGTATGTATGACAGTAACTACTGTATGACAATAAGATACATAATGTCCATGTGATATTTGTGACCACAGTATGTATGTATGACAGTAACTACTGTATGACAATAAGATACATAATGTCCATGTGATATTTGTGACCACAGTATGTATGACTGTACCTACTGTATGACAATAAAATACGTAATGTCCATGAGATATTTGTGAACACAGTATGTATGACAGTAACTACTGTATGACAATAAAATACGTAATGTCCATGAGATATTTGTGAACACAGTATGTATGACAGTAACTACTGTATGACAAAAAATACGTAATGTCCATGTGATATTTGTGACCACAGTATGTATGACAGTAACTATTGTATGACAATAAGATATGTAATGTCCATATTATATTTGTGACTACAGTATGTATGACAGTAACTACTGTATGACAATAAGATATGTAATATCCATATGATATTTGTGACCACAGTATGTATGACAGTAACTACTGTATGACAATAATATATGTAATGTCCATATGATATTTGTGACCACAGTATGTATGACAGTAACTATTGTATGACAATAAGATACGTAATGTCCATGTGATATTTGTGACCACAGTATGTATGACAGTAACTACTGTATGACAATAAGATACGTAATGTCCATGTGATATTTGTGACCACAGTATGTATGACAGTAACTACTGTATGACAATAAGATACGTAATGTCCATATGATATTTGTGACCACAGTATGTATGACAGTAACTACTGTATGACAATAAGATACGTAATGTCCATGTGATATTTGTGACCACAGTATGTATGACAGTAACTACTGTATGACAATAAGATACGTAATGTCCATATGATATTTGTGACCACAGTATGTATGACAGTAACTACTGTATGACAATAAGATACGTAATGTCCATGTGATATTTGTGACCACAGTATGTATGACAGTAACTACTGTATGACAATAAGATACGTAATGTCCATGTGATATTTGTGACCACAGTATGTATGACAGTAACTACTGTATGACAATAAGATACGTAATGTCCATGTGATATTTGTGACCACAGTATGTATGACAGTAACTACTGTATGACAATAAGATACGTAATGTCCATGTGATATTTGTGACCACAGTATGTATGACAGTAACTACTGTATGACAATAAGATACGTAATGTCCATATGATATTTGTGACCACAGTATGTATGACAGTAACTATTGTATGACAATAAGATACGTAATGTCCATATGATATTTGTGACCACAGTATGTATGACAGTAACTACTGTATGACAATAAGATACGTAATGTCCATGTGATATTTGTGACCACAGTATGTATGACAGTAACTACTGTATGACAATAAGATACGTAATGTCCATATGATATTTGTGACCACAGTATGTATGACAGTAACTACTGTATGACAATAAGATACGTAATGTCCATATGATATTTGTGACCACAGTATGTATGACAGTAACTACTGTATGACAATAAGATACGTAATGTCCATATGATATTTGTGACCACAGTATGTATGACAGTAACTACTGTATGACAATAAGATACGTAATGTCCATGTGATATTTGTGACCACAGTATGTATGACAGTAACTACTGTATGACAATGAGATACGTAATGTCCATATGATATTTGTGACCACAGTATGTATGACAGTAACTACTGTATGACAATAAGATACGTAATGTCCATATGATATTTGTGACCACAGTATGTATGACAGTAACTACTGTATGACAATAAGATACGTAATGTCCATGTGATATTTGTGACCACAGTATGTATGACAGTAACTACTGTATGACAATAAGATACGTAATGTCCATATGATATTTGTGACCACAGTATGTATGACAGTAACTACTGTATGACAATAAGATACGTAATGTCCATATGATATTTGTGACCACAGTATGTATGACAGTAACTATTATATGAGAATAAGATACGTAATGTCCATATGATATTTGTGACCACAGTATGTATGACAGTAACTATTGTATGACAATAAGATATGTAATGTCCATATGATATTTGTGACCACAGTATGTATGACAGTAACTATTATATGAGAATAAGATACGTAATGTCCATGTGATATTTGTGACCACAGTATGTATGACAGTAACTACTGTATGACAATAAGATACGTAATGTCCATGTGATATTTGTGACCACAGTATGTATGACAGTAACTACTGTATGACAATAAGATACGTAATGTCCATATGATATTTGTGACCACAGTATGTATGACAGTAACTATTATATGAGAATAAGATACGTAATGTCCATATGATATTTGTGACCACAGTATGTATGACAGTAACTATTGTATGACAATAAGATATGTAATGTCCATATGATATTTGTGACCACAGTATGTATGACAGTAACTATTATATGAGAATAAGATACGTAATGTCCATGTGATATTTGTGACCACAGTATGTATGACAGTAACTATTGCATGACAATAAGATACGTAATGTCCATGTGATATTTGTGACCACAGTATGTATGACAGTAACTACTGTATGACAATAAGATATGTAATGTCCATATGATATTTGTGACCACAGTATGTATGACAGTAACTATTGTATGACAATAAGATATGTAATGTCCATATGATATTTGTGACCACAGTATGTATGACAGTAACTATTATATGAGAATAAGATACGTAATGTCCATGTGATATTTGTGACCACAGTATGTATGACAGTAACTACTGTATGACAATAAGATATGTAATGTCCATGTGATATTTGTGACCACAGTATGTATGACAGTAACTATTGTATGACAAAAAGATATGTAATGTCCATGTGATATTTGTGACCACAGTATGTATGACAGTAACTATTGTATGACAAAAAGATATGTAATGTCCATGTGATATTTGTGACCACAGTATGAATGACAGTAACTATTGTATGACAAAAAGATACGTAATGTCCATGTGATATTTGTGACCACAGTATGTATGACAGTAACTATTGTATGACAAAAAGATATGTAATGTCCATGTGATATTTGTGACCACAGTATGAATGACAGTAACTATTGTATGACAAAAAGATACGTAATGTCCATGTGATATTTGTGACCACAGTATGTATGACAGTAACTATTGTATGACAAAAAGATACGTAATGTCCATGTGATATTTGTGACCACAGTATGAATGACAGTAACTACTGTATGACAATAAGATATGTAATGTCCATACGATATTTGTGACCACAGTATGTATGACAGTAACTATTATATGACAAAAAGATATGTAATGTCCATGTGATATTTGTGACCACAGTATGAATGACAGTAACTATTGTATGACAAAAAGATACGTAATGTCCATGTGATATTTGTGACCACAGTATGTATGACAGTAACTATTGTATGACAAAAAGATACGTAATGTCCATGTGATATTTGTGACCACAGTATGAATGACAGTAACTATTGTATGACAAAAAGATACGTAATGTCCATGTGATATTTGTGACCACAGCATGTATGACAGTAATCATTGTATGACAATAAGATATGTAATGTCCATATGATATTTGTGACCACAGTATGTATGACAGTAACTATTGCATGACAATAAGATACGTAATGTCCATATGATATTTGTGACCACAGTATGTATGACAGTAACTATTGCATGACAATAAGATACGTAATGTCCATATGATATTTGTGACCACAGTATGTATGACAGTAACTATTATATGACAAAAAGATATGTAATGTCCATGTGATATTTGTGACCACAGTATGAATGACAGTAACTATTGTATGACAAAAAGATACGTAATGTCCATGTGATATTTGTGACCACAGTATGTATGACAGTAACTATTGTATGACAAAAAGATACGTAATGTCCATGTGATATTTGTGACCACAGTATGAATGAAAGTAACTACTGTATGACAATAAGATACGTAATGTCCATACGATATTTGTGACCACAGTATGTATGACAGTAACTATTATATGACAAAAAGATATGTAATGTCCATGTGATATTTGTGACCACAGTATGAATGACAGTAACTATTGTATGACAAAAAGATACGTAATGTCCATGTGATATTTGTGACCACAGTATGTATGACAGTAACTATTGTATGACAAAAAGATACGTAATGTCCATGTGATATTTGTGACCACAGTATGAATGACAGTAACTATTGTATGACAAAAAGATACGTAATGTCCATGTGATATTTGTGACCACAGCATGTATGACAGTAATCATTGTATGACAATAAGATATGTAATGTCCATATGATATTTGTGACCACAGTATGTATGACAGTAACTACTGTACGACAATAAGATACGTAATGTCCATATGATATTTGTGACCACAGTATGTATGACAGTAACTACTGTATGACAATAAGATACGTAATGTCCATATGATATTTGTGACCACAGTATGTATGACAGTAACTATTGCATGACAATAAGATACGTAATGTCCATATGATATTTGTGACCACAGTATGTATGACAGTAACTATTGCATGACAATAAGATACGTAATGTCCATATGATATTTGTGACCACAGTATGTATGACAGTAACTATTGTATGACAATAAGATACGTAATGTCCATATGATATTTGTGACCACAGTATGTATGACAGTAACTACTGTACGACAAAAAGATACATAATGTCCATATGATATTTGTGACCACAGTATGTATGACAGTACCTAGTGTATGACAAAAAGATAC
Organism: Escarpia spicata; assembly: GCA_963995525.1. Lineage (NCBI taxonomy): Eukaryota > Metazoa > Annelida > Polychaeta > Sabellida > Siboglinidae > Escarpia > Escarpia spicata. The sequence continues at coordinate 51,215,973 of OZ023216.1, read as the reverse complement.
GTAATGTCCATGTGATATTTGTGACCACAGTATGTATGACAGTAACTACTGTACGACAATAAGATACGTAATGTCCATGTGATATTTGTGACCACAGTATGTATGACAGTAACTACTGTATGACAATAAGATACGTAATGTCCATGTGATATTTGTGACCACAGCATGTATGACAGTAACTATTGTATGACAAAAAGATACGTAATGTCCATGTGATATTTGTGACCACAGTATGAATGACAGTAACTACTGTATGACAATAAGATACGTAATGTCCATACGATATTTGTGACCACAGTATGTATGACAGTAACTATTATATGACAAAAAGATATGTAATGTCCATGTGATATTTGTGACCACAGTATGAATGACAGTAACTATTGTATGACAAAAAGATACGTAATGTCCATGTGATATTTGTGACCACAGTATGTATGACAGTAACTATTGTATGACAAAAAGATACGTAATGTCCATGTGATATTTGTGACCACAGTATGAATGACAGTAACTATTGTATGACAAAAAGATACGTAATGTCCATGTGATATTTGTGACCACAGCATGTATGACAGTAATCATTGTATGACAATAAGATATGTAATGTCCATATGATATTTGTGACCACAGTATGTATGACAGTAACTACTGTACGACAATAAGATACGTAATGTCCATATGATATTTGTGACCACAGTATGTATGACAGTAACTACTGTATGACAATAAGATACGTAATGTCCATATGATATTTGTGACCACAGTATGTATGACAGTAACTATTGCATGACAATAAGATACGTAATGTCCATATGATATTTGTGACCACAGTATGTATGACAGTAACTATTGCATGACAATAAGATACGTAATGTCCATATGATATTTGTGACCACAGTATGTATGACAGTAACTATTGTATGACAATAAGATACGTAATGTCCATATGATATTTGTGACCACAGTATGTATGACAGTAACTACTGTACGACAAAAAGATACATAATGTCCATATGATATTTGTGACCACAGTATGTATGACAGTACCTAGTGTATGACAAAAAGATACGTAATGTCCATGTGATATTTGTGACCACAGTATGTATGACAGTAACTACTGTACGACAATAAGATACGTAATGTCCATGTGATATTTGTGACCACAGTATGTATGACAGTAACTACTGTATGACAATAAGATACGTAATGTCCATGTGATATTTGTGACCACAGCATGTATGACAGTAACTACTGTATGACAATAAGATACGTAATGTCCATGTGATATTTGTGACCACAGCATGTATGACAGTAACTACTGTATGACAATAAGATACGTAATGTCCATGTGATATTTGTGACCACAGCATGTATGACAGTAACTACTGTATGACAATAAGATACGTAATGTCCATGTGATATTTGTGACCACAGTATGTATGACAGTAACTACTGTATGACAATAAGATACGTAATGTCCATGTGATATTTGTGACCACAGCATGTATGACAGTAACTACTGTATGACAATAAGATACGTAATGTCCATATGATATTTGTGACCACAGTATGTATGACAGTAACTACTGTATGACAATAAGATACGTAATGTCCATGTGATATTTGTGACCACAGCATGTATGACAGTAACTACTGTATGACAATAAGATACGTAATGTCCATATGATATTTGTGACCACAGTATGTATGACAGTAACTACTGTATGACAATAAGATACGTAATGTCCATATGATATTTGTGACCACAGTATGTATGACAGTAACTATTGTATGACAATAAGATACGTAATGTCCATGTGATATTTGTGACCACAGTATGTATGACAGTAACTATTGTATGACAATAAGATACATAATGTCGATATGATATTTGTGACCACAGTACGTATGACAGTACCTAGTGTATGACAAAAAGATACGTAATGTCCATGTGATATTTGTGTCCACAGTATGTATGAATGTAACTACTGTACGACAATAAGATATGTAATGTCCATGTGATATTTGTGACCACAGTATGTATGTATGACAGTAACTACTGTATGACAATAAGATACATAATGTCCATGTGATATTTGTGACCACAGTATGTATGTATGACAGTAACTACTGTATGACAATAAGATACATAATGTCCATGTGATATTTGTGACCACAGTATGTATGACTGTACCTACTGTATGACAATAAAATACGTAATGTCCATGAGATATTTGTGAACACAGTATGTATGACAGTAACTACTGTATGACAATAAAATACGTAATGTCCATGAGATATTTGTGAACACAGTATGTATGACAGTAACTACTGTATGACAAAAAATACGTAATGTCCATGTGATATTTGTGACCACAGTATGTATGACAGTAACTATTGTATGACAATAAGATATGTAATGTCCATATTATATTTGTGACTACAGTATGTATGACAGTAACTACTGTATGACAATAAGATATGTAATATCCATATGATATTTGTGACCACAGTATGTATGACAGTAACTACTGTATGACAATAATATATGTAATGTCCATATGATATTTGTGACCACAGTATGTATGACAGTAACTATTGTATGACAATAAGATACGTAATGTCCATGTGATATTTGTGACCACAGTATGTATGACAGTAACTACTGTATGACAATAAGATACGTAATGTCCATGTGATATTTGTGACCACAGTATGTATGACAGTAACTACTGTATGACAATAAGATACGTAATGTCCATATGATATTTGTGACCACAGTATGTATGACAGTAACTACTGTATGACAATAAGATACGTAATGTCCATGTGATATTTGTGACCACAGTATGTATGACAGTAACTACTGTATGACAATAAGATACGTAATGTCCATATGATATTTGTGACCACAGTATGTATGACAGTAACTACTGTATGACAATAAGATACGTAATGTCCATGTGATATTTGTGACCACAGTATGTATGACAGTAACTACTGTATGACAATAAGATACGTAATGTCCATGTGATATTTGTGACCACAGTATGTATGACAGTAACTACTGTATGACAATAAGATACGTAATGTCCATGTGATATTTGTGACCACAGTATGTATGACAGTAACTACTGTATGACAATAAGATACGTAATGTCCATGTGATATTTGTGACCACAGTATGTATGACAGTAACTACTGTATGACAATAAGATACGTAATGTCCATATGATATTTGTGACCACAGTATGTATGACAGTAACTACTGTATGACAATAAGATACGTAATGTCCATATGATATTTGTGACCACAGTATGTATGACAGTAACTACTGTATGACAATAAGATACGTAATGTCCATGTGATATTTGTGACCACAGTATGTATGACAGTAACTACTGTATGACAATAAGATACGTAATGTCCATATGATATTTGTGACCACAGTATGTATGACAGTAACTATTATATGACAAAAAGATATGTAATGTCCATGTGATATTTGTGACCACAGTATGAATGACAGTAACTATTGTATGACAAAAAGATACGTAATGTCCATGTGATATTTGTGACCACAGTATGTATGACAGTAACTATTGTATGACAAAAAGATACGTAATGTCCATGTGATATTTGTGACCACAGTATGAATGACAGTAACTATTGTATGACAAAAAGATACGTAATGTCCATGTGATATTTGTGACCACAGCATGTATGACAGTAATCATTGTATGACAATAAGATATGTAATGTCCATATGATATTTGTGACCACAGTATGTATGACAGTAACTACTGTACGACAATAAGATACGTAATGTCCATATGATATTTGTGACCACAGTATGTATGACAGTAACTACTGTATGACAATAAGATACGTAATGTCCATATGATATTTGTGACCACAGTATGTATGACAGTAACTATTGCATGACAATAAGATACGTAATGTCCATATGATATTTGTGACCACAGTATGTATGACAGTAACTATTGCATGACAATAAGATACGTAATGTCCATATGATATTTGTGACCACAGTATGTATGACAGTAACTATTGTATGACAATAAGATACGTAATGTCCATATGATATTTGTGACCACAGTATGTATGACAGTAACTACTGTACGACAAAAAGATACATAATGTCCATATGATATTTGTGACCACAGTATGTATGACAGTACCTAGTGTATGACAAAAAGATACGTAATGTCCATGTGATATTTGTGACCACAGTATGTATGACAGTAACTACTGTACGACAATAAGATACGTAATGTCCATGTGATATTTGTGACCACAGTATGTATGACAGTAACTACTGTATGACAATAAGATACGTAATGTCCATGTGATATTTGTGACCACAGCATGTATGACAGTAACTATTGTATGACAAAAAGATACGTAATGTCCATGTGATATTTGTGACCACAGTATGAATGACAGTAACTACTGTATGACAATAAGATACGTAATGTCCATACGATATTTGTGACCACAGTATGTATGACAGTAACTATTATATGACAAAAAGATATGTAATGTCCATGTGATATTTGTGACCACAGTATGAATGACAGTAACTATTGTATGACAAAAAGATACGTAATGTCCATGTGATATTTGTGACCACAGTATGTATGACAGTAACTATTGTATGACAAAAAGATACGTAATGTCCATGTGATATTTGTGACCACAGTATGAATGACAGTAACTATTGTATGACAAAAAGATACGTAATGTCCATGTGATATTTGTGACCACAGCATGTATGACAGTAATCATTGTATGACAATAAGATATGTAATGTCCATATGATATTTGTGACCACAGTATGTATGACAGTAACTACTGTACGACAATAAGATACGTAATGTCCATATGATATTTGTGACCACAGTATGTATGACAGTAACTACTGTATGACAATAAGATACGTAATGTCCATATGATATTTGTGACCACAGTATGTATGACAGTAACTATTGCATGACAATAAGATACGTAATGTCCATATGATATTTGTGACCACAGTATGTATGACAGTAACTATTGCATGACAATAAGATACGTAATGTCCATATGATATTTGTGACCACAGTATGTATGACAGTAACTATTGTATGACAATAAGATACGTAATGTCCATATGATATTTGTGACCACAGTATGTATGACAGTAACTACTGTACGACAAAAAGATACATAATGTCCATATGATATTTGTGACCACAGTATGTATGACAGTACCTAGTGTATGACAAAAAGATACGTAATGTCCATGTGATATTTGTGACCACAGTATGTATGACAGTAACTACTGTACGACAATAAGATACGTAATGTCCATGTGATATTTGTGACCACAGTATGTATGACAGTAACTACTGTATGACAATAAGATACGTAATGTCCATGTGATATTTGTGACCACAGCATGTATGACAGTAACTACTGTATGACAATAAGATACGTAATGTCCATGTGATATTTGTGACCACAGCATGTATGACAGTAACTACTGTATGACAATAAGATACGTAATGTCCATGTGATATTTGTGACCACAGCATGTATGACAGTAACTACTGTATGACAATAAGATACGTAATGTCCATGTGATATTTGTGACCACAGTATGTATGACAGTAACTACTGTATGACAATAAGATACGTAATGTCCATGTGATATTTGTGACCACAGCATGTATGACAGTAACTACTGTATGACAATAAGATACGTAATGTCCATATGATATTTGTGACCACAGTATGTATGACAGTAACTACTGTATGACAATAAGATACGTAATGTCCATGTGATATTTGTGACCACAGCATGTATGACAGTAACTACTGTATGACAATAAGATACGTAATGTCCATATGATATTTGTGACCACAGTATGTATGACAGTAACTACTGTATGACAATAAGATACGTAATGTCCATATGATATTTGTGACCACAGTATGTATGACAGTAACTATTGTATGACAATAAGATACGTAATGTCCATGTGATATTTGTGACCACAGTATGTATGACAGTAACTATTGTATGACAATAAGATACATAATGTCGATATGATATTTGTGACCACAGTACGTATGACAGTACCTAGTGTATGACAAAAAGATACGTAATGTCCATGTGATATTTGTGTCCACAGTATGTATGAATGTAACTACTGTACGACAATAAGATATGTAATGTCCATGTGATATTTGTGACCACAGTATGTATGTATGACAGTAACTACTGTATGACAATAAGATACATAATGTCCATGTGATATTTGTGACCACAGTATGTATGTATGACAGTAACTACTGTATGACAATAAGATACATAATGTCCATGTGATATTTGTGACCACAGTATGTATGACTGTACCTACTGTATGACAATAAAATACGTAATGTCCATGAGATATTTGTGAACACAGTATGTATGACAGTAACTACTGTATGACAATAAAATACGTAATGTCCATGAGATATTTGTGAACACAGTATGTATGACAGTAACTACTGTATGACAAAAAATACGTAATGTCCATGTGATATTTGTGACCACAGTATGTATGACAGTAACTATTGTATGACAATAAGATATGTAATGTCCATATTATATTTGTGACTACAGTATGTATGACAGTAACTACTGTATGACAATAAGATATGTAATATCCATATGATATTTGTGACCACAGTATGTATGACAGTAACTACTGTATGACAATAATATATGTAATGTCCATATGATATTTGTGACCACAGTATGTATGACAGTAACTATTGTATGACAATAAGATACGTAATGTCCATGTGATATTTGTGACCACAGTATGTATGACAGTAACTACTGTATGACAATAAGATACGTAATGTCCATGTGATATTTGTGACCACAGTATGTATGACAGTAACTACTGTATGACAATAAGATACGTAATGTCCATATGATATTTGTGACCACAGTATGTATGACAGTAACTACTGTATGACAATAAGATACGTAATGTCCATGTGATATTTGTGACCACAGTATGTATGACAGTAACTACTGTATGACAATAAGATACGTAATGTCCATATGATATTTGTGACCACAGTATGTATGACAGTAACTACTGTATGACAATAAGATACGTAATGTCCATGTGATATTTGTGACCACAGTATGTATGACAGTAACTACTGTATGACAATAAGATACGTAATGTCCATGTGATATTTGTGACCACAGTATGTATGACAGTAACTACTGTATGACAATAAGATACGTAATGTCCATGTGATATTTGTGACCACAGTATGTATGACAGTAACTACTGTATGACAATAAGATACGTAATGTCCATGTGATATTTGTGACCACAGTATGTATGACAGTAACTACTGTATGACAATAAGATACGTAATGTCCATATGATATTTGTGACCACAGTATGTATGACAGTAACTACTGTATGACAATAAGATACGTAATGTCCATATGATATTTGTGACCACAGTATGTATGACAGTAACTACTGTATGACAATAAGATACGTAATGTCCATGTGATATTTGTGACCACAGTATGTATGACAGTAACTACTGTATGACAATAAGATACGTAATGTCCATATGATATTTGTGACCACAGTATGTATGACAGTAACTACTGTATGACAATAAGATACGTAATGTCCATATGATATTTGTGACCACAGTATGTATGACAGTAACTACTGTATGACAATAAGATACGTAATGTCCATATGATATTTGTGACCACAGTATGTATGACAGTAACTACTGTATGACAATAAGATACGTAATGTCCATGTGATATTTGTGACCACAGTATGTATGACAGTAACTACTGTATGACAATAAGATACGTAATGTCCATATGATATTTGTGACCACAGTATGTATGACAGTAACTACTGTATGACAATAAGATACGTAATGTCCATATGATATTTGTGACCACAGTATGTATGACAGTAACTACTGTATGACAATAAGATACGTAATGTCCATGTGATATTTGTGACCACAGTATGTATGACAGTAACTACTGTATGACAATAAGATACGTAATGTCCATATGATATTTGTGACCACAGTATGTATGACAGTAACTACTGTATGACAATAAGATACGTAATGTCCATGTGATATTTGTGACCACAGTATGTATGACAGTAACTACTGTATGACAATAAGATACGTAATGTCCATATGATATTTGTGACCACAGTATGTATGACAGTAACTACTGTATGACAATAAGATACGTAATGTCCATGTGATATTTGTGACCACAGTATGTATGACAGTAACTACTGTATGACAATAAGATACGTAATGTCCATGTGATATTTGTGACCACAGTATGTATGACAGTAACTACTGTATGACAATAAGATACGTAATGTCCATATGATATTTGTGACCACAGTATGTATGACAGTAACTACTGTATGACAATAAGATACGTAATGTCCATATGATATTTGTGACCACAGTATGTATGACAGTAACTACTGTATGACAATAAGATACGTAATGTCCATGTGATATTTGTGACCACAGTATGTATGACAGTAACTACTGTATGACAATAAGATACGTAATGTCCATGTGATATTTGTGACCACAGTATGTATGACAGTAACTACTGTATGACAATAAGATACGTAATGTCCATGTGATATTTGTGACCACAGTATGTATGACAGTAACTACTGTATGACAATAAGATACGTAATGTCCATGTGATATTTGTGACCACAGTATGTATGACAGTAACTACTGTATGACAATAAGATACGTAATGTCCATATGATATTTGTGACCACAGTATGTATGACAGTAACTATTGTATGACAATAAGATACGTAATGTCCATATGATATTTGTGACCACAGTATGTATGACAGTAACTACTGTATGACAATAAGATACGTAATGTCCATGTGATATTTGTGACCACAGTATGTATGACAGTAACTACTGTATGACAATAAGATACGTAATGTCCATATGATATTTGTGACCACAGTATGTATGACAGTAACTACTGTATGACAATAAGATACGTAATGTCCATATGATATTTGTGACCACAGTATGTATGACAGTAACTACTGTATGACAATAAGATACGTAATGTCCATATGATATTTGTGACCACAGTATGTATGACAGTAACTACTGTATGACAATAAGATACGTAATGTCCATGTGATATTTGTGACCACAGTATGTATGACAGTAACTACTGTATGACAATAAGATACGTAATGTCCATATGATATTTGTGACCACAGTATGTATGACAGTAACTACTGTATGACAATAAGATACGTAATGTCCATATGATATTTGTGACCACAGTATGTATGACAGTAACTACTGTATGACAATAAGATACGTAATGTCCATGTGATATTTGTGACCACAGTATGTATGACAGTAACTACTGTATGACAATAAGATACGTAATGTCCATATGATATTTGTGACCACAGTATGTATGACAGTAACTACTGTATGACAATAAGATACGTAATGTCCATGTGATATTTGTGACCACAGTATGTATGACAGTAACTACTGTATGACAATAAGATACGTAATGTCCATGTGATATTTGTGACCACAGTATGTATGACAGTAACTACTGTATGACAATAAGATACGTAATGTCCATGTGATATTTGTGACCACAGTATGTATGACAGTAACTACTGTATGACAATAAGATACGTAATGTCCATGTGATATTTGTGACCACAGTATGTATGACAGTAACTACTGTATGACAATAAGATACGTAATGTCCATGTGATATTTGTGACCACAGTATGTATGACAGTAACTACTGTATGACAATAAGATACGTAATGTCCATGTGATATTTGTGACCACAGTATGTATGACAGTAACTACTGTATGACAATAAGATACGTAATGTCCATATGATATTTGTGACCACAGTATGTATGACAGTAACTACTGTATGACAATAAGATACGTAATGTCCATGTGATATTTGTGACCACAGTATGTATGACAGTAACTACTGTATGACAATAAGATACGTAATGTCCATATGATATTTGTGACCACAGTATGTATGACAGTAACTACTGTATGACAATAAGATACGTAATGTCCATGTGATATTTGTGACCACAGTATGTATGACAGTAACTACTGTATGACAATAAGATACGTAATGTCCATATGTGTAACAGGAAATAAATGTGAACAATACTTTAATTAGAATTTTGCAATTCCTGAAACATAAAACATAATATTCTTGTCATTAACCTTCCCACTGTACGAGTAGCATTGGGTGAAGGTGGCTTTGATGGTGAATAAAACAAGTTTTGTTTTAATTTTAAGACATGTATAAAAACGATTGCATCTACTGTAAAATCCACATCTATTACTCATACATTTGAAAATTCTAAAAATATCATCCACTGACATCAATATTGAGTTAAGATGTTGAGTGATTCAAAAATTCTTCTACAACTGCAGCCTGTTGCTGTTGGATTCAACTGATTTGACATGTTGTCACAATATTACCCAACATGCACTATGTTTTTGATATCCAAAATAGTGTCAATGTACATTGGTAACTGAAATAAAGTTTTACTCAAAATATTTTATCTGCGATATATGGCGATTACTACACCACCACCCACCCACACGTCTTGCCATATATGGAGATTACTACACCACCACCCACCCACACGTCTTGCCATATATGGCAATTACTACACCACCACCCACCCACATGTCTTCCCATATATGGCAATTACTACACCACCACCCACCCACACGTCTTGCCATATATGGCAATTACTACACCACCACCCACCCACATGTCTTGCCATATATGGCTATTACTACACCACCACCCACCCACACGTCTTGCCATATAAGGTGATTACTACACCACCACCCACCCACACGTCTTGCCATATAAGGTGATTACTACACCACCACCCACCCACACGTCTAGCCATATATGGTGATTTCTACACCACCGCCAACCCACACGTCTTGCCATATATGGCGATTACTACACCACCACCCACACATCTTGCCATATATGGTGATTACTACACCACCACCACCCACACGTCTTGCCATATATGGTTGTGGGACTTCTACAAACTTAAGCGACCAACTATAATTTGTGAATTGGTATCTTACCAGTTTTGCTATTTTGAGGAAGTCCTCATAACAAGTTGGCATGATTAATGGTTCATCTTCTTTTACTTTGGTTGATGTCCGACCACTCTGAAGTCTTGCAATAAATGCGTCCAAGTTAGTCCCCATCTTCAAACTCCCAGTGTTCATTGCTTTCTCTGGTCCTGAAAAAGTTGCATCTTCTGTTGTACTTGTAGCTAGGCATTACCCTCTGCCATCAGCTGTACCATAAAAGGTGCAATCCGAGTTATTAAAACATAAGAGATTGGTTAGGTTTTAGGAACCCATGTTGAGATTCATTTACTAATCTGTGTTTTACAAGGAATTCCACCAAGTGGTCTGTAATAAGCATTTCTAATAAATTGCATAAAAGTAATGTTAAGCTCACTGGTCTGTAATTCTCTGTCTTGCTCCTCGATCCCTTTTTAAATAATGGTGTAATGTTTGCTTCTTTCCATTCTAGTGGAACAATTCCCTCTTTAAGTGACAAGTTAAACAACATAGCAAGTGATGTACTGATTTGGTCTACAATTTCCTTAAGCAGTTTTGATGGTATCCCGTCAACTCCAGGTAATTTGTTTTTTCCATGGCCTGTTACTATTACCCCAGGCCTGTTCCAAACTGTACAACAACAAGACCAATGGAGACTCAGCGACACTAAATTTTCCACAGACCACCGAAGAGGATGACTATATCCCATTCTTCGTGAGGAAGTGGAGGCTGCAGTGAAACCTCTGAAAAAGGAAAGTCAGCTGGAATTGACAACATACCAGCAGAACTGGTTCACGCTGGGAGAGAAGATCACCACCCTCAAAACAATCTGCGACAAGATCTGGCAGACAGGAGAATGGCCCACCCCATGGACCGAGTCACTGATCATCACACTTCCCAAGAAAGGCAACCTACAGCTGTGCCAAAACTATAGAACAATCAGCCTCATCGGCCACCCGAGCAAAGTCATGCTGAAGATCCTACTCAACAGACTCAAACTCCAGGCGGAAAAAATCATCGCTGAAGAACAGGCGTTTTTTTAAGCAGGATGGAGCACAAGTGAACAGATCTTCAACCTTAGAATCCTTTGTGAGAAACACCTTCAACATCAGCGAAGCCTGTACCATGTGTTCATAGACTTTAAGAAGGCCTTTGATAAGGTATGGCATATGGCCCCATGGGTTACCACGAGGAGGTACAATATTGGCTGCATGCAATCTTGTCCGAACCATTGAACATATATATGACAAGGCCACCAGTGCATTTATCTTCAATGGCAGCATAGGAGACTGGTTCGATCAACAGTTGGAGTTCGACAAGGATGCCTAATATCACCCATCCTCTTCAACAGCTCTCTGGATAGGATTATGAATGATGCCATGGAAAGCCATCAAGGCACTATCATCATTGGAGGCAGGACAATCACCAACCTTCACTTCGCTGATGACATCGACAGCTTAGCAGGAGAAGAACAAGAACTAGTCAAGTTGGTGGAGTGCCTCAACAAAACTTCTACAGCATACCGCATGGAGATCAGCACCGAAAAGACCAAACTGATGACAAACAACACACAAGGCATCAACACAGAGGTCAAAGTTAACAGACAGAGACTTGAAACTTCAAGCTTCAAGTACTTGGGATCAATCATCACAGATGAGGGTTCCAAACTTGAGATACTTGCCAGGATTGCACAGACAACAGCAGCACTTACAAGGTTGAAACCCATATGGAATGACAGTAACCTCAATGTCAGTTCGAAAATAAGGCTGATGCGCTCCCTTGTCATGTCCATCTTTCTATACGCTTGTGAAACATGGACCCTCTCAGCAGATCTACAGAAGAGGATACAAGCCATGGAAATGAGGTGCTTTCGGAAGATCTTGTGCATATCATACAAAGATAATAATAATAAGCACTTATATAGCGTTGTATTCAATCCTTAGTTCTGTTCAAAGCGCTTTACCAAAAAAGTTCACAATTATATGTCACTCATTTAGGTAGTGAAAGCGATTTTAAAAAGGTGTGTCTTCAGCGCCATCTTAAATGACGCAATAGTGTCACACTGTCTGACTGACTGTGGGAGATTGTTCCAAAGAACAGGGGCCACTTTGGAGAACGCACGGTCTCCAAAAGACTTGAGGCGTGTGGTTGGTACTGTGAGCAGACCAGCAGAATTCGATTGGAGGGAGCGTGTGGGCTGATATTCAACAAGAAGCTCGGAAATGTATTGCGGTGCAAGTCCGTGGAGTGCCTTGAAGGTGATCAGGAGAATTTTAAACGTAATTCTTTCTTGGATGGGGAGATTTCAGGACTGGTGTTACGTCATATGTAACATATGTTACTAACGAAGACGTTCCTCTAGCCTTGCAAACACCATCTTGCAAGGTGCTGTGAGAGGGGGGAGAAGAAGAAGTAGACAGAAAAAGAGATGGGAAGACAACATCAAAGAGTGGACAGGACTAGAGTTCGCCGACTACCATAAAAAAACTTAGGATTAGATACATTAAGGATATATATGAATATTTTTTTCTGGGTGGCTCCTACGATAATGATCAGTTCTGATCTTAGTAGGAGTCTCCCATCCCACAGCTACTTCTTTCGTTTTTTGCAAAAATATATATTTTGCTGAGTACATACCTGCAGTTGTATTGCATTTTTCGCATTTCGATATTGTTACATATGTTAGTATATATATATATATACAAACAAACAAAATACAATATATATATATGTGTGTGTATGTGCATATATTTACATAATTTGTATTTGTTTATATGCTGTTGGGAAAAATAAAAGTATCCTTATCCTTATTCAGAGGGCTGTGGAGAACAGAAAAACGTGGAGAGAGTTGGTTAAAAGGTCGTCAATGGTGCCCCAACAATCCTTACGGGTTATGGGAAAGTGAAGAACAATACCTAATTTTTTTACCTGTGTGGTATAGTCTTCCAGTATCAGTTGCTGAGGCTCCTAACTTGGTATATTTCAGGCATGCAGGAGCTTTCTAAGTTGATTAATTAAAATTGTAATCAGACTGTCATCCCCATTGGCATTGCTGATAATCATAACGCAACTGGGAAATCCTTATTTTTAATAGGTTTAGGTATTTGTAACTTAGTTAATATGCATAGACTAGTGCCATTCTGAATATTATTTACTATTTTTAATCTATTAACACTGTGTTGGTCTTTCTGACAAATAATTGTCAGATATGTGTTAGTGTCGTACAATATACTATAGACAGTCATAGACGAAGAAAAGCCCAGTAAGTTGGTCCACATAACGATACTGACATACCACTGACTGGTATTAGTCAGTTTTATATTGGCGTAATGGTCTGATGGTTTTTGCCAATTATTATATACACATACTTACTGCTATTGTTACATAGACATAGTATTAAAACTACCAGTGAGCGATATTTGGAGACATTTGGATCTGGTGCAACGCAAACAGTAATGCGATAAACTAGTACAATTTTATCGAACCAGTGGTGATTATAATCAGAATACCTGTGATTGTTTTCAATATAACGAAGCTGACATTGGCATAGAGGTTTTGACACTAGTTATTTCTTAAACATTTCAAGCGACACTCGCTAAGCGCGCCGGTTGCTATCAACAACCGATGAAGTTGTCAATAATAATGTTAGCTTGACACAACTACCGCGAAGGCACACTAACAAACCTAAACTATAAATAGGTCTACACAATGTTAAGATCAGTGCTTACCATATATGGGTAGCTCCCTTGTAGAAATGGACCATACCATGGCCCAGCGAATATAGCAGAACTGATCCAATATTGGCAATAATATTATATAGGGGAGACCGGGACACCATGCACGGTGGGGACCATATTCACCGAGTGTTATTTGTAATTTTATGGTAATTTAAAATGATGCTGGAAGAATTTAATCTGCTTTATGCCGGGCTTGTTACATGTGCGTATGAGCGAGCTGGGATAATTTTACCTAAAGTTACCCCACTTATTAACAGTTTTGGAGCAGCAAAACTAATCAAACTAGCTGATCGTGTAGTTGATATTGCAGGTTTGCTTTGGTAGCTATGTCACTTCATGCTACTTGTTTTTAATTGTTAGATTATCTGACACTGTATTATGTGTGACAAAAAAGTAGTGGAAGCTATATTTAAAGTACAGTACGTGTTCTGATATTGACGTCATCGGTGGATGGGGCACCACGCTCCTTTCATGCTAGGGGCACCATGCCCAATGTACATATTATAGTGCCCCAATCGCCATGTCCACAATAAATAACAATTTATTTAAGCAAATGCACTCAAATTTTTACAAATAAATATATAATCGTGTATGTTAGAATGCAATATTGCATGTATCTGTTTGTTTGTATGGTAGGTAATGGGTTCGTTTTAAATAAACATACTTACTAAGATCATGTATTACATATAGCACTACGCATTTAACAATGTGCATTCTATTAAGTAAATAAAGAATATATCTGAGTAAATTAGTGTATTTAACGGGTGATTTCTTAAAACAAAATGTTGAGGTATCACTGGGGAATTCGCTTTCGTTTTAACTATATTAAAATGTAGTGATAATTGTCACATGCCTTATAATTGTGGTGTTATCTACTAATTTAGTATAACACGTAAAAAGACATGAATACTAGATAAAGACAGAAGACATGTGTATATAGAAAATGGCTGTATTCAAGGAAGTCCCGGATGTAGAGGTAGGAGCGCGATAGCATAACACTACATATCCCTTTCGTGTCCTTTAAGGATACGAAGACAAGTCTACTCTATCTAATGATAGATGGTAAACAACCACCTATCACAAACACATCTCAAGGAATTATTCTGCCCTTTAGTGAGACGTGCCCCTGACTGATCTAAAATTCACAGATGGAGTCTTTGTGGTGGAACGGATGTCCGCTCCGATTGCGTCACGGTCGTCACAGGTGGAGCCGCAGAAGTGCGCACCACGCTTGGTGAAGCCTGTCTCGGTTGCGATGCCGAACGTTGCTGTCTCTCGTGTGATGACGAACGTGGCCGCGTCTCTTCATTGTTCGTGCTCGATTCAGCGGTCTCCGTAGTCGAGTAAAGTCAACCACAAGCAGATACGTCGTCTTCTTGAAATAAAACATGTCGGTGCCGACTTTCTGCCAAGGTCGCAGATTCGGCTCTGACGCAATCATCGATTCGACTGTGTTGCTACGCTCCATCGCACACGTAGTACGGTTCTTGACAAACTCCTCAAGCTGCCTGCTGAGTCCGGGCCACCAGACCGATGACTTGGCCCGCGAGCGACACTTGACCACACCTTGATGGCCCTCGTATAGCTTGTCTAACATAGTCAACCGCATCGACGCCGGTATGACGAGTCGTACCCCTTTCACTAGCAGACCGTGTTGTATTGTCAGTTTACTCTGGACTTGCCAATACGATCGCAAAGACGATGGCAACGATGGATGGTTTGGCCAACCCTCTAGGCAATATCGCATCACCTGGCGACAAACCTCGTCGTCTTGCTGTCTAGCCCTAATCTCGGCCAGACGCGTCTCGGTTGCCGGTATCCCACTCACCACCAGGCTCGCATACGCTGATACTTCGTCTGTGAATCGCGACTCCGCCACCGTCAGTGGTCGCACTAGTGGAGCGCGCGACAACGCATCAGCAGTGTAGAGGTTCTTGCCGGGCACATGACTGATCGTGTACGCATACCGCATCAGCCGCATACGGAATCGCTGTATGCGTGATGAAAGTTCATCTAGATTATTCTTGGTGCTAAGAAGTGGCACCAGAAGTCGGTGGTCAGTCTCGAAATGGAACGGCATTCCGTAGAGGAAGTCCGTAAATCTCTCAAGAGCCCACGTAGTCGCCAGAGCCTCCTTCTCAATCTGTGAGTAGCGCTCTTCCGTTGGCGTCATCGCCCTCGACGCGTACGCCACGGGTCGTATCGCGCCGTCGTCACTCTGCAGTAGCACCGCCCCCAGACCAAATGATGACGCATCTGCGGACACTGTCGTCGCTCTGTGTGGGTCGTACAGAGCCAGCACTGGAGTGTTGCTTAGGTCTGTCTTCACCGCATCAAAAGCTCGCTGTTGCCTCTCACCCCATGTCCACAGATTCTCTTTCATAAGTAGATCACGTAGTGGCTGAAATGTAGTCGACAAGTTGGCAGAAAACCTGTCTAGCTGGTTAGCCATACCCAGAAAGTGTCGAACGTCGCTCACGTTCCTGGGCTACTGCATCTCTGTGTTGGCTCGCACCTTCGCATGATCCGCCACGACCTCGTCAGCTGACACAATGTGACCAAGATACGACATGCTCGACTTGACAAAGTCGCACTTATCAAAGTTCAAAGTCACACCGTTATCCTCGAGACGACGAAAAACAGCCCTCACCCTCGCGTCGTGCTCTTCTACCGAACTGTCGAAGATGATGACATCGTCCATCAAACATAGAACACCAGGTAAATCATCAAGAATGCCACTCATCCGCTTCTGGTAGTACTCGGGAACCGAAGTGATTCGGAAAGGCAGCCTCTTGAAGCAATATATTCCGAAAGGAGTAATGAATGTCGTCAATTCTTGCGAAGACTGGGCTAGAGGGATCTGCCAGGAGCCTGAGCTAGAGGGATCTGCCAGGAGCCTGGGCTAGAGGGATCTGCCAGGAGCCTGACCTAGAGGGATCTGCCAGGAGCCTGAGTTAGAGGGATCTGCCAGGAGCCTGGGCTAGAGGGATCTGCCAGGAGCCTGAGCTAGAGGGATCTGCCAGGAGCCTGAGCTAGAGGGATCTGCCAGGAGCCTGGGCTAGAGGGATCTGTCAGGAGCCTGAGCTAGAGGGATCTGCCAGGAGCCTGAGCTAGAGGGATCTGCCAGGAGCCTGGGCTAGACGGATCTGCCAGGAGCCTGAGTTGGCGTCCAACTTAGTGAAGACCTTCGCGCCCGCCAGCCGACCGAGTGTCTGGTCGACTGAAGGAAGGTCGTGTTTCTCCCTCCTTACACTCTCGTTCAACTTCGTTAGGTCGACACAAATGCGAACTTTGTGTGTCTCCCTCTGCCCCTCAACGTCCGAAGAAGGGACAGCCTTCGGTTTCGCCACCACAACCATGCCAGCGCACCAGTCCGTCGGGCTTTCGATCCTGCTGATGACGTCAAGATTTTCCATTCTCTGAAGTTCCTTCCTGACGACCCCAAGCAACGGAATCGAGACTCGTCTCGGTGTATTCAACGCGATCGGCTTCGCGTCAGACCGTAGCTTGGTTTTGTACTCGCCATTCATCTTCCCTAGGCCTCCAAATAGCTTCGGTTTGTCGCGTCTGTAGACATCTGCAGCATTGACCGAGTCAACAGCAACACGTCTGACAAGATGAAGAGACTCGCACACTCTGCGACTGAGCAGTGACCTCGTCTGGCCATTGACGACGTACACGTCTTCGTGAATGACGACACCGTTTCGTGACAGCTTGCCACTGAACGTGCCCATGGTTTGTTGGACGCCGTAGTTCGCGCCTACAAGTGTTCTATTCGACCCGTCGATTCGTGGACTACCTGCTTTCTTGTAGTCGTTGACAGAGATAACAGTAACGTCGGCCCCAGTGTCCAAAGTGAAGCAAACGTTCGTGCAAAGGCGAGTGTCCATTGCCTCCAAAACAATGGTGGACGTCCACGGTTGGTCTTCGCCCTTCGTCACTTCGCCGAGAAAAAGTCTGACACTCTTCAACATATTCACGGAATCCATGATGATCTGTGAGCATGGTGGTTGTTCAGGCGCGATCACCACTGAAGGAAGATCGATCACAAATTTGCAGGTGGTACAGACGGTCTTGCAGGAAACGGCAGACCAACTAATCCGCATTAAACAGATGTCGACATTCGCCGAGATCGAAACTGATACAACGTCAAAAGAGTTCGTCTCCAGTCTGGTATTGCACTGTTGACCGAGTTTGCTAACCCTTTTTCTAGTGTTCCATTTAAACCGGAAGTTGTCACTCAAAAAAACAACCACAATCTATGTACCGCTCAATCATTCAGATAACATGTATAGGCCTACACGCTGAATGCAAATTCTGGCTGCATAAGAAGTAAGTCAGGCTAAGCACTGGCTGTGACCTCACACAGAGACAAACTCTGACAAGATTACGACTACGACTTTGGTGTCACAATAAGAAGCGAAATATCACATTGTGTCTCGAAACATTGTCAGCCAGAGAGACACGGGCAAACCAAATGGCTCCGTTAACAAATACGATTTATCAAATCTACGCAAAGTGTGGGGATGGTCCCTCTCCAGTGTGTTGCTGCGGGGTTGACTGGGCTTGTTAACCCAGTTTCTTTTCTTGTGTTCCATCTAACCAGGAAGATATCACTCAAATAGGGGCGGTGCGGTTGTCTATTTTTGCAGTAACTGCTCGGCGTAAGCGCAAAACTACCGTCCGACCAAGCTGTGCACCAGCGTTCTACGACACACAGTGTATGACGAGCGGGGTGTTCCGTTAGTTCCTCTCAATGTGGGTGCGGTGTTGCTGGTGCTCGCTACTGTTGTGATAATGATGACAAACATATTGACTGACACTACGTTAACTTGCTGTCATAGTACTTGTACATATGCGTATCTCGATGCAGTCACTGTTTTGGAAAATATGCATTGTGAAATGGACGGGTTTGCGCATGATGGTTGCTTAGTTGAATGGTAGTTCGTGATGATGTATTGTGAAATGGACGGGTTTGCGCATGATGGTTGCTTAGTTGAATGGTAGTTCGTGATGATGTATTGTGAAATGGACGGGTTTGCGCATGATGGTATGCTTAGTTGAATGGTAGTTCGTGATGATGTATTGTTAAATGGTGTTACCAGTTAATTAATTAATCAGTCAATCATTCAGTCTGTCAATCTAGTGTGTCCCATGATGTAGAATGCAAAACCAATCCATGCGCGAAATACGCCACGGCAGTACGAGTGTTTAATCAAACAATGAAAATAGTATTAATGATATTAATAATATCTCTAATAGTAATGGGAGTAAATAATAATAATAATAAAATAATAATCCATTTACCGAAACAGCTAGACAAAAGGCGAGTTTTCTGTTTTACTGACAAACTCCTTCATCTAAGATATTCTCTTATACCATTTCAATGATCTGCGTCATCAGTTCGTGCCATTCGACGCGGTTGAGAGCGCGCAGCTTTCTGATGTCCCCGGAACTGAGCACATAAAAGCCAACTTTGTACAAGTCCCCGTTCAGCATCATGGGCAATGTCACCCGAGGTCACCCACGAAAGCCGTCCCTGTCCGGCTTGAAGTATTCGTCAATTGCAAGCTGGGCAGGGTCGTTTCGTGGTTGTATGTTTGATAGCTGTGGCGCCGTCTACCGATTAAAGTAGTTTGCAACTAGTCGTGCTTTTAAATTATTTATGTTTTTTCACACGATCAACTTGGAAGGTGAGGTTGTCATTAGCAAAGCATGTCGTGGATATAATGCCACACGCTGGCTCTATAATACATACATATATAATTATATAAGAGGTGGGTTGTAGGAATCAGGGGGATTTACAACAATTTGCAGTCAGACACACCCCAAAATCATATGCACTGAAAACTGAACCCACCCCTGATTCATCCAGCCCTGCCGCAAACCTAGTTAACTATGTTAGTCCGGTATGAATAGTGACCCGATTTTCAATCCTAGCAAACAAATAACTAAATAAAATGCGTGAAACATCTTATATTGTAGAATACCTTTCACCGACATACGTTGGGAGTTTCAGATCCTTTGGTGGTATTTTTAAGAAGACACGCATTTGTCATAATTAAAAGTATCTAATTAATGTAAACGAAAATTGTGTCTAGCGTGTTAAAGGTTAGTAATAACTAATACATGTGTTTATTCTGTTTATTAATTCCGTAATCTCCTGAGGGGTGATGCGGCGAAATAACAGAAAATTGTGTATTTTTTAGTTTCAACGTTACAGTTTTTACCATAAAAAACATGAATAAACATATCGCACGCTCGTGTGATACATGTTCATTGTAGTGGCGAAAGCATATACAACCTGTATACCATCGGTACGCACAAATATACCAACTAAATGGCAGAAAATAGGATAAACCATTAGTTTTATTAGCAACTGCTGATTACCAAACAACAACACGAAAAAGCACGTCGCGAGCTCATGTTAAACATGTTTTATGAACTTTTATCGAACATTAATACACATATAAATAAACCGACAAACATCACTTTAAATTCAATCGTACGCTGATGTATGGACGTGTGGAACAATCTCAGTTTTTTCATGTAGGTTCCATCTATTCAGACATTCAATGGTAAAATAGACAAGTTGTGGTGAAGCCACCCAATCACGTTATAACACACTGCATCACCACTATCCTTGGCGTCAGATGAGTGAGCACACAACCACTATCCTTGGCGTCAGATGAGTGAGCACACAACCACTATCCTTGGTGTCAGATGAATGAGCACTTCACTACAACTGCCGATAAATATAAGAGCTGACGCAGCAGGCAGAATGCCTAAATGCGAGAAGATCATTCGTTCAGGTGACACGTAGTCAACTGCAGGTCAGTTGTATCCTTTCCAGGCGTACGAGTTTAGTGCGCCCATATCCCTGTAGATGGAATCCTTCTGGGTGCGTCTGGAGTCGGGGACTCCGATCTTCTCTGCGCTACGTAATCGCTCCACCTGCAACGACAGTGATAGTTCGTCTAAGGCTGGATTCAACCACAATACCTATCACGTATATTTACATAGCGTCCTTCTTGTACCACACTAATCAAAGGCGCTTCTAAGTCCATTGGTTAGAACAATGCTACATACAAAATAAATACAATACAGTCACATTGAAAACAATATATAAAATGTCGAAGACAGACTAAACATGCGTGTCTTCAGCTGTTTCTTGAAGGCATCAGCCAAGGGAGCTAGACGACGATCAAGTGGGAGATTGAACCCTGCTGTGGGGTAGCATTGGAGATAGCTCTAAAACAACATCCTGCTCTCCATGCGATGTGTTCAGTGACGGATTAAGGAGTAGTGGGCCAAACGCAACACCAAGATGTACATTTTATTATTTTAAACGACTATATATTTTTTGGCCAATCGAATATTTTATATCATCGTCTCAGCAAACACAACCTCTTCGTAATGTTGCCGTTATGATAACGTTAAAATAACTACTTATCACCAACGTTGTGATCGCAGTAATTTTAACGTTAAAATAACTGCTTATCACCAACGTTGAGATCGCAGTTATTTTAACGTTAAAATAACTGCTTATCACCAACGTTGTGATCGCAGTTATTTTAACGTGAAAATAACTGCTTATCACCAACGTTGTGATCGCAGTACGACTCTACCTCGGCACGACGGTGTGTACCTGCAGTGGAGTCGCACATTTTTGCTTAAGGAACGAGAATGAGTTGCATTCAACAATGGGACAGAAAGGTGTGAACTTCCTGTCAATGATGTCAATAACGTGCGATGCTCCGAGGAAAGTTGAATTTCCCTCACTAGATGGAAACTGTTCGTTGAGATAATCACAAAAGGTGGTACACTGAATATCGGGGTCTATGTTAGTGGTGCAAAGTTCGGCCATGTTATTAAGTGTCCCTAGTGGGTCATAAGTTGTCAGCAGGTACATGATATTGGTGGTCGTTCAGTGTACATCAGTGTCTCCGTTAGGAGGTAATTTACATTGGCGATGTGCACTATAGCAATGTGTTCAACGGAATTAACATATTTATATAATTGATTAAAATTCAATTAGTATGTCCAATGGTCCCAATGAAAATAAATCATTGCATGCAATACGAGACTCTGGCGGAGTAACATAACTAATCGGACATGGTCGAAGACCGCAATCGATTATGTAGGCTACTCTGACAGCCGTTGAATAGGCCTAAGTTTAAACCGTAAAACAGGTCGCAAGGTAGGGCCTAGTATTTATTTTGTATCGTATCCACACGCTAATTGTCGTTTTAATACTAAATTAAAAGTAGTTCTGTATTACGACACCCGCGTGTCATTTGATTAAGTGCTCCATGAGTTTGGGTATCTATAAATTAGTAATGTACTTCTTCCTTTTTTCTTTTTTTTCTTCTTCCATTATTGATCATCGGTCAAGCAGCTGATCCTTATTGTCATATGGGTTTAAGAAATGAGACCACCATATTTCTCGACTAAATACTGTCAAGGGGGTACCGCGAAATTTCGTTTATTTAAGGCCCTCGAAAAGTAATTAAACCTAGTCATATGTCCTTTTTCGACTGATCTCTTGCACGCTGTGACCAATATTTAACGTGAACATAACTAATTACGATCTAACCGTGCACGTCCAATTGGATCATGTTGCATTTGTGTATAACAACTGATATTGGTTTATACATTTAATTTGGGATATTAAATGACACCCGATGAGGACAGTATCAATTATGCTGGGCTTAAACCTTTGTTGCGAGTGGTCTGTTCGATCAACTAAAAACTGATGAGTCTTGCAATGTACGATGGCCCGCAACGTAGTCCATTTGATACTCATATGTGTCCAATAGCCAACCTAGAAATGTTCTATCCTATGAACTTTTGTTGTTGATTTGTACTCATATGGGGTCCTAGAACAAATTCAACTTGGTTGCCCAAACGGCAACTTTGGGTAACTCTGGTAATTTGCATAAATCCAAGATGGCCACTGGGCGGTATCTTGAAAATTTAACTTTTGAACTACTTGTTCTAGAATGATGTATACCACCTGTTTTAAGGGGTATTGGAGTGCGTAGCATCCATTTCTGATGTTCTTTTTACAATTCAATGTCAGACGGAAGGTCAGGTGAAGGTAAATGTGGACAACGAATGGAAACTTCTACTAATTTATATTTTAGTATATTCATGCACATAAATGGACAATCTTACAATATTTGACATCTGCTACACGTAGTGTATAGTGCATATATCATTATGAACATTGGCATTCATATTTCTTTGTGAGGGAAATTCTTGCATTAAGAAATCATGCACGAAAATCGTTGTAAGGATGATACATGGATTGATATTCATAACTATGAATAAAAGATAATCTTACATAATGCTGTGCTATAAGCGTAAGGTTTACGCTATCTTAGTAACTGCAGATATCGCCTAATAATCTTTATCATTTAATCAGGATCAGCAAGACCATCCTCAACATCTTCATGGCCTTCACCCTCCTCATCTACATCCTCATCCTCTACACTCTCATCCTCAAAATCCTCCTTCCCAGTATCCTCCATCTCGATACCCTCCTCGTCCCCAGCCTGAGCAGCCTTTTATGGCAGCCAGAAATTTCCGTGCTGCACTTCTTGCCCTGTGCCCTACACTCACAATGAATCACATCACACAGGTGTGGTGGACCTGATGAAAGGTTCAGCGTTTGAAGTGTATGTGGCCGCAGCATATCGGGGGCTGACAGGTGTCTTCAATGGGAAGTCCTGGGTGAAAGCCATGCGGTCCTTTCGGGGCGTAACAGCAGCGCTCTTGAAGCGGTTTCTATCAAAAAGGCCTCCATCCAACTGGCCGGCACTGGGTGGACAACTTCCTTCTCCCCAAACTCTTCGTCCACCAGTTTGAGCGTGCAGAGAGAGAGAGAGAGAGAGAGAGAGAGAGAGAGAGAGAGAGAGAGAGAGAGAGAGAGAGAGAGAGAGAGAGAGAGAGAGAGAGAGAGAGAGAGAGAGAGAGAGAGAGAGAGAGAGAGAGAGAGAGAGAGAGAGAGAGAGAGAGAGAGAGAGAGAGAGAGAGAGAGAGAGAGAGAGAGAGAGAGAGAGAGAGAGAGAGAGAGAGAGAGAGAGAGAGAGAGAGAGAGAGAGAGAGAGAGAGAGAGAGAGAGAGAGGGTGACATTTACTTCACGCAGTTGGCCATGGAGCGCATGCTGAAGTACTTCTTCTTCGCTGGACACGTGCAGTACGCCCGCTATCTCACTCAGTACCTGCTGGAGATATGTGTGCTTCCTGCTGAAGCCAAGGCAGACGTTGTGTCCGGCGCTTTTGACTGTCGATACCATGTGGAATACTGGAACGCTGTCTCTGGTGATCAGAATTGGCGAGCATACTGCTATCAAGATCGGAAAGGGAGCTCTCAAGGGCATGACTCTGAGCTAGTTTGTGAGTGGTCTGACGCCTTCCCCATCACCGTGCACGTGTCAGACCGCGTGGACTACATCTACTCTGCTGATCCACCAGGCCATTCTGCGCAGAAACAGCACAAGGAGGAGTTGAAGCACCGGCGTGTCTTGGATGTGGATGATCGGGGTCTCATTGATGCAGAGGTGGAGAAGTACCCTCACCCACTGGAAGATCACCGCTCTCGTCTGTACAATCCCGTCACCGGCCAAGTTGCTCTGCTGAAGTGAATGTGGCTTACTCGATTGTGCTTGGAGAAAAGATGCACAGCAAGTACATCGCCAGTTTTCTCGATGGGTTCTACGACACAATCAGTTCTCCCATCAAGATGGTGAACGTTCTAAAGAAGCAGGAGCATGGTTGTCTCCGCAAAGCCAACAAGTCGGGGTTGGTCAAGCGCCTGGGTGTGCTCGAGATCTCGCCAACAGCTGCTGAAATTGTCACAGTGGATGTTCAGCAGCTGTTCTACCGTGTCGTGTGGCAACACGGCGGCAGTCCCTCGGATCTGATCGCATCCATCCTGAGTCGTCTGAGTCACTATCCAGATGGTACTGAGAAAATCATTGTCTTCGACAAGTACCAAGATGTATCTGCCAAGGATCACGAGAGAATACGGCGGGCTGGTGAAGTACCCAACCATCACCAGTCCTGGAGAGCGTGTTGTCTAGTTTGACAAAACATTTTTATTTGGTACTATACAGCGTGATAAATCGAACTCAACAACTCGCACTATAGTTCCCAAAATGTTCTGTGATTCTCTCAGAATTTCGAGCCCCGAGATCGGGCCGTGGCAACACACTGCCGCTCGCATCGGACCCCCGACTCGCTGTCGGGGGTTCACCGTCATTCACAGAGTCCTTCTCAAAGCGGTCGAGGCGCGAAATCTCGCCGTTTCGCTTCACCCCTATCGCACACAGTTCACGCAAGGATCTTGTTGCGGGCGTCCCGCGCCAGTTGAGTATGCAAGCCGAGATATGCACGTTTTCTTCTCTCGTTTCGGCTGTCGCCGCGCACCATGCCCGGATGGCCGGTTTTTCGTAGTAGTCCACTTTTCGCTGGTGGGCTGCGTCCAAGTTGCTGTTGTCTGCTACGATGGACGTGTCTATGACGTAGCAGTCCCCATCGCGCCAGGCCACCAAGTCAGGTTTCCTGACCCCCGCGGGGGTAGGAATTGGGGGCTCCATCCGGGTGGAGTACCCCTGTTTCACCAGCACTGTGTTGAGGTATCTGTTGACACCGTCGTGCCGAGACACTCTTGATTCATGAGTCCGCGGGCACACTTGTAAGATGTGACCCAGGGACTCGGTTGCGTTACATGAGTCGCACTTGATGTTCGACTCGGGTCTACCGCGCGAGGCGCGCAAGGCGGTGGGAATTAAGTTACCCTTCAACCGGACGCAGTTTACAAAGCTTCGCCCGGTCAAAAAGGCCGTTCCGTCTACCATCCATCTATTCACAAAGCCTACCTCGCGACAACCTGCAAGACCTTTGCCGTCCACCGATGTATGTAGGCCGATTCTCATGGCCCTCTGAATTCCATCTCCGTCCCACAGAGGGCATCCAAACGCGGACCTTGGCTCCGACCACCGCCGAAAGTCCTTCCGGAATGCTGGCAGTTCAGTGACCCCCCCGTACAACGGGGTCCTGAGAGCTCATCAGTGCAGGAAAGAAGGTGACGATGGCGACTCGTGATGATGGTGCGTTTGGTCATGATGAGGTGGACACCACCATGATCTCCTATGTCATTGAAGCAGCCAACTCTAAAAAAAGCGTGATCCGTGTACTTAGCGACGACACAGACGTGTTGTTTGTCCTACTAGTCTAGTTTGTGTATTGTGGGAGATCCGGTGTATTGTGGGAGATCCAGGATGGCGTCTCCGCTCCTGTTATTGCTCAGGGTGACCTAGGTCCACCACACCTGTGTGATGTGATTCATTGTGAGTGTAGGGCACAGGACAAGAAGTGCAGCACGGAGGTTTGTGGCTGCCACAAAGAACATCTTTCGTGCACGTCATACTGCAACTGCTCTGGCGAAGAGGGCTGCTGTAATCCGTACACAAAGACAAAAGAGACTCAGGCTGGAGACGAGGAGGGTATCGAGATGGAGGATATTAAGGAGGAGGATTTTGAGGATGATAGTGTAGAGGATGAGGATATAGATTAGGAGGGTGAAGGCCATGAAGATGTTGAGGATGGTCTTGCTGATCCTGATTACCTGGATGATGAGTGGGGGTAGGTAAATAGTAAAGATTCTTTGGCGATATCTGCAGTTATTAAGATAGCATAAACCTTACGCTTATAGCATAACATTGTGTAAGACTTATATTTTTTCCATAGTCATGGACACCAATCCTTGTATCATCCTTACAATGACTTTCGTGCATGATTAATTAATGCAAGAATTTCCCTCACAAAGAAATATGAATGCCAAAGTTCATAATGATATTTGCACTATACACTACGTGTAGCAGATGTGACTACGTGTTTCAAATATGACTGGCTACTGTTTTTTCTCACGAACAAATGTGTCAAATATTGTAAGATTATCCATTTATGTGCATGAATAAATTAAAATATAGGTTACTATAAGTTTCCATTCATTGTCCACGAGTAATCAAACATTTGAACTTCACCTGTCCTTGACCTTGAATTGGAAACATCATAAATGGATTTTACGCACCCCAATACCCCTTAAAAGAGGTATCATACACCATTCTAACACAAGTAGTTCAAAAGTTAAATTTTCAAGATATCGCCCAGTGGCATCTGCAAATTACCAGAGTTGCCCAAAGTTGCCGTTTGGGCAACCAAGCTGAATTTGTTCTAGAACCCCATATGAGTACAAATCAACAACAAAAGTTCATAGGATAGAACATGTCTAGGTTCATGAAATGACAAATGGACTAACGCAACAAAACACGAGCCGCGTGTTGATTTGATCGGTACAACAGTTGTAGAACCGATTCATCATTCGAAAATTGAATAGCAGCTACACAAAATTGCGTTATGTACGATATGGTGTCAGACGAGACGGCGTCGTTGTTTGTTGATCAAACAGACGACTCGCAACAATAGTTTAGCAGTGTACGCCCAGAATTAGAGGGTTGTCCAACGAACCATGGCTTTGATGCCGTATCTGTCGAGGTCGGCTTGTTGTACCCGAGGGTGGACCGTCTCACGCCGCTGCACAGGGCGACTTAGTCGATCCACCGTCTGCTCCAGCTCATACGAC
Source organism: Escarpia spicata (assembly GCA_963995525.1). Taxonomy (NCBI): domain Eukaryota; kingdom Metazoa; phylum Annelida; class Polychaeta; order Sabellida; family Siboglinidae; genus Escarpia; species Escarpia spicata. The sequence goes on along the minus strand of OZ023216.1, from coordinate 51,187,340 downwards.
GTCAACTTCTGGTAGCCCAGGCCGAACTCCGGGTGCAGAATCGTGCCCCAGGGTTGCTTGGAACTCTTGGGACGCACGGACGAGCGAAATGTCGTCATCACTCAGCTCCGATGTGTTCTTTCTTTAAATGTAATAAATTGCAGTTATTGCCGTGTTGTGTGGTAACTTGCACGGCACATGTATGTAATATACAATATAACGGGTTATCAAGTTGGTCATGGGCATCCACAATAACGATGTTGTTACATATAAAAACAACAACAACTACAACAACAATAATAATAATAATAATAACAACAACGACAACAACAACAACAACGACGACGACGACAACAACGACGACGACGACGACAACAACAATAACAAAAATAACAACAACAACAACAACAACAACAACAATGTCAACACCGACAACATCAACAACAGTAGTAAAAATAATAATAATAGCAATTTTTACATACATTGTGCCACATCCAAATAAATGTTATGGGTGTTTGCAGTAATAATAATAATAATTATTATTATTGTTATGTTTACACAACTTTGTTGAGAGCTTTTAGCTATAATTATATATTTCAATTGAAATTACATTTTTGCGCAATTAAAGACAATTACCTGTATCAATCTAACTAAATGCTTCTGGATCTGCAATTTCAACTTTCTGACCGATCTTATGCTTAAGAGGTTGTCGACATGCAAATACACTCCTGGTGGTTGTCGTGACAACAAACATGAATCCAATATTCTCCACCTGCAATCACACATTGACGATGGTCGGCCTAACTTGTAAATTGTATACCAGTAATTACGTGGCACCGTGAGTTTAGCGAAGGTACAAAAGGCGTTGTTTTGTACGTTCGGTTGGCCAACTGAAATAAGCTATGCTACCTGTAATTTCACGTGCGTATGGTCATATCGGCTTTTCACCCCTTCTACGTTGAATACATGCTAATTAACCATTGCAGTATGACGCGACTATTACATAGAACGTTGATTAAGAATATCACAATACACATGTACGAACATGTGAATGGCCGGCCACTGAACATGTGAATGGCCGGCCACTGAACATGTGAATGGCCGGCCACTGAACATTTAATTATGCTCTAACAGTTAACGATTTACTCGCTGAAGAAAAGCATGCTCGCTAGACGTTTACACACGCTTGCCAACAAATTGCACCGCACCTTCCAAAGGAGGTGACCATTTCAAAGGCAAATATTTACAGTCGGCTACATTGTATGCTCGACCACTGGGGCACGATCGCGTGTAATCGAATGATACGCAAGGCACTTTGCCATAATTTATGTTTATATATTAATTTTATATCCTTACGATCGATTATAGTTAATCCGGTCTACTTCGCCGCGAGGTGTCTAGACGGCCCATTCACAGACAGACATTGATCGACATATCGGCAATCACATCACTTGCCCATATGTGTACGGTTGTGTGCACCAGCGTGTGCGTGTGTTCGTGTGTGCGTGTGTGCGTGTGTGCGTGTGTGCGTGTGTGCGTGTGTGCGTGTGTGCGTGTGTGTGTGCATTGTGTGTGTGTACTGTGTGTGTATGGATGCGTGCGTGTTCTTAAGTAATATAAATGCTATTGTTAATGTAATAATTATATAGTCTTCACCAACACCATGCACATGATAACTGAATGATAACAGTTAATTAACAGATTCAGAACAGTAAATATAGTATTATTATAACAAACCAATGATACATTGTATATGCATGTTGGATATTTGTATAGAATGTTTGTAGTTATAAGGTTTACATTGGTCAATTCCAACTGACCTCACGGGCGTTTTCTGTTATTCATCTCCCTACATGAAGTAGCGAAGGGGTTTTGGGGCGCTTTGACGCTTTCCCCTTCTGCATAGGGTTATAGTTTGGCAATTCATGGGTGAGTTCCACCACCTGTGTGTGGTTGGTTCCCCTCACCTTTGCTGTAATTTATTTATTAGAATTATATAGGCTAAGGCACTTCATGTATATATTGTATTATATGGTTTAATGTTTGGCTTAATACAAAGCTCTGGTACAAACTTACATCTGCCTTGTTATTTACAGCAAACTAGCTACGATTCTGAGTCAGTAACACCACTACACTAACAGGGAACACTGTCCCACATAAATATAGTATTATTTTAACAACCCAATAGTAATACTAATATTTAAATGTATGCTTGACTATGTCTTTGCATTCGCTTCAATGTCCAGTCACATATGTGCAATAGCTAGTCTCTATCCATCGTTGTTCCATTATGTAAATAAGGTAATGCGAGAGCTTCGCCTCTTGGGTTATGGTATTTAACTGGTATTATCCAAAGTTGATGTTGCTTATATGTACCGTACGCAACAGAAGCAACGAGGGCTATCACCCGTAAATTCGACGACCGAATCGCCGTCCTCGTGTAACATCACAAGTGCCCCAAATTACACATGTTCAGTGACATTAATTTAGCAAAGAAATGTGCCTACCTGGTTGACTACCTCAACTTGTCTTTTTCTCCAGCAGCAGGTATTCGTTCAGCAGTTCGCCTACTCGCAGCTACACTGACGTCTTGTTACGTGATCCAACGCTGCTGCGCTGTAGGCTGCATTCTAGGTATATTCACAATGTCATCGGTCGAACGTGCCGCCCGAGAATAGCATACAAGCACATGCGTTCTCACGCTCGCAAAACAAGAACGGCGATGTGAGAGAGATAAGTGATTACTTTAGAGCGTGTTATATCTTACACTGGTCTATGCATGAACAATATTGATCGCGTTTATTGAATTCCAATTGATCTATGGCGGGCGGATTAAATACCAAGCAACGCAGGTAACAGATCGAAACAACAGTAGGCCCTCGAATCAATTAAGCAGCGTATCCGTATTGCTTTGGGTTTATTCCGACGTTGCTAGTTAACTGATCCTGTTAATTGGGGATGCATCAAACAGTATCTACAATGTTAGAAACCCTTTCAATATCCGTTTAAATAAAACAGTGTTAAAGAAAACAATTACTAATAAATTGCTGCAACAGGCCAAAATATATGTTCACCCAGAGAGTGAGTGTGTGGGGGTGGGGGGGGGGGTGAATAAATGAGTGGGTGGGTGATTGAGTGAATGGATGGGTGGGTGAGTGAGTGGGTGGGTGAGTGAATGAGTGAATGAGTGAGTGGGTGGGTGAGTGAGTGAGTGGGTGGGTGAGTGAGTGAGTGGGTGGGTGGGTGGGTGAGTGAGTGAGTGAGTGAGTGAGTGAGTGAGTGAGTGAGTGAGTGAGTGAGTGAGTGAGTGAGTGAGTGAGTGAGTGAGTGAGTGAGTGAGTGAGTGAGTGAGTGAGTGAGTGAGTGAGTGAGTGAGTGAGTGAGTGAGTGAGTGAGTGAGTGAGTGAGTGAGTGAGTGAGTGAGTGAGTGAGTGAGTGAGTGAGTGAGTGAGTGAGTGAGTGAGTGAGTGAGTGAGTGAGTGAGTGAGTGAGTGAGTGAGTGAGTGAGTGAGTGATTGGGTGATTGGGTGAGTGAGTGAGTGAGTGAGTGATTGGATGGGTGAATGAGTGAGTGGGTGGGTGAGTCGGTGAGTGAGCGAGTGGTTGTGTTGGTGCGTGAGTGAATGAATAGGTGGGTGAGTGAGTGAGTGAGTGAGTGAATGAGTGGGTGGGTGAATGAGTGAGTGAGTGAGTGAGTGAGTGAGTGAGTGAGTGAGTGAGTGAGTGAGTGAGTGAGTGAGTGAGTGAGTGAGTGAGTGAGTGAGTGAGTGAGTGAGTGAGTGAGTGAGTGAGTGAGTGAGTGAGTGAGTGAGTGAGTGAGTGAGTGAGTGAGTGAGTGAGTGAGTGAGTGAGTGAGTGAGTGAGTGAGTGAGTGAGTGAGTGAGTGAGTGAGTGAGTGAGTGAGTGAGTGAGTGAGTGAGTGAGTGAGTGAGTGAGTGAGTGAGTGAGTGAGTGAGTGAGTGAGTGAGTGAGTGAGTGAGTGAGTGAGTGAGTGAGTGAGTGAGTGAGTGAGTGAGTGAGTGAGTGAGTGAGTGAGTGAGTGAGTGAGTGAGTGAGTGAGTGAGTGAGTGAGTGAGTGAGTGAGTGAGTGAGTGAGTGAGTGAGTGAGTGAGTGAGTGAGTGAGTGAGTGAGTGAGTGAGTGAGTGAGTGAGTGAGTGAGTGAGTGAGTGAGTGAGTGAGTGAGTGAGTGAGTGAGTGAGTGAGTGAGTGAGTGAGTGAGTGAGTGCGTGAGTGAGTGCGTGAGTGAGTGCTATAGGATTACATATAGGATTGCAATTCTGTAGACTATCCTACAAATTGTCTATAGTTACTGCAATTTCTAATGAAATCTATATACTATCATACGTAATTTCTCCAAAATATCTGTCATGTTTACAGCAGCATATTTTCTATTTAGAATTTCATGGCAAGGGCAAACTAACTATTTTCTACGTGAATGGGTTGCATTCTCTCTCCTCACACAGCACTCTCAACAGGTACAAACGCGTTCCAACTGCCACCCCCTTGCCGATGTATTAGGGGGATAATTAGGGGATATACATATCCCCACCGACCCAATTTATTGGAGACCTTAGAGCTCTAGTACCCACCCACCCCCTCTCCTGGTTACGACGTCATGATGGTCAATATTAATACTATTTTAACTCGGTAGGTGGCAAGATAATAATGATTCATTCGTTAGGTGGCAGCATCTATGCGTGTTGACAAATGGGAACGTGTACAACAAAATGTGTACATTTTGAGTTTTGTTGTAACGCATAATTACTGTAAATTTTACATTAACAGTAATCGCAGGACACGTCACCAGATTCTATATCGCATGGTGAATCTCAGGTATAGTATGAATGCTTATAACACGGTTTCACAAAGCAGATTTAGCATATCGTCTCACATGAACCTCGGCGGAGATCTCGACGGCCCTGGCGCCTGGGTCTGGGCTGGGGCTGCCGTTGAGGCTTGGCGGCAGTGTAATAGACTAATACATTGGCATGCATGCAGAAATTACAGAATCCACATCGGTTACGCCCATATGTGCATGACCTACTATTGTAGGCAATGTAGCCTATAGGGCAATCCTAATGATTGGAATATATCTCGACTATCTAGTCTACCTGAACTTTGATTTTGAAGTTGTGAGAGTGTGTCGCTGTCAGTGACCTAACTTGGAGACAGGTCACGGTCATGCAGGGTAAAGACGTACTCAAGGGAAATTGATGTGAGGGCTGTACATATAAATCGGTGACAGTGTGTGGAGTAAATTTATAGTCTTTCATAGAATTAGACTAGCTCTTCTAGTTCAAGTTTTATTGTTTCCAAAGCTCGGCAACATTCTATGGTATAGAATAAATCTATTTAACTGACAAGACTACAGGTATATATTTATGGTTCTAATTCTAAAGAATGCCAAGCTTTATGGTCTTATTCAGGTCTCATCCATTGATTCTTGAAACCAACACTAAACCAACCGTTCTATGCAGGCACCAAGGATAGTCACTGCCACTCGGTGCTTGTCATCCACAGTGGTTCTTTTACATCCCAAATTAAGACAGGATCAACACATTTACATGATTTCTGAGTCATGAAGGATACATCGGACCCAATTTTGACAGCCAGGTTTTTACACCAAATGTATCATGCCCGGATCAGTTTTTTTTAACTTGGAGTGCTGGCATGCCATGCAGATGTGCTAACCACTACACTAATGCATTCTCTAAACATACCCATTGTCTAGAGTCCAACATGAATTCAAAATCATAATTCAAAGAACGAGGAGTATACAAGTGATATATATATACACACAGACACACACACATATATATATATATATAACACCCAGAAGGAATTACTAGAAAATGCAGTAATGCTAGCCAATTTTAATAACACACTGGCTCATGAGAATGGAAGTCTGGTAATTAATATGGGATTCCCTGGAATTTTTATATTTTTTACATGAGGCACAGGCATTTGCATGGTTCCTGCAGCCCCAATTACAATGAAAGCAACTATGACAAAGTGCAATGTTGTGATTCAGTGAACTTCCATACAACACATATGCTGTCTTCCAAGGGAAATGTAGTCAACTTTGATTCCCCCTTGGCTTGTATGATTTGTACAGAGTATCAGTTATAGCCCAGACCAACTATACATTCTACATATATTATCTTAGCGAGACGTTACAGTAGCAAACTCCTAATGAAACCTTCCTCATTGGGAGGATTAGCAATCATGTGACATCCGGTCTCATATCCTAGCAACGGGCTGTACACAACAACTGCATCAAGGTTTGTCAGCGTCTTATGTATTCAAGCAAGAGAAACACTCCACTATTTTTCACCTGACGTACATGTATGTTACTGTCAGCCTTTGGTGTTGGCATTATCCATTAAAATTCTGCACAACATTCGGTTGTGTATAGCCGGTGACCTTGACGACCTCATACAAAATAAGGGCAATGGCGTAGTACTAATGGTCCCAATTGATGTATCTAGTACGTCGCGGTTTGCCATACAAAATGTGCAACGAAATGTTTGAACCCAACAGGTCACGTGATGGATTGGTTAATTACATTTATCGTTGTGTTCTGTGGACAGAGATGACTGCTAAATGTGAACAACTCATCAGTAAGCTTCAGTGGATGAAGCAGAAGGAGATTTGGCCGAACGGACCGAGATACCTGTGGACTGACGCCCACGGAGTCTGTGCTCTCCTCACTCTCTACCATGAGCTCAAGGTCAGAACACATGATTTTTAGGTAACGTTTGTCAGGGTGTGTCAGGCCTTTATGCAGGATCAAATTTTGACTACTCCAAAACTGTCCTGGTAGATATTTTCATCTGCGTGCACACATACAAACAAGTGTTTACAGAAATACTGTATATGTGTGACATTGTGACGTATAGTAATTTTGGACACAGTCAATAATGAATAAGCTTTTTTTGCTCCTCAAATTTCTACCCGACCAAATTCAAATTTCAACCCAACCAAAAACAAACTTTATCCATCCAAATGTTGATAAAGCCATGATGCCCCCGGGAGTCTGTGTTCTTCTCACTCTCTAACATGAAGTCAATATCAGAACACATAACATAAGATAATGCTTTATTGTCTCAACTATGGAGTTGAGAAATTTGTCTTGGGTGAGAACAGACATGACTTCAATATGTACATAAAACCATAAAACCAATCAATAAAAACATCAGATAAATAATAAACAATATATACATACACATTACTTATTCTAAAACGACAAGTGACACTGTGGCAGGAGGCATGAATTAAGTTGTTTAATAGACAGTGGCACGAATAAGTGTTTGTATCTATTAAACCTACACCGATGAGTTATATAACGTCTGCCAGATGGCAGGAGCTGAAATTCATTATGCAGAACATGTTTAGTATAATAAATAATCTTGACTGACTGTCTTAATGTCTGTTCAATAATCTCCTGAAGGGAGATCATGGGAGATGTGGAACCTGTGATTTTCAGTTATCATCAATCGAGAAAGCTGTGATTTTAACTGAACAGACAGATTGCCAAACCAAGCAGTAATCACATTAAGGTGATATCTATCATAGGGCGTGGTGGTCAGTCGGTAGAGCACTGGATCATCTGGGGTTCGAATTGTACTACTGACCACCATTTTGAAAGTTGGGCAATTTTGTTCACCCCTTGCTGCTTGTGTGTTTTGGAAGAGGCACTGTTCCCTCTTCTTCCTAGTGTCTACGACAGCACAACTAAATATCACATGCATGCAAGAGGTAAATGTGTAACCAGTACACATTACCCCCTACAGGTTAAACCTATAGTGCCAAAGCCAATCTAGCAGGACTTTCGTGTTTTGGAGTAATGCTCCAGATATGAGAGCATTGAAATTATACATACATTTGAGTAAGGAAGATCTCTAGGTAGATTATACGTGTTCGACTAACCTTGCAAACACAATTTATTGGCATCAAATTATGTTTAAAATTGTTATAACATTTTATTTTCTTGGAAATATATTTACTCCCTTCTATGAGGCTTGTTTACTCACTTATTTTGTTCCATAACATTCAACATTCCGTCACCTTCATCGGAAATTCACGGCTGCCACAATTAGAATACTTGGACAATTACATTCAAACAATTACATTTATCTAATTAGTCCCTTGCTTTGATAATGATTGAAACTGAATTTGGGACTGAAACTTTCAAAGTTACATGCGTTGGTCCTTTCCATTTGGACTGTATACATCCGAGTCATGGACCCTCACAGTGGAACTACAAAGGAAAACTGCAGAAAAGAATCCTCGGCCCATCTCCTACACCGACCACGCCACCAACAAGGAAATCCACAAAGTTCATCACTCAGTACATGGGTCACCGAGTAGATCTTTGACCACAGTGAAGGTAACGAAGCAGAGATAGTATGGGCACGTCAGAAGATCGAGTGGGCTCTCAAAAACAACCCTTCAAGGAACAGTGCCAGGGAAAAGAAGACAGGGAAGACAGAGGAAGAGATGGACAAACAACATTGACGGATGGACCGAGAAGACCTTCGCAGACATCCAGGCCCTAGCACACAACCGCAAGACTGGCACTGACTCATGCAGCATTCATTGGTGCAGTGCTCCTATGACTTAGACAGGTTACTGGATCAGTAAGCAAAGATAAGTTCTTTAATAGCACTGTATCCAGTCCTCAGAACTGCTCAAAGCGCTTTACACTTTACTCCCTGGCAGACCTGTTCAATCAAACACCGTCTTGACTTCTCTGGGAATCATTCAGCTACGCATCTATTAATGTGCTAAGACTAATTGAACACAAATATCCACCACTGTATATAGCCAGGTACTCACTCATACAGCTGATTGAACTGGAGCAACGTAGAGTGAACGAACTAGCCCAAGGTTCAACACGCAGTCACAGGATTCGATACCAGGTTCTCACAATTGAGAGTCCGATGCTCTAGCAACTGCACTCCTGCGCTCCACACAGTAAGTAACTGATAATGGTATGTTTCTGTTGCCAGGACGAGGCATACTTGCAGCAGGCAGAGGCTGTGGTATCAGACGTCTACCGGGTCCTGGGAAGGGCCCGGGGACTAAGGATAGGGGAAGAGGCAGACAGGGACGGGCAGTACTTCCACTACCTCTCCAAGTGGATGTACGCACTCGGTCAGCTCGGCAAGTAAGATTTTAATTGGACGTTGTTTGTTCCTTGTTTTTTATGTATTAATTTATATGATGTTCTTAAGATTATAATAAATATGATGATGGTATATACTGCTTGACAATCTGGTTTAGGAAGCCCAAAACATTGTTTGCTACAGTGTATTTGAAATGTTACTGTGTGAGAAGTAAATAAAATAACCAGATTATAAACGACTAAGTATTGGCCATGTAAAACACGATGGCTTAATTGCAAAGCTCTTTGATGTTTATTCCAGTCGTGATATTCATACTCACAAGAAAGGCATTTCAGCGAGCTCCATGTTGATAATTACCACGCGGGCTGATTTCAGGCCATGGATCAGGGATCTGTTCCTGTTTAGAGAATCAGCCTGGGGTGACAATTATTAGCAGGAAATTAATGTGGGATCATCGCAATGGCAACAACATAAATAGGCTAATAGGCTTTTATTCATAGTCTGCTCTTTTTAAGGTTGAAAGGTTGAACTTGTGAGTTTGGCAGGAAACATACCTTCAGTCAGTGTATTTATTCTAGTTTTAAGAAAATGTTATTAGTAAATGAGAAACAGAGACCTTTGGTTTAAATAATGCCATAATCTGATCAAATTGGTTTATATGCCCCATCTGCCTAAAACAGAGTCAGGAGTGTTTACAAATAATGATATGATATACTGTATTTCGCTATATATTTATGTCTAGTTTTTAATGATAAAAAGTCTCGGTAATTACAATTAAAACATGTCACCTGCCACAACGAAAATAATTAACTATATCTGAGACTGGCCAGTTGACTTGGAATGGCCATAATGTGGCTTAACGTTCTCGTTGTAGGGTTAAGCCAGAGTACCACCAGAGGGCAGTGCAGTTGGCAAAGGACATCCACCCCGCGTTTGTTGTTCCCGGAGTTGGCGTCCACTGGAAGATGAAGGAGGACTTGTCTGGACCTTACCCGGTAAGCAGGCCCTTGGCCAGTGGGGTGGGAATGAAATTAATATTGGGGGGCAGAGAACCGGAGCTTCAGCACCACTCTGCTGTTGGATCATGACATTGGAAGGCGGGAGGGGGGTTGTTGTTGAACATTTTTGCTGGCAGACCGCTGAAGCTGTAACTTCAGCATCTCTCCATTGGTCTTGGCTGAACTGATGACATGGGAAGACGGGTAGGGGGTGCTGTTGAATTTTGTGGCCACCATAGAACCATATGTCTACCCCCAGTGAAATTCCAGGGGGGCAATTGCCCCCCTGTTCCCACACCTATGTCCATGGCGTTGTTGGTGTTTGGGAGGGGGTGTGGTTTTTTATTTTCACATTGCAAAAATGTTTAATAATTTATGATATCCCAGACATTTTCTAGTGTTGGAATCAAATGGGAATGAAAGCGTAAAATTTAACAAATAATATTTGTTTAAAACAAATCTATCAAGATAAGTACAGGGTATGTGTGCCCTGTCACAACAAAGTGGATAATAAGTCGCAAAGGTGTGAAATAGAGCTTCATATATTTTTGGATTCCACAAATTATAAGTTTTAAAATGATACCTGTTGAAATATCTTCAGTATTTTTTAATTTCTTGCTAAAAAATTAAGCAAACTTTAAATGTGACATTTTTTAGGAACATATATTTAACAACTGGGCTATACGAGAAAAGCAATGCCCCTAGCAACCAGATATTTAGTATTTTCGATTATTTGTTGAGGAAAATGAGCTGTACATTGAAATGTGATATTATATGGTATGTGTCTGCCCCAATAAAAACTTGATGGGACATGCCTCACTGAGCTATTTTTGGCTCATGTGCAGAATAGGCTGGTGCAACTTAGTACCCGGTTCGTTGGTGTGGGTCATGTATATGTTTTGTATTTTGAAGTTAACGTAAGTAAAAAAAATTATTCTCGACTTCAGCATATAAAGTGGTGCAGCATTGTGATGCATTTCTTTTGAAGTAACTTTAAAAGTACCGTGTATACAGGAACCTTTCAAAACTCTCAAACTTCTGCTCAACAATACTTTTAAAGCAAACATAGACCTAGACAGCAATGGGAGGAGTGTATAGACCTAGACAGCAATGGGAGGAGTGTATAGACCTAGACAGCAATGGGAGGAGTGTATAGACCTAGACAGCAATGGGAGGAGTGTATAGACCTAGACAGCAATGGGAGGAGTGTATAGACCTAGACAGCAATGGGAGGAGTGTATAGACCTAGACAGCAATGGGAGGAGTGTATAGACCTAGACAGCAATGGGAGGAGTGTATAGACCTAGACAGCAGTGGGAGGAGTGTATAGACCTAGATAGCAGTGGGAGGAGTGTATAGACCTAGACAGCAGTGGGAGGAGTGTATAGACATAGACAGCAGTGGGAGGAGTGTATAGACCTAGACAGCAGTGGGAGGAGTGTATAGACGTAGACAGCAGTGGGAGGAGTGTATAGACCTAGACAGCAGTGGGAGGAGTGTATAGACGTAGACAGCAGTGGGAGGAGTGTATAGACGTAGACAGCAATGGGAGGAGTGTATAGACGTAGACAGCAATGGGAGGAGTGTATAGACCTAGACAGCAATGGGAGGAGTGTATAGACCTAGACAGCAATGGGAGGAGTGTATAGACCTAGACAGCAATGGGAGGAGTGTATAGACATAGACAGCAATGGGAGGAGTGTATAACGAGGGACTTGGAAGGATAGGGAGAGGAATCGAGAGCTAGAGCAAAAGATGGAGGGGAATGGAGACAGTTGGTGGAGAGAGCAGTGCAAGATAACTGATGGAATAGAAGAAGAAGAAAAGATCTGAAATCAACGAATGGAATCGAGGATGACAGGGAATCGCGGCCAGCCTCACCCCTGATGACAGGGAATCGCGGCCAGCCTCACCCCTGACGACAGGGAATCGCGGCCAGCCTCACCCCTGACGACAGGGAATCAAGACCAGCCTCACCCCTGACGACAGGGAATCAAGGCCAGCCTCACCCCTGACGACAGGGAAATCAAGGCCAGCCTCGCCCCTGATGACAGGGAATCAAGGCCAGCCTCCCCCTGATGACAGGGAATCAAGGCCAGCCTCACTCCTGACGACAGGGAATCAAGGCCAGCCTCACCCCTGATGAAAGGGAATCAAGGCCAGTCTCACCCCTGATGACAGGGAATCAAGGCCAGCTTCACCCCTAACGACAGGGAATCAAGGCCAGCCTCACCCCTGATGACAGGGAATCAAGGCCAGCCTCACCCCTGACGAAAGGGAATCAAAGCCAGCCTCACCCCTGATGACAGGGAATCAAGGCCAGCCTCACCCCTGACGACAGGGAATCAAGGCCAGCCTCACCCCTGACGACAGGGAATCAAGGCCAGCCTCACCCCTGACGACAGGGAATCAAGGCCAGCCTCACTCCTGACGACAGGGAATCAAAAGGAGAACAACATGGTCCATTCATCAGCATCACTGAGAGCAGCTCACAATGATACTGTCAATGGAACCATGACAGCGCGGAAAGTTCTGTCCAAATAAGATTCTGAAAGGCATCTATATTCTTTCTCAGAATATTCTTGACTTATTTGTGTTTGTAGGGTTTTGGTTTGGGTGGTTTGGACTACTACGACGGATACGTTCAGTACAAGCTGCTTGACCCGGTAGCCCTCTCGTCAGAGATTGGAGACATGGTACAGCTGATTGAGAAGAGCTACAGACAGTTCAGCTGCACGCAGGTACAAACACAATATTTGTTAGATCAATTTTATATTATAAATTTATAATAATAAGTATTTTATATTATAAATTTATAACAATAAGTACATCTTTATAATACTGCAAATCATGACAAAATCCATTCAGATTTTGGTGTTAACATTAATTAGTTAGGTAAATTATAATCAGTTAGTTAAAATGCAGTTAATATATTTCTCCACCTAACTTGGTTCTCATATTAGCACAGGTGTACGGAATTTTAGTGTATTAATGAATTACATTTTTTAAATTTAATTTAATTGTATTACTAGTCATTTAATCTTTACTTTGCATGGAAGGTGCCGTGTAACCATGATCACGTTTTTGTAATGAGAATAAAAGTATTTTTCAGCGTAACCATCCAGCATTGTATGAGCCTTTGTTACTGTTTTAATCAAGATTGTGATAAACCAATCAAGTTTAATGCTGATCAAGAACATACAACACCCAACAAGCAATGTTCATCTCTGGCTCAAAGTATCAATACCTGGGGGTCCTCAAACTACGTGTATCCCGCCCTGGGTTCTGGAGCACTGCGGGGTCCACCATGTAATTCCAGGGGGTCTTGCAACTTTATTTTAGAATTAGAATTATGTATGACATCCAAAGCTGGTGGCCACAGGTTTGAGGTGAAACAGGTTGGGAACATATGATACATACCAAGACTTTCAAACATATTAAAAACGTATTTCAGAGTTACTATACACATTAAGTAAACAGAGATTCCATAAATTTGTCAGATACTCATAAATTTATAATTATAGTTTAGTCCCCATGTGTTGAACTATTTGGTCCATCACCTAAATAAAAATTGCCATTTAGGCACTAGTCATACAATTATTTACAATAGTTTCCCTTGCTGGGATTGGAACAAGAGTATGCTTGCCATATTTTGAGGAATTGAACTTTGATATATTGTAAAAAAAAATTATAATATATGTCCCTTCTTGTAAAGCTTGATGGCGAAAACACCTTCTGCCTAAAACTTGTACGTTTTTCAAATGGCAGGGATTTAGTTCTTCATCTGCTCCCCAAATTGGTGTGGGGAGCAGATTGTCCTTCATGTGACTGAACCATTGCACTCTACGTTTCAGTTAACAATCAGTGTTGTATTTCTGTTGTAGCTGGCCTTCATTATCCATCTCACACTTCAATCCCTTTCTCTGTAAACCACCTTCAGGTCTACATTGCAGTTTTTTCTGTTGGACATGCAACATTTCAAAAGTGAAATCCATATTTTAACGTGAAATTGTGTATGTTTCCATAAACTATTCTGATCAAGTATCGCCATCTGCCAAGCTGTTGAATATAAATTTCCAATAAGTATTCCTACATCAAACAAAATCAGTTGTGATTTGTTGGAAATCAGCCTAGCATAATATGTATATTTTTCAAACTCTGTAAGATAGAAATAAAAATGTCTACTTGTGTTACAAATACACGGAAATACATACTTTAGCACAATGTCTACATTTCAAGCATAACAAAAAGTCATAGAGGGTATTCCTCCTAAAATTTTTATTGTATGAGGCATGTTTGTTTTGTTGGCATAATCTGTGAGTGCTGATATGTTTTCACCAACATGTCTAGATGTAGCAGCATGCACTGCAGTAACTTAGTATGTATGCTGTTAATTTAGAAAAAAAATGGTGTAGATGCCTCTAATAATTCTAATTCTGGTTTGAAGCAGTCTTCGGGACCCTCACCTTCCCTTTATCAGCATCATTGTGCCATCTGATCATGACGTCATTTGAGGATGTTGAAGGAGGGGTGACTCATAATGATGTTGATGAAGGCACCTTGAGGATAATGTTATCTCCACTGAGCCAGAATCATTGTCATTTTCAAAATGCCTTGTTGTGTTGTCGCAGGACCTTGGTCTTGGGGAAAGTCTTTGGATGAGTCATTTCTTCCCAGATGAGCCATGGGCAAAGGTCCTTCGGAAGAGGTGAGAGGAAAATGTCCACCTCACGATACATGTTTTATTAATATCAAAGCAAACTTATTTGTTTAGATAATTTAGTAAATAAACAGAAAAATCCGGTGAAATTGATTACCCATTTGTGTCGATGAACAGTGTGAGTAATGAGTTGGGTCGGTACATGTGTTAGGCCTTAAGTATAATATTTCAGTATCTGTATTGTTTTGAAATTACAAGTACTTAGTAGGTGGTCGAAAACCAGCAGAGAAACTGTTGTGCCCACAGAACTGTTATGACAATAAATAGCTCGACTTTTGTAATTTACACTCAAATTCTGTATGAACTTTTTCCTGTCTTCGAGATTATTGACAAGCATAAAGTAGTTTCACAAATAACTATGCATATAAACGAGGTTAAGTAACTGGCTTGTATTTATTACTGCCCCCTTCTTAAGATGATTGTTTGTGTACCCCCAGATCGGAGGAAAGTTTGGCGGACATGTGGATAAACACTGGCAATGGAGGCTTCTTTTGTCGTCATCCTCAACAGCGAAGCACCAAATTTGCGTTTACCAATTTTGGTGTGTCCTACGGTCTGGCAAGCTGGGGCCTTTGGCCTGAGAGGGTGTCGCGGATCAACCAGTTTTTCGAGTGCTACCAGTCACATGACGAATACGATACAAAGTCGATAACGCACGTGATGCATATGAATAGCATACACCCCGGTGTGCTGGTTGCGTCCTATCAGCCCCCGAAATGATCAACTTGGAATTAATGTACCCTTGGTTGTTCCCAGGAAAGAAAGCGGAATGGACTATGGATTTAGACATTTGTCAAAAATGGATGTCAAACTCCTGGATGTTTAATTCCATTGGAGAAAGATTGCTGCAAAGATGGGATAGGGTATTTTTAACTGGGTAATGATAATGTTACTGCTGGAGTGGTCTTGTTTCTAATTTTGTCTGATAAGGATTTGCATGTGGAAGAAACCCTGGTACGTGGTTTACATTTGATTGCAGATTAGTATTGGTGATGGTTAACTTATGTTGTTATCAAGACATGACGAACAGCTGCTTTGATAGTTAATTAACTTAATCTAACCTGTGGTATTGACACCCCAAGTTTGCTATGTGGGCATTGTAATAATTATAATATTACAACCAATCATTTTGTTATGTGGGCATTGTAATAATTACAATGTTACAACCAATCAGTTTGTTTGAACTGTATGGATTAAGTTTTTATACTGTGCATTGTTTTGTGATGTGTAAAATGAGAACGATAAACATATCTGAGTTCTTGATATAAACGCTTATGTTTTATTGACCGTAGTTGGTACATTTGTCACCAATGTACAACTTTACATGATTCAAATTAATAAATAGTGCAAAGTATTTTTGTTCTAACTATATGTGCGTACTATCACATAATGCATTGTGGAACGAGGCTGAAGTAAATTCAGCCAATGTTGTCTCATTTCATGGGGCATCTTGGTCTGTTATGATTATCGATTTCACCTGAATGTCTGTTGGTTTACAATTCGAAAAACCATGAAAAGTTCATAGAAATTATTGGTATAATGCCACAAAAAGAGTGGAAGCATTGTATGTATTCACTCAATAAATGTATCTTGTAAATCATACTCTATATATATTGGGCAATTTTATACAAATAGATAGACTTTCTCACTCACACTGTGACATCACAGTCTGATGAACACCTGCTACTAAAAGAAACAGTTTCACCAAATAATCACATGATGCATTTTTTCCTTGGACCACTGGCCTCTGATGTACCTATTGACAATGCATTTAAGAAAATAACATTTTAGTTATTTTGAGTTATTTACCTTTTCAGTGGACATACTGAGTGGTCAGTCATTTTCCAGCGGGCACCACAGTTTGTTGCCCTACGGGTGGGTGTAAGCTATGACCTCTGAACTAAAAATCGGCGGTGCATTAAAACAACAATAGTTATTATTTTTCTTATGTATATTGTGCTATGCTAGCCTTTATTAGAGCGCTTTTCTCATACCTGAAATACTTTAATGGTGACTGCTAGATGGAGCCACCAAAATTAGGATTGCTGAATGTAACGTTGTAGTGTTGATAATTTGTGATATACAGAGACAATGTGTCAAAGAGTTGTTTTTAAACAATTGCAAGCATTGAGCATTATTTCATTATGAATAAATATATTATAAGCCAAAATAACACAGTGGTTGATTGTTTCTCTTTGGAAGGTCGGAAAACATGCTGAAGACGATGTGGGTGGAGCCAGCACCTGACCGTGGGTACTTCTGCAGGGATCCGGGTCATAAGAATGTGAAATTTGCATTCACAAACTTTGGCGTTTCGTACGCTTTGCAGTCTGCAGGATTGTGGCCCGAGAGAGTGAACAAACTGAACACGTTCTTCGAGTCGTACAAGTCACATGACGAGTACGATAGTGACGCAATCACCCACGTGATGCACCTGAACAGTCTCCTACCTGGAGTGTTTGTGGCGTCGTACGTGTCTGTCAGTGGCTAATTGCTCTGGACTATATCTTGAAGGGATGTCGCAGTCGTCTCAACATCCCACGTACCGCCTGTTTTGGTTCATCTTCCCAACATCTATAAGACTAGTCTACCCCTTACTGCCTTAACATGTCTTAATAGTGACGTGTTTGTTAAACATAACTTGTTCGTATACCTTGTTTTTAATTTGATTCTGTGTGCATTTATTGTATTTATTGTCATTGTTTCAATTAAGATTATAATGTAAACACACTGTATATATGATGAATAAAATGTTCTTAATTGACAACTTGTTCATCCACCCTGTACCCTGTTGTTGGTTGATTTTGCTTATCCATTTCCGGACGTTGCAGCCTTGATGGATTGTGCATAGACAGCTCTTTCGTTTGCCAGTCTCCCCACACACTGCTGTACAAAGGAGAATTATATCACCTGCCTTAGCTCTTATACTGCTCTTTCCGTTCTTGTCCTTCAATGCTTCGAGTCACCAACCCACCCCCGTCTCTCACATGCTCATTGTCTTTGTCATTCTAAAATCTATCTTTACGCAGTCGTCTCAACTGTAGTCTTCCCCTTTTCATGCGGCCTTGATATTTTTCCAAACGAAAGTATTATTTCATCAAACTTGCCACTTCTATTGTGGTTTTTCTGTCCGTGCCACTGTCTCCAGATCACTCATGCATGTCGGTATTGCATACACTCAGGAATTTCTGTGTGCTTTTTTCCAAATTGTCTCGCATCTACCTTCTTCCATGCATTCGCCGCGCTTCTTCCTCTGAATGTTCGTCCTCGGCAGTCATTCCGTCAAAGTACACAAATTGCCTTGCTTGTTCTCCTTTCCATCAAAATTGTTGTTCAATTCATCTCTCTTCTTCCCTTCACGTCCTTGCTATTTTATCCCTGGCTCGGACCATTTTGTATAATCTGCTTCACACCATCGGCATCTATCTTGCTGTCACCATTTTGTATCCTGTCCCTCCTCTTTGATCGTCTCTATTTCGTTCCTTCATTCCGCATACGGCCTCTACTACTTCGTTTGTTCACCGCCCTTGGTTACTACGCTGTGACCCTTCCGCCCTTTTCCAATGTCCTACCTCGTTGTTCCTGTGCCGCTCTTACTAATGTTTGCCATTATTGTTTTATTTAACATTTATTGGTTAACATTAAGTTTCTTTTATCATAGGTGGGTCCGCTATAAGCCCTTTCAGGTTTTGTATGAACCTCCTTAATTGCACTGCAATCATAGTTTCAATCTGTATTACGTTGTCTTGTATCTTTGCAACTTCAATACACGTATTATTTTTATTATATTTATGCACAACAATCATGTAAATAGGTTTTTGTAATTGTATCTCATGTCTCTCGTCGTTAGTGCAATTACCAGTGGCGAATGAAACGAAATCCGTGGATTCATAGGACCAACCGGTAAACCAATGGTAGCATGACCCAATGTCAGGAGCCACGAAGGAAGCACATGGTATACTCCGAGGCAATATGTTTAGTTACAATGTGTGGTGTTTCAGTATTTGTAAGTGGCGATAATTCGGAAGGTTGTTTTTGTGTGCATTAGTTGTCGCATCAATGGACCGCATAGACAACCATATTCTCATATCAGACTCAAATGGGGAATACAATGGGGTCAACAACCGCTTGGCATACAGGATGTTGAACGAAATGTCAAATAGGCTATCGATGCATGCGTATTTAATTTCCGAAATGGTGCTTTGAATACAACAACATTGTGTGTGCGAGGCGGTAACAATATAATAAACTTAATGTCAACTGCAGTAAAGTAATGTGTTGGAGGAAAATGTTCCCAGGTGACAAACGGAATAACTCCTACGCGGCAAGGTTCATCGCGGCAGTTAACACTTATTATGAGCCACTTAGCGACCAATGTCTGGGCATTTATTTCAAATCATAGTTTAATTTTGCCCACTTGCGCTTGTACGTAAACTCGAACACACATGTTAGTAGCCAATTCTCGAATACGCCAATACCCTACAATCGTGGAGAACACTCCTGAACAGGTGGGTAATATGCACCTACATTTGGGGTTTTATTGGGCATTACACTACAGCGTGGTGTAAAATAGTGAAGGGTCAAGATTTGAAAACAATCGTACGGCGGCAGCCACATATTATGGAGAGTTTGCTAACACAGATCCATTGAATAGAAAGCAAATATAGTATGACTACACTTTGGAGTGACTTCTGATTAGGAATGCAATCGGTTTCTTGGACATATATATATTATATGTCAAAAACTGGCTGCACCCTTAATGATACTACTAATTAGTGTATCATGCATTGTGCACTGGCACAGTGACTATCGGACTCTCAGGCGAGAGAACTTGGGTTCCAATCTGCCGGGTCAAAACTCGAGCAAATTCGTCCACTCTATACGTTGCTCCAGTTCACGCTGCTGTATGCGTGAGTATCTGGCTATAGACAAGGGTGGATATTTGTGTACGAATAGTTTTTGTGCATTCATTATTTGCAACGTGGCTAAATGCTTCCCAAAACAATCGAAATAGTGTTCGATTGGACCGGTCTCAGGTCTGCAGGGAGTAAAGTGTAAAACGCATTGAACAGTCCTGAGGACTGGATACTGTGCTATATAAGAATTTGTCTTTACTTAGGTTTACTTTGATGTAATAGCAGACAGTGCCATTACTATCACAAATATATGTTAATGACTACAACATATTAGTCTAGAATGTGTTATTGTGTTTTCATTAACTTTGTGGTAAATGAACAATTAAAATGTAGAGTGTAGTAGTAGTGATTGGCGAAACGGTTTTCCCCGGAACAGTAGATGTTGAATAATAGCGCGATCCGAGCAATGAAGTTGGTTTGTTAAATGTGGCCCTTGAATGTCTCCAGTTATGGTAATTATTGATGGCAATGGTGCTGACTTAAGTTAGAACCGACGGTGGAATGAATCTATTAAAGATTTTGTATGTGTTGTGATGACGCAGGATTGAAACGTACTGCAGGAAATATAGATCCTGCCTGAAATGTAAAACGCTGACGTGTCATATCTATATATGGTTCAACATATGGAGAGGACCGTTATCATGATATGAGGGTAACGCTGATGTCATGATGTTTACACTGAACTGTTGCGGCGGCCTTTATTCTTATAGCATTATATTAAGACACCAATTCAGAATGGTGGTTTAAAGTGCATTCTCCTACAGGCGCCGAGATCCTGTTGCCTCTTTCTACGTTAATCCGTTTCCGCAAATCAATGGTCTCTGGTATACTAATTGGAGATGAATTAAACACGTCCGTAGATATATTGACTTGTTTACTAAGGATGTTACGTATTTGCTTAGCCACCTTTCGTATAAATATAAAATATGTACCGAGATTAGCTACTGTCCACACGAAGCCACTAGGTAGTTGGGTCTACCTGAAGGATTGAAAAGAAATGGCTACAGTGAAAATGTATATGTATTCTTATTTTGTACAAAGCTTCATAACACGAAACATAATTGATGGTACTTGTGATGGTGGTTGTTTGGTTTATAAGTATAAAGAGGATAAGCACAGGCACTTACATGCATGTCAGCTGAGAGTTGAAGCCATGAGTCATTTACATGGGATAAACTAACATTATCTGATGCCTTGGTCAGTCGTAGTGGCATCAGATGTTCAGAAACCACCAGTTCACTTATATTGTCGACTTTTGTGATATACATAATTGCTTCGGCTTAAGATAATGACTGAATAGTAGTCAGTTGCAAATTGCAATCTGTCCAGAACCTCAGAACCTGGCACTGCAGACAAGCAAGCAAATTGTCTTGACTACTTGACTTAAATAAATAACGAATAAATGCATAGTACTGCCGCTTTTGTGTGTTCTTCGCTTTGACTTTCAACATTATGAAACGTAAACGTAGCGGTCAATGTACGTGACTGTACTTGACTAAAAGTTTCAAAGTATTTGGTACTTGTACTTGAGTTTTTCACAAAGTACTTATACTTGTACTTCTATATATTTATTTAGATGAGTACTTCTACTTGTACTTGTACTTGTACTTGGCAAATATGAAAGTACTTCTACTTGTATTCAAGTACATTGTGCATGTACGTGACCCATCTCTGATACACACATACACACATACACACATACACACATACACACATACACACATACACACATACACACATACACACATACACACATACACACATACACACACGCATACACATACACCCACACCCATACGCACACACACACGCACACACAGACACGCACGCACACACACACAGACGCACACACATGGACACACACACGCACGCACACCCACCCATGCACATATACACACATATACACGGACACGCACACGAACACACACATACACACACAGACACACACACAGACGCAAACACACACACACGCACTTGCACAGACGCACACGCACACAGACACAAACGAACACGCACACACACACACCGACACACACAGAGACAGAGACACACATACACACACATGCACACGCACATACGCACAAACACATACACAAACGCATAGGCACACGCACAGGCACACACACGCAAACGCACACATACACACACACACAAACACACACACACACACACACACACACACACAAACACGCACACACACACACACACACACACGCACGCACACATACGTACACACGCACACACGCGCACACGCTCACACGCACACGCGCACACACGCACACAAACGCATACACATACAATGTGGGTGAGCCAAACTGACAAAAATGACTTAGCGATTTGATTCAAAATTTTTTTTGGTATACGGTTGTTGTCCAGAATGTTAGGGCCAATATTTTAAACATTGCAACAAAGAAACTGAACAGTAATTCATCGGCCGTGTAGAAAAAGGGAGTAAGGATTCCAAACATGTTGTTACTTTTATAACATTACGCCTTTTAGCCAGGGCTTAATATCATTATAATTGGTATTCCGTTGTGTCATGTTGTAAATACTCGTTTTGTTTGCGCAATAAAACCATCAATCGCTCGAGTGTGAGTTAAGTGGTGGAGCGGACAATTTCAAAATGCACAACACGACGTGCAGTCGTCGTTCGTCACGCAATCATGAGATGGGCTGTAGTAAACAAGTAACAATGCAGTACACAAATAACATCCGCACCGGGACACAACCATCGATCGCTGTATACAACAATGTTTGCCGTTAATGCGTTTGCGCAATTTCCGAAAGGTTAGTAAATTGAGTGGGATACATTAATACGAGACAGGCAGTGTAGCTGACGAAGTCCGCGACTGTATCGGTGGAAGAGTGACGCAATGTTAGATATTCCGGCGATCGATACGCCTAACAAACGAGCTCCGGTTTTTAATCGCATGGGAGATGCTATCACAAGTTTGGCGGATGTAAGAAATTTACCCAATGGTTTTTGTCCAGCTCCCAAATGCGAGAAAGCCCAGTTGTGAAAATATAACAGTAATTAAATAAAAGTTGAAACAGTATCCATTGTTTATTTGGTAAACGAATATTTACAAACAGACACTTGACAATTGACAATTTATGTATTGACATATTGTTAAGATACTTGACAGGAATAAGATAATTCACTTTATTCGAAGTTATACGCAGTGTAGCGCAGTGGCGCATTGGCTAGAGCTTCGGACTCTCAATCCAGATAACCCGGGTTCGAATCATATGCTGCTGTGTCGAACCTTGGGCAAGTTCGTTCACTCTACGTTGCGCCATTTCACTCAGCTGTGTGACAGAATACCGGCCTACATGTGGTGGTGGATATTTGTGCACAAATTGTCTTCGCACATTAACTGCAGCGTGGCGGAAGAGAAGTCGAAATGGTGTTCGATTGAACAGGTCTGCCAGGGAGTAAAGTGTAATGCACTTTGAGGAGTCTAAAGAACTGGATATTGCACTATTTGAGAACTTACCTTTTACTTGTACTTTTGAAACGGATTACCCTGATGACTCAATCCTAGGTGATCATAGAATATGTGACAACTGAATCGAAACAGTGAAGCTGCAGGCATAGGTAAACATTGTGTATGAAATAGTACTTTAAAACTGCTCGTCAAAACTGTGAAGCCACTGCGCATGATATGAAATAGTTTTGATTGTTTTTATATTAAAGATACAATATGTAACTTACAACTTTGACTGATTTCACTTTTGTTTTTCACAACTGGACAAACGATTCTTTTCACACTTGGGAGCTGGGCAGCAGACCGCTTGGCAAACGACTTTGGGCAACATACTACAGGACAAATGACCGTACTCAAAGGATTGCCATTCCAAGAGACTGGTGGTGTTTGTACTTATCCAGTTGGGGCTGTGCGCGTACGTTGATGTGATTGCATACTTGAATTAGTGTTAATATATGTTGGTATATGAGCAAGTGTGAATTTGTCAGCGTGTACGTTTGTACAAATGTGCATATACGCGCACGTATGCTTGCGGTTGTGTGCATGTTTTCGTGTGTGTGGGTATGTATGTGTTTGTGCGTGCATGGGTGTACGTGTATGAAGAAGTGATATTTATCCGTTGCATTGACCATGTTTGCCCAGATGCGAGCATTGAACACATATCATCAGTCACCCTCTACGGACTCTCTCTTCTTCTCCCCTCTACTTCCCGTGTCTACAAATGATTGTCGGCGTGGTATAGTACTCCACCATCGTATCAGATTTAGCAAGATTTAATAAGATTGTAGACCAGGGGCCGGTTTCGTAAAACGGCTAAGAACGTTCTTACTGCTAAGATGATTGTCTTAGTAAATTACGTGATTGTTTTAACATAAGCGAACATAGGAGTTTACGATACGTAATTGCGTAACTTTAAGTACGCTCCATGAAACCGGCTCCTGAGCTACAAACTCCAGACGGCATGCGGACATGGAAGAATTTGGCTTATCGAAAGTCCAACAATTCTCCACCTACGTATAGCCCGCCCTCACCAGTCAGCTGTCAATTTGTGAACATCTAAAAGAATGAATATTTTCCCACATCTAACCTACACTGTTCTTTGACTAATGCGGCATTGTGCCCTCTGGTTCTAGTGTCTTTACAGTTGAAGAAAATATTTCTATCAATATCTTCATAACCATTCAATTTAGCAAAACCTTCTATCAGTCAGCATTCAGTTTAGCGACAACACGTCTTTGTATTAAAAACTGTACCCCTAATTGGAAAATATCAGTGAAACTCGTGAGTAATGAACATGCCTGGTAAGAAGCATTGTCTTAATTCGGGTAACATTTTGTAACAAGCAGACCTGGATATAATCCATAGTGCTGAAAGTGATGGCGTAACAAACTAGGTGTGGGATAAAAGCTTTTAATTTTGTCACGCTGCCTCTCTGTACCAATTACAAGAAACTCTGTTTTATCAATATTTAACTTTAATCTACTCTCAGTCATTCAAACGACGATGTCATTATGGCAATTTCTCAGCTGATCTAAGGAGCAGTTAGTATTAGGCGTAGATAAAGAAATATAAATCTGGGTATCATCTGCATAAAGATGATGGCTTACATTATGACTGTTAATAACACAGTTTAGTGATGTGTAGAAAGTGAAAAGCAAAGGCCCAAGAACAGCACCCTGGGGAACATAAAGTGGGCAGTGCAGCCGAAAAGCAATTCTCAATGTTAATGGTTTGAAGAAAACCAGATCCGAGCTATGCCAGATATGCTGTACCATTTTGATAAACGTTTAACTAGAATGTTATGATCGATGGTATCAAAGGCAGCAGTAGAGAAAGTAAGGTTAGGGCAGTTACTTTACCGTATATCAATGTTTCAGTTAATATCGTTATGTACTTTTAAAAGAGCAGTTTCTGTTGAATGAAATTGGTTATATGTTGATTGTAACACATTAGTTAAGACATTAGTGTTAATGTGAGACCTTGGAGGGCTAGCTACTACATGTTATCGTATTTTAGAAATAAGGCAGGTTTGACTTGAATGACTTCTTAAGAACAGGACTGGACGCATTTGAAGTAATCGGGAAAGAAGCCAGAGCACAGTGATGCATTGAGGATATTTGGTATAGGTCTGAGTAATGTATCGAGACATGCTTTTAGCAGTATAGTCAAAAATGTATTGAGAGCACAATACTTATTAGGGAGTACATCATTATTTTCCTCACTTCTTCAATTGTAGCAGGTCCAAACGATACAAGTAGAGAATTTACGTGTGGAGAGTCCACACTTACAATACTTAAAGTATGTGCTTGGAAAGCCGAGCGAATAAGACTGATTTGTGTCCTTAAACTGAATAGAGAACGAGTCATACAAAGACTTGATTGATACATTATTAGTTAGCGATGGGGCAGGCCGTCAATGTAGAATGTTATTGATGAAGTACCATAACTGACGTGGACTGTTTGACTTATTTGTGACCATATTTGTGTACTAATCTGACTTAGCTTTGGCCATCTTTCTGTTACAAAGGTGACATTGTTTAGAATAACACGGTCTGTCCAGAGGTGAGCATGATTTGCGTCATATAAGCGCTCTAAATAACGACGGCGCTTTTATATTTCGGCGCCATTTCGGAAGTCATCCATGAAGCCGGTGGCAGACACACAGTGTTTTGACTCTATTGCTGTTATAGAGAAACGTTAACATTAGCAATGCTAGTCTGTTGGTCAGATAACCCATCCGAAACACTAGGTGTCTGGATATTGTTACGAGTTGAACGAGTTATCGAGAGGTCAAGCCAGTCGCCATGTATATGTGTCGAAAAGGTAACATACTATTTCATATCAAGTGATTTTAGGATATCGTCAAACGCACTTGTTGTTGTTGTAGAAGGTATATCTAAATGAAGATTAAAATCACACAAAAATGTAAAATTCTGAATGAATGTTTGCCAGATTTTCGAACAGATCCTGAAAGTCTTCAAAGAAATTTGCTGGGTGTCCTAGATGACGATAAATGCATATAAAGTAAGCGGAAAAAAATCTGAAATTTCAAAACAGATGGACAAAAAACTAGAGTATTCAGGATTATAATGTAAATTATCGTTGAACTGTTGCGACACCAGAGAGCCAACACCACCACATCGTCCAACTGAACGTGGCCGATGATGGAAAGTGTAACCAGAAGGATAAATGTCAGCAATCCATGCAGCTGTGTCATGTGGTCTAAAACAGGTCTCAGTGACAGCAAGGATGTCTATTTTCTTAGAAATGAGTAAATCACAAACTGAGGGTGTCTTATCTTGAAAAGATTGAACATTTGTAGTGGCTACCCGAATGTTACGCCTAACAGCTGGCCCAGGAGTCAGACTTACATCTCCTGCTACCAGTAGAATTATAGCTAATTTCAATGTTGGTGTAGAGCAGGGGATTGGCAGAAACCGTCCAATTAAAACAAATGTTAAGACATGGTAAACTGTGTAAACAGAACAACGAATCGTATATTGTCATGGGTTGAGTAAATGTTGCGTTGACAACCAACCATTACAAAGTAAGTGGCGTGCACAAGGCAAAATCATCACTTCTCAAAGCCACAGAACAGTATAAAAATAGAACACATAATATAAATTGTGGTGACATTGTTTTAATGACACAGTCTAGCGTCCTTTAAAGGTGAATTATTAATAAATACGCAGAATCTAAAAGTGATACGTTAACAACTACGATAACCGTAACTGTACAGGAACAGTTGAGAGCAGAAAAAGGGGGACCAATCTCAGCATTTCAATAATTGCTGAGAACCCAGCTAATGCGAACAAGTTTTAATAACTTCAAGCCATATGCCATAGTCAGTCTTACGAACTAACACCGTGTTATCACTCAGTCATCGTAAAACGTTCAATTTAGATTGAGAGATTAGAAGGTAATAAATCAATTCACCAGACAGTTATGCTAGTTCATAGAATAAGTAAAAAATTATCCACGGATATATGTATATATTGGTAAAGGTAAGAATAATTAATAGTGTAAATTAAAGCGGACAACAAAAATCAGGCCAGTAACTAAATAACTAAGGCACTCGTAATATAATCATTTCTAAGGCTAAATGCAGCCGCAGGAAAAAGGAGTTACAATTTTAAATGATGATAGAATAATAATATGCGTAGGACAAAATTTAGTCGATGAATTGTAACTTCAACGCCTATTAGGTGGAGGAGAATCAATTGCAGACACTACAGCAAAAACTACAACTCTCTAAGATATAGATAAGATGTATGTATGTATATTTAACAAGATATAAGACGATTGCCAGAAGAATTGCAGAGAATTAACTCTAGGTGGCAGGTGGACAAGGAAGCCCTTTGGCTTATCGAGAGTCCAACCCTTTTATATATATGTATCCCGCCCTTCTGAGCTGTGTCGATTTTATTTTTAAACATATTCAAGCTATTAACACCCACACAGTCAGCAGATAATATGTTCCATTCATTTACAGTCCTTTGTGAAAATGAGAACTTTCTTATATATAATCTATACTGCTCCTTTGCTAATGTAACTTCATGTCCTCTAGTCCTTCTATCTTTTTTAACTGAAAAAAAATCTATAAATATTGTCATAACCATTCAGTATTTTAAACACTTTTTTTTATCTGATCTCCTCTCAATCACCTGGTCTCCAGTGTTGTTAAACCAAATTCTTTATATATATATATATATATTATACAATTGACATTAATATTATATAATATACATAGTATTAATGTAAGTTGTAATTAGCAACACGAAGATCAGAATCACTTAACGAATAGTCATGAATGAATAAACCAAGTTACAGGGGAATCAAACAAGTAAAATGATTGCGTAAGTTAACTGTCTTATATAAATAACGGGCATGACGTCATGAGCACTAATACTGAAAAATATGAACCACGGCAACTAAAAACGTCTATGAATAAATCTTACGATACTTAGCTTGTGTTTGTATAGACTGTATATCAGCACCGTACGTTCAAGATAATATTATATAAAATTAAATAAACAAACAAAGCTGTAATAATAATAATAATAAAAGAAAAATAAAGAAATATAACCGCTACATAATGTTGAATGATTTCCTGTCGTCGCCTAGCAACCCACACATTTGATAAATAGTTATTTGACAAAAATGCAAAGAAATATATAACACAGTACCCAACGTCAATAAATCGAAGGAACATAATATTAATCTCTTAAATACCATATGCATAATACAACTGATAATATATATTCAAAGGCAACAACATAATTGCTTTATAATTGTATGACTTTTAAATGTATTATGTTGACGACTGTATACTATGAATCCAACTCGGCTGAGTTGTTAATAAAACATGTTATCTTGATTTCATCACCTATTCAATATAGGGATAAATATGCCACTATTGTGTCCCTTGCGTTAGTAGTGATTGACTAAAGGTGGTCACCAGAATGTTTGGTATTTATCACACGTTGTTCCCAGAATTGTAAGATTGACCAACGGTGGTTAGCGGAATTGTAGCAGTTGATTAAAGGTGGGCACCAAAATGGTAGGGCCTCCTATCGGTGGTCCGGGAACAGTAAGAGTGACGTCAGGTATTGTTCGGCAATGTTGTTGACAAAATGTGGTCCCTTTTATGATAAGGATCGCGTAATGATGATTCTATACTGCTATTACATAGCCAAACTTTACAAACTGAAAGTGTTTAACCAATATAGCAAAAAGTTGTGTTTGATTACAGGATGTTTCCGATGAGACGTTCAGCGGACCAACGTGTAAGGTCGGCAGCGTCGAATCGTCCGTCGCAGACAGACGTTGTAGAATGTGGAGTGGAGCAGGTCACTGTTAAAGATTCTCACTCGAATACAGCCAAGATTGCAGCTGATTGTGGACCGGAGAATGACAAGAGCATGGCTGCTACCGAGCTACTGAGGCTGGATATGAGGCAGGAGATGCAAGAAATAGGGCAAGAGATAAGACATGAGATGAGTGATATAAGAAAGGAGACGGGTGCGATGCGGAAGGAGATGATGGGTATCTTAACGGCGGTGCGAGCGATTGCGACACAAATAGGTGGAGCTATTGCGTCGTCTACTAATCTGGAGACTGCCATGATTACTTCCTCACGGCCAACAATGGAGTGTTTGCCAGAAGTAGCCGTTGACGCCTCCAACACAGGTATTGTAGCATCGTTGAATACTTTGTTTCAAATATTCCATTTCCCATCATATCATATCACAACAGGATCAAGTGTAAAATATAGTCAGGAATAAAATATGAACGAGGAAATTCAATAAATTTACCAAATAAATTTGTGTTTACGGCCCTTTTGTCTACACATTCTTTGTATATTACCTATTGTGGTGCATCCTAAGTATTGTCTTTGAAGTCGTCTGTCATGCATGTCTTCGTGGGTGTCAAGTTTGTTTCTCGCAGTATATTTGGAAGACAGATGTTGTTGTGTGATTCTTGACTTTACACCGACAGACTTTCATGTGGTATATTATTTGTGGTTATTTATGTATTAAGTTTAACTGTTAATGTTCCCACTTGAAGACAGTTGCCTGATGCATGCAACGTCCTCATCGCTCCTCGATCGTATGTCCTAAATAACTCATACTTCTCGGTAATGTTTATATTGTCCTTATCTATCTATATTTGTCGAATATTTGTCTACATCTGGAGAATCCCGTTGTTTTTGAGTGGATTAACTTGTCCTTCTTCCTGTTCCATGTTCCACAGGGGTGATGATCAGGGATGATCAGGCGAGGAATTGTTATACATACCATTGTTGAAACCATTGCTTCTTTTAAAACTGCATCCTCTCCATCGTCTCTCCCGTCTCGCTCTGTCTCGTTCTGTCTCTCTCTGCCTGTCACTGTCTCTCTCTGTCTCTTTCTGTATCACTATCTCTCTCTCTCTATTTTTCAGCTCCCCCGATCTTTTCAAATACCTCTTCACGCAGTACTCCCACATCTTTCCTGCTCATGTTAGAAGTTTCCGATTCATTCTGCCGGTTTCGTTAATATGCCTGAGTGAATTATATTAAGTGGCCTGCCCTCATTATCCTACTTCTTTCTTACTAATGTTTCAGTTCATCCATTCTCCTTTTCTCCACCCTCTTTATGCTCACAATTCTCCGAAACCAGTTGTTCTCGCAAACTTGCTGATTATGTTGTAGTTCTAGCTGCTTCAGTGTATCCGCAACGTGCAGGCATGCCGACGTTATTCACTCTCTCAAGACATCCCCTTCAGAGTTTCTTTATTGTTTTTCTACTATAAGCATTCGGTCCCGTTTGCATCAGACGTCGCAAGTGCTATGTCCGTTTACTTCCGGACCCCTTGTTCCAAGGTACACACAAAGCCATCCACTTTCTTGATCGCCTTTCCATCCATGATGTTCACCGCCTCTCTCTCTCTCTCTCTCTCTCTCTCTCTCTCTCTCTCTCTCTCTCTCTCTCTCTCTCTCTCTCTCT
>OZ023216.1:51109022-51156424 GCA_963995525.1 Escarpia spicata | reverse complement strand
TCTCCACGTTGTCCACAATTCATCTAGCATGAAGCACCTATATATTAGTGTCACTGGTCTGTCATCATCATCTACATGTTGATGTCATTTCAGATGTCGATGGCATAGGAAGCCGTGCAGTCACGAAGACTTCATGTTGACCGTAACAGATGCTGGAGTGTGTTATACGTTCAACGGTCAGATCAACGCCAACTCCATGGTCAACGCAAGTGGTACGTGACATTATTTTCTGTAATAATTACAGGTGGTATACTTTGTCTATAAATCACTTCTTATTATTACTATTATTTTGTGTTACAGGTGGTAGGCTTAGTCTATACGTCACTTCTTATTATTACTGTTTCGCAATGCATCCATCAATTGCAAGGCACTCACCTTATCTGGGGTGAAAATTAGTCTTTGTCATTGTCACCTAGGGGATGGTATTGGATTGTAATAATATCACAATAATATAAATTAGCCAAACACAGTTTAATGAAACATAAACATAGATAATATACGCATTGCCCTGTTACATTGTTAGAAATCATAACACTGTAAAGTTCACAGTCCATCCGTGCTGTCGCGGCACACAGTTCAACAAACTGCTTGATTCATTTCCCCGCACGTCTGCACCGCATCTACACGCGAATTGTTGCCGCTCAGTGACGCTGTCGTCCGCTGACGTGGCGCATCGTTGACGCTTCGCTTGTCTCGCGCCTGCCCGGTCGCCTTTCCACGCGTGTGACGCTCCACTGTGTATTCACTCCAGTGACGTTTACTCCAGCCCAGCCCGGGCAGCTATGTATTTAAAACAATATTACCACATAGTACACCGAAATGATATACATACATAAAGCTGCATATATCCAACCACATATGATATGATATACACTGTATGTTCACTCAACAACGATTCACAATAACTCTTTGCAATCTATAAACGTATTCCGGCAGTAACACGTAATAGTCATTATTCATATTAATACGTCTGCTTAGTCACAATATTATTATTATAAGTCTACTCACGGGTAAAATACCCCAACTCATGTCCCTTGACATCGACCGGCAAGCTTCTGTTCTTCTCACTTGCCCAGCGTCGACTGACAGTCCACTACACACGTTCGGCTGTCGCAACACAATGCATAACAGCGCTATACAGGTTCCTTTCTGTTCGCAGCACTATATTGCGCAACACAGCGCGCACATCTAAATCGCAACAGTCATTATGTGCGTCAGTCGCAATTATAGCCCCTGCATCGATAACAAGAATTATAGTAGCATTTTTCAACATAGTCTTAATTACATGTTAACCAAGTACGTCATATGTTTTGCTCTGACCATATATATGAGACATATCATCATCGTTTGAAGCAGCCACAAGTGATGTTTAATTAATAAAAAGTGGGAACACATCAGAACTTGTCAGCAATTGGGAAACACAGGTTCATCATGCATTCATTGGTCAACCACTTGAAAACAATTTTCTATGTGTGTGTTTGACCAAAAACTGTGCGTCGGTGCCATGTGCAGCTTTATTGACGTATAATATCACATTGTTATCAAAAAGTATATTTTATTCGAATTTGACAACATTGACAATAGTCCGGCAGTGAAATGCTACTTTGAGGGTGAACTTTGCAGTAGGGTCCGGACAAAGATTTTTTCAGTTTCTATATATTTAGGGTGTCCTTATAAGGAAACCGAGTGATGCCTGCATGGCACCCTCGAGAATTTGTCAAAACATGCAAATTAGTGTCACCATTACCAAATATTCTGTCTTCGTCAATATCTCAGAAACAATTAACACCAGAACAATAAATGATGTTTTGAAGGTCTGTGGTAGAGCTCAGAATGTTTCCAAAAGGATACAATATCGCACTACACCCAAAGTAATCAAATTAGGTGTTGCCATTTGCAAAATATTGAATTTTGCACATATCGCGGTATATGCTTAATAGCAAAATAGATGAAGTGTGTACCTGCGTTTTCAGGATATACAATATCGACGAGGACATTCAGGTAGTAATTATGTCAACCAGTTCCCACTTAATATGCAAATTGGCAGTCAGTGTTTTGTCAATATGTTCACAACTATTTATGACATCGTTTCAAATGTGGTGACTTACCCGATGTTCATATGGTTAGGGAATGTGATGGTGTTATCCAAAAGTTGATTTGTACACTGATATTCGAACAATCTTAATCGTTATATAAATCTGCCAATGCCATTTACGAAACATCGATTTTTTCCAATATCTTCGGAACTATTTATGACAGCGTTTCAAATTAGATGTCTAACTCTGTGCTCACATGGTCAGAAATTTCGACAGTGTCATCCAGAAAGCTGGAGGATACAGTCAGTGTACGAGTGCACAATAACACTGACATTTATAACAATATTGTAATCACCGTCCTACTGTTGCCGTATAGTTACAACCGTGGTGGTATGTGGTGTAGCGTACTGTGCTTTTCTAAGTTTATGTAGCGAAAGAAAGACGCACAGTGTGGTAAATAGCAATGCCCTTTATATACATTATAGAAAATGGTAGTAGCAGTGACAATGGACATTGCCGCATACTTAACGATGGACCAAAGGCAATTTCCCTTACAGGGTAGATCAGCAAAACAGCTGTCATTGGGAATTACTGATGATTGAATAACTACATAAGTGTAATAAATGAGGGGCCAAGATACCACATAAAAACCGCCTTGTTAGCTGTAGAGCCAGCAACTATGGCAGCCAAAGCTGGGGAAGTTGGGGACTGAGGGTGGGTGTCAGAAAACCAGCGGGATCGTTGACAATGCAGACTAGACTTCGTAGCTACTGGAGTCAGTCTGAGCTGCTAATCTGATCTCACTGAGAAGAACCCCTCCACTGTCATTATACAATTAACGTTAGAACAGTTGTGTCACATGTCAAAGCCAACATACAAAGATTTGGTACCCAGCTTGTACTGACCGGTCGTCCTTGTCTACTGTTTTACTGTTTTGCCACAGCCAGTACTCGTTTAGTAAAAAATATTTAATCAAATTATGGATTAAATACCGATTTCACTCACCATCGTAAGTAGCATATAGGGGCATGCATGCGCATACGCAATGATGTTTGTTCTTGTTATGGTAGCGCTTAAATTCGCTACCATAATGTTATTAATTATAAAAATAGGTCGATGACGTCATGAAATATACCATTGCGTATGCGTATTGATGTCTGTTTCCGACGGCGGCAAGCGCCTCCTGTTGAGTAAATGGTGAACTATGAAATCAGGTAAATTAGCACCACCTTTTGATTAAATGATGAACTATATAACTAGGTTGATGACGTCGTGAAATCGGTCAATGTTGTCATGAAATAGGTAATTGCACATGCGCAATTATGCTTATTTCTTACGATAACGCTCAAATTCGTTACCCTAATGTGGTAAATTATTAAAATAGGTCGATGACGTCATGAAATTTACCATTACGCATTATGTTAAATGATTTTTTCTTACCGTAGCGCTTAAATTCGCGTCCCTAATGTTTTGTTCCTACAGTACCGCATAAATTCGCTACACTAATGTGGTGAGTTATTAAAAGAGGTCGATGACGTTAATAAATATATCATTTCCATATCCCACGGCGGAAAGATGGTGAACTGTCTAGTCATGTGAAAAAACTCCGCGAGAATATTGCCCTGCCCGACCTTGTTTTTTTCCAACAAACTTGATACATCGCGACAGTAGACAGACGAGGAAGCGATACATTTAGCCATTTGAAACAAAGTGCTACAGGCTGACGTAAGCTTCTGCTGACGTTGACATAGTTTTGATTTGTTCGTATAATTAGGGTATTCAAATGTGAATGTCCGATGCATGTGGCGTCATGCGCATGCTGTTTTCATTGGCTTACACAAATCACATGACGTTAAAAGCATAATTATCATTATTTCCATTTATGTTTCGTATTTTAGTGCATCAGCGTGTTAATAACGTAACACTTTAGCGTTTCAACGTGTTAGCGATGTAAAAGTTCCCTATTTTAGTACTTGAACGTCATAACATTTTAACGTTTTATCGATGTAGAGTGGTAGCATTTTAGTACATGAGCATGTTAACTTCGTAACAGTTTAACTTTTCAACACGATAGACTTGTACAACTTTCTTACTGTAACGCGTGAGTGTCGTAACCTCGTGACATTTCAGTACATTACTGAGGTAGCTTATTAGAATTTTTGTGTATTTCAGTACCGTAGATTTGTAACATTTTCGTATTTGAATACGTGAGCTTCGTAATGTCTTAATATTTTAGTACATTACCGTGGTAAGTGCTTAGAATGTTTGCCTTTCATTACTGTAGCCTTTAAAAATTATCTTGCCTTAACGCGTGATCGTCGTAAATTCTTGCCAGTTTAATACATCACCGATGAAACTTCTTAACATTTTAACTTCAACACATGGGCGTCATAACTTTGTGCCAGTTTAATACATCACCGATGAAACTTCTTAACATTTTAACGTTTCAACACGGTAGACTTGTAAAATGTTCTTACATTAACGAGTGGGTGTCGTAACTTATTGTCAGTTTAATATATCACCGAGGTAACTTCTTAACATTTTACCGTTTCAGCGTGTTACCGGGGTAAAATTTCATATTTTAGTGCATCAGCGTGCTAACATTACAACATTTTAGCGTTTCAGCGAGTTAGCAGTGTAAGATTTTCATATTTTAGTGTTTCAGCGCGGTAGCCTTGTAACATTTTCATACTTCAATGCGTCAACACGAGGATACTTCGTAATATGTTATGGTTTTAGCGCATTAGTGTTGTATCATTTTAATAGTTTAGTACATAAGTGTAATAACTTCCTATACTTTTTATCGACAATGTTCTGCTTAACTAGGGAAGAAAAGAAATACTCAAACGGTTCATACATAGGCATTTTATGGTGGGTAACGGGACAATTTACAATAAAATAAATGACCAGGCAAGGTAGACCGTTACACTTTGCGACAGGCGAAATGACACTGCAATGTCCATCATAAGGAAATACAACGATTTCACCCTCTAGGTACGCCGCGATAATGGTTTTCATTTAGATGCTACAGGCAGATAGAATGTGTGCAGTCACCATAGAACCAGGTCATCGTTTAACGACAATCAGTCTACGTGAAAGGTATGGCCACATTCATTCATTTTAGAATTGTCAAAGAGTTAATCTGAATGTCGACGTCTTTAAGTTGATGGACTGCATCGTCGAATAATCTGTCCACGAGGTCGCCCGTGGGTAGCAAACATATGTCATGTTGGCGCTGGCTAGGATGATCGACGATACATCCGTAGCAAGTAGTTGTCATTAGTTGCAAGATTAAATTCCCAGCGTGTTGCACGTATTTATCATTCGAGCGTTCATGACTTGCAATACATCGAGGTAGCGTCGCCCCGTACAGTACAACGATGCCTTTCCGCGATAATTCTTTAACTTTTGGTTGGGGCTGTTCTTTTTTCTTTAGTTTTCTTTGGCATGTGCTTTTATTAATGTCTCGCTGTCAGTTGGCCTTTCTTGTGAAAGTTCTGTCACTGATGCAGCAGGGCAAATGTGGTTGCACCTTCCTTCGCTTCCATGGTATTGACGCTGGCGGGTTGGTCTCTGGGTTTTAGGGTGGAGGCAGTGATGCTGGTGGACTGGTCTCTGGGTTATAGGGTGGAGGCAGTGATGCTGGTGGACTGGTCTCTGGGTTATAGGGTGGAGGCAGTGATGCTGGTGGATTTGTCTCTGTGTTATAGGGTGGAGGCAGTGATGCTGGTGGACTGGTCTCTGGGTTATAGGGTGGAGGCAGTGATGCTGGTGGACTGGTCTCTGGGTTATAGGGTGGAGGCAGTGATGCTGGTGGACTGGTCTCTGTTTTATAGGGTGGAGGCAGTGATGCTGGTGGACTGGTCTCTGGGTTATAGGGTGGAGGCAGTGATGCTGGTGGACTGGTCTCTGGGTTATAGGGTGGAGGCAGTGATGCTGATGGACTGGTCTCTGGGTTATAGGGTGGAGGCAGTGATGCTGATGGACTGGTCTCTGGGTTATAGGGTGGAGGCAGTGATGCTGGTGGACTGGTCTCTGGGTTATAGGGTGGAGGCAGTGATGCTGGTGGACTGGTCTCTGGGTTATAGGGTGGAGGCAGTGATGCTGGTGGACTGGTCTCTGGGATATAGGGTGGAGGCAGTGATGCTGGTGGACTGGTCTCTGGGTTATAGGGTGGAGGCAGTGATGCTGGTGGACTGGTCTCTGGGTTATAGGGTGGAGGCAGTGTGCTGGTGGACTGGTATCTGTGTTATAGGGTGGAGGCAGTGATGCTGGTGGACTGGTCTCTGGGTTATAGGGTGGAGGCAGTGATGCTAGTGGACTGGTCTCTGGGTTGTAGGGTGGAGGCAGTGATGCTGGTGGATTGCTCTCTGGGTTGTAGGGTGGAGGCAGTGATGCTGGTGGATTGCTCTCTGGGTTGTAGGGTGGAGGCAGTGATGCTGGTGGATTGCTCTCTGGGTTGTAGGGTGGAGGCAGTGATGCTGGTGGATTGCTCTCTGGGTTGTAGGGTGGAGGCAGTGATGCTGGTGGACTGGTCTTTGTGTTATAGGGTGGAGGCAGTAATGCTGGTGGACTGATCTCTGGGTTATAGGGTGGAGGCAGTGATGCTGGTGGATTGCTCTCTGGGTTATAGGGTGGAGGCAGTGATGCTGGTGGATTGCTCTCTGGGTTATAGGGTGGAGGCAGTGATGCTGGTGGATTGCTCTCTGGGTTATAGGGTGGAGGCAGTGATGCTGGTGGATTGCTCTCTGGGTTATAGGGTGGAGGCAGTGATGCTGGTGGACTGGTCTTTGTGTTATAGGGTGGAGGCAGTGATGCTGGTGGACTTGTCTCTGTGTTATAGGGTGGAGGCAGTAATGCTGGTGGACTGGTCTCTGGGTTATAGGGTGGAGGCAGTAATGCTGGTGGACTGGTCTCTGGGTTATAGGGTGGAGGCAGTGATGCTGGTGGATTGCTCTCTGGGTTATAGGGTGGAGGCAGTGATGCTGGTGGATTGCTCTCTGGGTTATAGGGTGGAGGCAGTGATGCTGGTGGATTGCTCTCTGGGTTATAGGGTGGAGGCAGTGATGCTGGTGGACTGGTCTTTGTGTCATAGGGTGGAGGCAGTGATGCTGGTGGACTTGTCTCTGTGTTATAGGGTGGAGGCAGTAATGCTGGTGGACTGGTCTCTGGGTTATAGGGTGGAGGCAGTGATGCTGGTGGACTGGTCTCTGGGTTATAGGGTGGAGGCAGTGATGCTGGTGGACTGGTCTCTGGTTTATATGGTGGATGCAGTGATGCTGGTGAACTGGTCTCTGGGTTATAGGGTGGAGGCGGTGACGCTAGTGGGTTGGTAGCGGCTGCTAGAGGCGGAGTCGTCTGGCTGGTCACACGGGGCGCTGCTGTCTGGACCAGAGACGGGGACGTTTGGCTGGTCGCACGGGGCACGGCTGTCTGGACCTGAGGCGGGGACGTTTGTCTGGTCGAACGAGGCGCTGCTGTCGTAGATATAACAAACGTTAGCAGTCAACAGGCGGGAGGGGATGCCGTGGCCGACTCTGTTGACAAATAGGGACAGTGCTAGCTTTGTCTTCGTCTCTTTAGTAATGGCACACCCATTTTCGTAAAGTTGCCCTGACAGCAGAATTGGTACACATATTCTAATTATTACAGATGCCATCAAGAACATTTAATAAAATAAACAAGTTTGGTATACAACGTCAAAGGCCACATCCTGTGATAAAATGTGCTGTGTTCCATAATAACAAATGATGTATGCACTTTCAGATGATGCTATTGAAAATGTGTTTATGAATCGCATAAGAGCGTACAAGATGAAAAGAACCTCTAAATTTGCCGTCTTACGGAAACTGCCAAGTGAGCGCGACGTGAGACTGTGACGTCACTTGTGGAACACAGCCGCCAGCCTAGGCCGCCCTGACTGATTGACAGCCGCCCCGCGCGTGACCCGCCTCGGGTAAACAACTCAAAACACAGCACATTTCTTGTTTCATTAAACTCGTTTATCATTATCGGTTTTCTCGCAATATAATTCACGCCACAGAGATACTCAGCCCGAAACGATCATTACATGACCATCGAAAATAAGCATATCATTGCCGATTTCGGTGTAGTTCACGCCTGATCGACCCGATAAAGCCACCGGCCGCCGTCAAGAACGATTAACACGTCGGCGTCGGCCAGCGCGAGCGAGCGAAAATCACAAAGCGTCGATCCTTTTACATAGCGGGAATTTTCCACATCACTATAATACAGCCTTATAAGTATTCCAGCTCCTAAATACACCATCTCTGATAAATAACGATTCGTCGAATTCCTAAACCTGTCATTCATCACGCCTTATCATAACACCTCATTCTACCCTCGGCTCCAACCATAACACCGCCCGCTCTGTTTGCCATACACCGTCGTTATCTTAACCGACATAGGCCGATAGGCGGCACCACCATTCCATAAGTTTCAAACTCATAAAAATAAACACCACGCCGCCGGCAATAAATTTCTAGAATAAAAATTAATAATACAACAAAAAGCTATAGGCGACGCAAACAACTAAGAGGGCCCCACTCACAACGAATTGGCCACTAAACCACATATATTCTTTCACACTGAAACATCTAGAAAACACTAAATACTCCTCGCTCATTGGTCTATTTTTTAGTACATCGATAGTCGGAACCCTAGCGGGTAGCTCATCAGACGTTTGCTAAATAATCTTCTAGAATAAAATAATACAAAAAAAAACCATAGGCGGCGCCAACAACTAAGGGGGCCTCCTCACAACCAATCAACAATTCTCAAATGGTCATTACGTCATATTACAAACACAATCGCTGATTGGTTAATTTACTTGCCACAAAACGTTTTACCCATATAGCATTACGAATCCACTAAGCGGCGACAGAACAAAAACACTACAAAATAGCACCAAAGTATCCGCTAGATGTCATGCCTTATCCGTCAAATCAGCAAAATTGTGTACCTCTCTTGGTTAAAACATAGGAAGTGTGACGTCAGCTTACGCAACTTGGATGATTTCCGGGGTCTTTTCCACCTAACTACTACTTACAAGTCACCTTTTGGGTGGCATCATCACATGTTCTGACCCTATGAACATTTGAAACGTTGTCGTAAATAGTTCTGAAGATATTAAAAAAGCCGATGTTTCGTTGATGGCGTTGGTAGATTTATATAATAGTTGAGTGTTCGAATATCAGTGTACAAGTCAACTTTTGGATGTCACATGGGGTTAGATACCTAATTTGAAACACTCATAAATAGTTCCGAAGACAATGACCAAACTTTGATTTGTTTCAATGACTACTGCTAATTTCCATATTAAAAGGGAAGTGGTTGGCAGAAGTACTATCTGAATGTCCTCGTGGATACTGTGTATCCTTAACACGCAGGTAGACACTCCCTTTGGTTTCCTGTCAAGCATATACTGCGATATGTGCAAACTTCAATATTTTGTAAATGGCGGCACCTACTTTGCATATTTTGGGTGTAGTGGAGTGTTGTATCATTTTAAAAAACATTCTGGGCTGTAACACAGACCTTCAAAACATGTTTTGTTGTGTTGGTGTTAGTAGTTACTGATATATTGACGAATACAGAATATTTGGTGACATTGACACTAATTTGCATATTATTAAAAATGCTCAAGAGTGCCAAGGTGGCTTCACACGGATTCCTTATAAGAACACTCCATAGATATAGGAACTGTTTCTTACACGTTGTTATGTTTTGGTGGGGCAATATTTGCCTATGTTTTTTTAGAACGTCCGAGATTATTAACTGTGCTTGTCTGGTAACAAAACAAAATGAAACCATACCGTTATAACCTACCATACTCATAGGAGCCATTTCCCTGTCTTTTGCCTTGCGCGCGTGTTCCTGCATTTGTTAGGTTAGGTTTTACGTATTATTAAGGAACGAACTTATTTACCCCATCAGGGTGTCTTGACGTATATACCCTCACCCCTGTACAGCAGGTAACGAGGTGGAAACTAACACTACCGTCAAACAAACCATGTTTTTCGCACGACATCAACATATGTCTGGTTTTCTACTTTTTTCAATTGTGTCTCATCAGTAGTTACATTTCAAAGTCGGACGATGTTGTTTAGGGATCAGACACGGACTGCAACTGGTGGTGAACGTCGAACAGTACGAATACATGAAAGGTCCACACAATGCGGTCGGGTTGAAGGTTCTTCTGCACCACCAAGATGATGTACCACAGGTGCAGGACTTTGGCGATAACGTCCCAGCAGGAATGCACACTTTTGTTGCAGTAAGCGTATCGAAAGTGAGTTCCATTTGGTTTGATCTTAATTGTGGGCCATGAGAATAATTCGCACATTTAGACAGCAATTGACAAGTTGTGAAGGAAACACATGGTTTCGACTCTAAGAAATTAAAGTCATACGAATTTACTAAACGAATTACTTAGAAATATAACATAAATAGAAAGAATGTTAAATACTCGGCGATCAATATTCGTAGGTTAATTTGACGTTGACGCGCCTAGTATTGTATTTTAGCATGTATACGCATTCTTCATTCAATTGTTTGTGAGGTATAACATATTGTCATATTATTTCACTAGTCACACCTCTGTTGAATTTCACAATTGCAGGAGACCAACCTACCACCTCCATATGATGATTGTGAAAAACGTCGAAAATTGCGCTATTACGATCATTACTCGCAGGCGGCCTGCTTCAGGGAATGCATTACTGACTTCGTTATCGCAACTTGTCGCTGCAGAGATTACTATATGCCGCCTTTCAAAACAGGTTAAATACATTTATGACATTACAGTGTACTCGAATAGTTTCTGACCGACCCATAGTATTTAAGTATGTTGTGTTGTTCTTTACTTGGGGGTGTTTTCACAGAAGCCACTAATATTGTGATGTTGATTAAGTTCAAGGCGAGGATGTCAGTGGAATATCATGTTTCATTAACACCCGTCGTTATGTCTACATGTGCACATACCGTGACAATGAACGACATTAAGTTAAGTAAACGACAATAAGTTAAGTAAACCTACCATACAAATTCACAAAAGATAAATTAAATATTTAACATGCATATATCGTAAACTAGTAATAGTTTTGAAAAAAGTCAAGCCCTAACGGCGGAAGACCCCCCAACAAAACAATGTATCGGCGAAGAGTAGGTCGAAGTGTGTAGTGTACTACGTAATACTATACCTATATATATTGTACTACTTATATATTGTACTACTGGTTACAGATAAACCGCCTGTGTGTAACGTCTCACAATATACACGATGCCTGCTGCCAGCGATCGGTAAGTAAATATTGAAATCAGATAGTCACTCAGATGTGTCACGTTCACCCCCAAATATTAAAGCCTGTCGTTTTCCCTTTTATGTAGCAAACCTATGTTGCTTCAACTGTAATGATTTGATGCAAATATATAAGTGTATACTGCTTTTCGGAATGTACTCAATACTTCAAAACTTTCAAACCGCACGCAAATATAAAGGGTACCATGTTCTTTAATGTTTATTACACGTATTGTTCCGTAACAACAGCAATTATATAGGTCAACATTTAAAAAGGTGTTATTATTTCAGAATCATTCAACGAATACAACTTATCTGCGACGTGCGTGTGCCCGAAAGCGTGTGATATCGTGCTATATAAAACGACCATGAGTTATGCGGCCGCCAACGACAACGGTGTAAACCGATTCGATTTGTCTGAGGAATTCTTAAAGAGTACAGGGAAGCACCTGAACGAGTCGCTCAACGCCAGGGAGTACTTTTTGTCAGATAAACGGGAAGCCAACATACAGAAGGCTGAAAGAATTCTCCGTGGTCTACCACCACAGGATCACCAGATACGGAATTATCGCATACGATCTGTGCATGACATACTGTCAGCCATATTAACAAAAAACGGGAATTATGATCACACAGAAACGAAAACGTTTATTGATAAATTGGCACTTTGGAACATGCTCTTAGTTATAGAATATGACTTCGCAGCCGGTTGGAACAAACCGTTGCATGACAATGTTTCTGACTCGACCAAACTCTTAAAAATGCTCGTAGATTCAATAAACTCGATAGACCAAAAGCCTTGGCCATACGTGCAACTGGAAGAAAAAATCGTCCTCTCGAAGAGAGCATTACGCAACCTAGACCGAGTGAACGACGCGTACCATAATGCCACCCCTTTGATAAACAATCGGGTTACACCTAACGGTAAATACGATGCATATTATCTAACCGCAGAACTGTTCAAACAAAGCAAAGAAGTCAATGCGACGTACAGTCGACTCAGGGAACACGTTGTGAAATATATAGATAACATCAGTGGATTGTTTCACATCAACCTCACCGATGGTGACGTATTGGAAACAAAAAACAAATGTATAAGTTATACCAATGGTTTCCGGCAAGCTTTAGTGGATTACAAGAGAGTTCGCAAATTGTATGAGTCGCTCGTCATGACAAAACCGTTGGAGCGAGTTAATGATGAACGTAAACTGATGAAAATCTACCATGAAAAGGTTGCTATCAAACAAAGAAAAGCTATGGACAGTTTGCGTTATTATATGGATGCCGTTTCCTATATGATGGAATGTTCAAAAGCATATCACAAAACAAACACGACTGGTATAATTCAGGCCTACTTGAACGACTTGAAGAACGAAAGAAGCGCCAGCAAGCTTAATCTTGCCCGCATGATTATGTCGGACAAAATAACGCTGCTAGTTGAAAATTACATAAATTCGGTTTTGAGAACACAGGAACCTCTGCGTAGGGTAACTTCTGATACATATGTTTTAGCTTTTGCTGCGTGTGAGTTCGTTGTCAATGCACAGACGCCATTGTTGAAGGCTTTCTATGCTAAACTCCTCGACAATCTCAAAATAACAAGAGGATCCGAGAAATCTGCCATGGAAAGGTATTTCATGCTAACGAATAGGAATTCAGGCCAGGCGATGCTGGTGTATGGGGAAGAAATTTATATAAATGACTGCAATGTTACAAGGAGCGACATCTCACTTCACGGTGGAAATGTTTCACTTCGAGAATTAACATCATTCAAGAACATGTTGGAATCGTTTATGAGAAAGACTCGGTTGGACGGAAGTGTATCCAGGTATGCTATTTAGTCAGGCGCAGATGCAACCACAATTGCAAACTCTTACAAAGACAAACACACATTGGTCAAACGCAGCATGGACTATTTCCCCCAAAAAATTTGATTGGACAGCTTTATGTATGTTAATGATACAGTGTGCATAGTTTTAATGGTGCATGACGTTATGCTGGCAAGCAATGATTACACTTAAAGTAAACACTTGCACAGTTGCAGTCATTTCTGTCTATAGTCGCGTCGAATACAACCAACCAACACTTAGCACGTAGCACGTAGCACGCTTTACTACGAACTCACATAGGCCTATGTTTCAGTCGCAACTTCCTGGAGCTGAATATCTACATGCGCGACCTGCGTGTCCAGGAATACGAGCAGCTTGAAGCCTACACTCTCATTGATTTACTAAGTAATGTGTAGTTGCATTCTACGTTACTGTTATTTCGTTATGTTATGTCCCTAATCTCAAAGTCAAACTAACAGTTTAGCC
Organism: Escarpia spicata; assembly: GCA_963995525.1. NCBI lineage: Eukaryota > Metazoa > Annelida > Polychaeta > Sabellida > Siboglinidae > Escarpia > Escarpia spicata. The sequence continues at coordinate 51,142,754 of OZ023216.1, read as the reverse complement.
TGCCTAATTGTAAACCTGTCTGTTACTTGCAATTGTTGATGTTTTTGTATATTGTTCCAATATAGTTATTAATCACATTAGTATTTTTCTGGTTTAAATATAATGCCTAAACCAGTGCGGTTAAAGTAATGAACATAAAACACCGCGAGATCGTTATTACGCTTTTTCGGTCAGAAATTTGAATGAAAAATGAACAGATGCTAAATAATGCCGTATATTGATAGCGCTTGTTTATTTATCTACAAAGAACACTAACAGTGTTGTTGGTAACATGCGCGCAATCATTCAACGTTACTTCAGGGTTATTGTTTCTAAAACAAATATTGCATATTTGGTCGTTTCATCGCGGTGGGCCTCGATATTCCGCCAACGTTGGCGAGTTATTTCCGTGACATAACACTGTCCTGAACATTACCCTCGAACACAATCCATGGACGTTATCCCCTAGACATCAATTATTCCCTAGGACATTATTTCCAAACATTATTTCACGACACTAGCCCCCAATAATACGCGCTCCACAAAAACGCCACCTTGTATGAAGTGTCAATAACTACGATCACTATCTCATTTAGTATATACCGTTTGCTGACTTTTGTGAGTAAAGTCAAATGTTTCTTCAGGTAGTGTCATGACGTTCGTCATATCTGGGGCAATGTCAGGAGAGAAACACACACACACACACACACACACACACACACACACACACACACACACACACACACACACACACACACACACACACACACACACACACACACACACACACACACACACACACACACACACACACACACACACAAACAAACACGCACGCACGCACACACACACACACACACACACACACACACACACACACACACACACACACACACACACACACACACACACACACACACACAAACACACACACACGCACACACACACACACGCACACACACGCACGCGCGCGCGCACACACACGCACACACATACACTTGTATATCTATTAAGTCCTAGAATATTGTACCTTGTCCGGGAGTAGTCCTGTGGGGCAACATCTCGGAATAATATCCCAAAACAATTCCAATCGCCATTTACAGTTTCATACAACGCCGATCACTTTCACCATAAAATGGCCAACACGATTAGTATTTTGTCTAAATGTTTTCCGATCTCATGGGCATCACATATTTTAGGTTGAGCTGACATATCGTATTGGCAAGCTAGTTTGGAATATATTCTATGTCACCAAAATTCATCACACGAATAGGATTTCGCAAAGAATGTGATGTTTCATTTAATTCAAACACATTCCTGTGATGGTACACTATATAATATAACGGATGGAGGATTTGTCACCATGTGGACAGGGAATAATAATTATTCATGCGTATTACAGGTGACATCGGCGGTTCGATGGGCTTGCTTATTGGCGCGAGCGTCATAACCCTCTTTGAAGCAGTAGACGCGATCGCCATGACAATGGCCGACCGGTGGCGCAAGAAGACAATGCGACGACGGCGACAATCAACAAAGGTTACGGTCACTGAAATGTGACATGTTTGTCCTTATCATCTCTGAAAATTGACTAAAATTGCTTCCGAATATTCACATTTACATTAGAAATGATATTGTGTAACGAGTGCTAGATCAAATACACAGATCACGGCACGTCAACATATGCAGACAAGATTTAACAAGATTGCCACCCAGAGAATTAACTCTAGGTGGCAGGTGGATAAGGAAGGCATTTGGCTTATCGAGAGTCCAACCCTTTTATCTATGTGTATCCCGCCCTTCTGAGGTATGTGTCGATTTTATTTTTTGAATATATTCACGCTACTAGAACACACACACACGCACAATAAGCAGATAATATGTTCCATTCAATTACAGTCCTTTGTGAAAATGATAACTTTCTTATATCTAATCTATACTGCTCCTTTGCTAATGTAACTTCATGTCGTCTATTCCTTCTATCTTTCTTAACTGAGAACAGACATTTCTATCAATATTTTCATAACCATTCATTATTTTAAACACTTCTATCTGATCTCCTCTCAATCTCCTGGTCTGTAATGTTGTTAAACCACATTCTTTTAGGCGAATTTCATAACTAAGATCCCTCAGTTTTGGTATCATTTTAGTCGTTCTCCTCTGTACTCTTTCTAGCATATCTATGTCATTCTTGCGATATAGCCTCCACGCTTGTATACAATATTCTAAATGAGGCTTCACTATTGTTTCGTATAGCGGTATCTATCCAGTTTATCATACCATTTCCTATGCCATGGGCCTTTAGTTTAAGCAGTAACCTTTGATGTGGCACTTTGTTGAAAGCTTTCTGAAAATCTAAGTACATGATATCTACTGGTGATCGCTCATCTACCGACGTAGTGATGTCTTCCAAAAAACATAACATATTTGTTAAGCATGACCTCACTTTTAAAAACCCATGTTGAGATGGTTTATCAGTGTGATCTTAATTAACCTTTCTAATAGTTTGCAAATCATTGATGTTAAATTCACTGGTCTATAGTTCTCTGACTTGTTTCTCGAACCTTTTTTGAAATAACGGTATAAGGTTTGCCTCTTTCCATTCTAATGGAAAACTGTTGCAATCGGTATGCTAATTTCTTCTACAATTTCAAATAGTAGTTTGGGCAGAATCCCATCCACTCCAGGTGATTTACTATCCTTCATAGCCCTTATGTTCTTAGCAACCATTTCCGGGTTACACTTAACTGTCCTAAATAGTCTGAATCTGCCCCCTTGAACTTAGCCTCTGGTACTGGCAGTGAACTAATATCTTCCCTGGTAAACACTGAATAAAAATATTTATTCAGGTCTTCTGTCATTAAGAATCCCTCTGATATTATATTTCCAGCGCTATCTTCTAGAGGACCAACCTTATCCTGAACTTTCTGTTTACTTCAAACATACGCATAAAAACTCTTGTTGTCAAATTTTATATTACTAGCTAATTTTTGTTCATAGCTTCTCTTTGAATTTCTAATTTCAGCTGCAGCTTGGTTAAGTGCTTCTTTATAAATGTTGTAGACTTCATCATTTCCAGTACATCTATATGACTTCCACATCATTTGTTTATACTAAATTTTTCTAATGGCTTCTTTCGATCAATGTTTCTTTTTGGACCGTATCCCTTGTTTTTTTAAGGGTACAAATTGATCGACTATGCATTTTATTTCAGACAAGAACATTCTGCAGAAAAGAACATTCTATGTTTTCAAAACAAGTGAAACCATGGCTCTTCGTAACAAGATAGGTGTATGTCAGAATTATTGGACATTGCCGCGTTGTTCCTGATTTTTAAACACAAACCTCACAAAAACAAACATACAAACGCACGCACAAACGCACAAACACACGCACACACGCACGCACACACACATACACTCACACACACACACACGCGCGCACACACACCCACACTCACACAAAAAGTGTCCCACACCCATGCCGTTCTTATAGTAGCCAACTTTAAATAAAGTTTTCCATTTATTGTTGGTTCCAGTCGTTATGCACAAAGTTTGATTTTAGTGACAATAATGTTTGTGTTATTATTGTTGAAACAATCGTCGCTGTTAATTATTTCAAACGATCACGCGATATATATATATATATATACATGACACACTTCAAAAATAATGTATTTTTGTATATAAATACTCCTATTTGACTGGTGAAAGAAATGTTGGGGAACGGCATTATCCCTTAACTGAAGTGTATTAAATGATATTTCGTTAACAATAACGGCGAAGACATTTAAACATGATAAATGCATTTTTGAGATGAACCCTTGATCTAATTGAATTGGTGTTAATTTGATAATTTTATGTTAAAGTTATATCTTGCGGCACTACCTCATGTTTTGGGAGAATGGACAAGTAATAAAATACATATTTAAATGACATGTAATCGTAAAGTTTGGAGTGCTTGGTAATTTGTTGAAAGCGTTCTATTAACATAACCGAATTAAGTTAGGATTCCACATATACGGCAACGGCAAGCTGAATGTGAAACACGTCTGTAGTGATATTACTTTCGTGAATTTCCAATTTGATTCCTGTGCGGATACGACTCGTTACATAAAACATTCCATTTTTCCGCAAGTGTTTATGCATATTTGGAACTACTTCAGTTTATTTCCACCGGCCACCACATTCATTGTTTCGCCACACACCACACCCGCACGCCGTGTCCGCACATGTGTAATCCTACCTCATAAAACAAGGTTTCAGGGCAAAGCGAGATCCTTGGCCTGATAGTTAAAAATCAGCTTGAAATGATTATATGTTTGTTTAATATTGTGTTATGTCTGTCTATAGTTTTTATATCAACCATTTAACATGGTGAAATATTGAGCTGTTTCCACAGTTATCTGTCTGTCATTGTGGCATCCACACAATTCGCACTGAGGCCGTTGTCTCTCTTGGTGGTGTCTCTCGTTACATCCGTATAAGAGGATCAGTTTTAATGTGACCTTAATGACGCTTAGTTTGATGTGGTGTATCAACAAAGTTTTATGTGATGCGTCTGGAGCTGTAGTGTAGTTAGTAGTCTGTAGTGTAGTTAGCAGTCTGTAGTGTAGTTAGCAGTCTGTAGTGTAGTTAGTAGTCTGTAGTGTAGTTAGTAGTCTGTAGTGTAGTTAGCAGTCTGTAGTGTAGTTAGTAGTCTGTAGTGTAGTTAGTAGTCTGTAGTGTAGTTAGCAGTCTGTAGTGTAGTTAGTAGTCTGTAGTGTAGTTAGTAGTCTGTAGTGTAGTTAGCAGTCTGTAGTGTAGTTAGCAGTCTGTAGTGTAGTTAGCAGTCTGTAGTGTAGTTAGCAGTCTGTAGTGTAGTTAGCAGTCTGTAGTGTAGTTAGTAGTCTGTAGTGTAGTTAGTAGTCTGTAGTGTAGTTAGTAGTCTGTAGTGTAGTTAGTAGTCTGTAGTGTAGTTAGTAGTCTGTAGTGTAGTTAGCAGTCTGTAGTGTAGTTAGCAGTCTGTAGTGTAGTTAGCAGTCTGTAGTGTAGTTAGCAGTCTGTAGTGTAGTTAGCAGTCTGTAGTGTAGTTAGCAGTCTGTAGTGTAGTTAGTAGTCTGTAGTGTAGTTAGTAGTCTGTAGTGTAGTTAGTAGTCTGTAGTGTAGTTAGCAGTCTGTAGTGTAGTTAGCAGTCTGTAGTGTAGTTAGTAGTCTGTAGTGTAGTTAGTAGTCTGTAGTGTAGTTAGCAGTCTGTAGTGTAGTTAGTAGTCTGTAGTGTAGTTAGCAGTCTGTAGTGTAGTTAGTAGTCTGTAGTGTAGTTAGCAGTCTGTAGTGTAGTTAGCAGTCTGTAGTGTAGTTAGTAGTCTGTAGTGTAGTTAGCAGTCTGTAGTGTAGTTAGCAGTCTGTAGTGTAGTTAGTAGTCTGTAGTGTAGTTAGCAGTCTGTAGTGTAGTTAGTAGTCTGTAGTGTAGTTAGTAGTCTGTAGTGTAGTTAGTAGTCTGTAGTGTAGTTAGCAGTCTGTAGTGTAGTTAGCAGTCTGTAGTGTAGTTAGCAGTCTGTAGTGTAGTTAGCAGTCTGTAGTGTAGTTAGTAGTCTGTAGTGTAGTTAGTAGTCTGTAGTGTAGTTAGTAGTCTGTAGTGTAGTTAGTAGTCTGTAGTGTAGTTAGCAGTCTGTAGTGTAGTTAGTAGTCTGTAGTGTAGTTAGTAGTCTGTAGTGTAGTTAGCAGTCTGTAGTGTAGTTAGTAGTCTGTAGTGTAGTTAGTAGTCTGTAGTGTAGTTAGTAGTCTGTAGTGTAGTTAGCAGTCTGTAATGTAGTTAGTAGTCTGTAGTGTAGTTAGTAGTCTGTAGTGTAGTTAGTAGTCTGTGGTGTAGTTAGTAGTCTGTAGTGTAGTTAGCAGTCTGTAATGTAGTTAGTAGTCTGTAGTGTAGTTAGTAGTCTGTAGCGCATGTGCTTCGTGCTATTCGCTTTCAGCGTTCTGCTTCAGCCATCAGTTAACTCCCTTCTGGACTGAAAAGGGATCCGAATGCTAAGTCTCCCTGATATCTGACTATATTCGGAGATATTTAAATTGATATGTATCAATTATACTGGATGTGGTTATTTAACCAATTCATGGGTCATTTATTATCGATCGCGTTATTAATTAAACAACTCGGCGAGTTGTGTTTCAACTATAAGCGGACAACAACTTAAATTAGTGATATAAACGTGGTGTTACTCCACTGCCTATCATATTTATTAACAATGATTGTGCATATGTACATGTTTTCTTAATTGTGTTGAGAACACATAAAATAACATTTATTCTACAGACTTGAAACATGTCGAAACACTGAGTCACATTGTAGCTTTTGTTTGACATTCAACACTACACAAATAAAATATATAAAATGATAACGTCGCAAATGATGTGATATAAATACATATAATATTTATAGTGTGCGATATTGTAGAACATGATGAATGATATACATAGCGTAGAATAATTGCAGGACATAAGTTATTAGCAGCGTATTGTATCAGGGATACATTTGTACTTTTATGGTGAATGAGCATTTGAACAACGTACGGACATTTCGGAGTCACGCAACAAGAACAATGACTACAGTTTGCATGTATTGTTGATGTATTACATTGGGACAATGTGTAAGAATATAGCCTTGTTGTAGAAATTGATATCGCCAGAAGGAGCGACATGTATACTTGATGTTTAACCATTCATTGAACGTGATTAACATATTTATTTGAATGTCATATGCAGATACATTAAACGTTGTATGCTTGGCTTATAGCTGACTTGGCTGTTTTGTGTGAGATTTATTCACGATTGTTTAGGCGACCTGTCCTTAACTGAACCACAGAAATCCTTTACGGAAACATAACATGAAATTATTGCAATTTTATACTGAGATTATATTTTTCACGAGGTGGGATAACAATATTAATGTAGCGTCTCCTTACCAGAAAATCGCGATAGTGTCCGAACGAACATGTCTGATAGAAAGTATAGAATGAACCACGCTTTGAACAATCCATGTCACTGGATGCCACGTTATATAGCAACTTCCATTACCTAGAAATAATTATAAATCGTGGAACAGTATAATTTAATTGATGATGCATACTATTGTGCAACTTGCATCGAAACCACTAGACGTTTGTTTTATATTTCGGACACATATTTTGGCTTAAACCCGTGGGATAGTTGTTATGTCTAAAAGCAGGTTACATCAAATCAAATCAAAAATATTTTATTGTTTTAAAACTATGAATGATAACGTCCCCAGGATATAGTATGGAAAATACTATTTGACTGTTAGAAGTCTGAGCCCTTTGACATTTGGACAATATTTCGTTGATTTCTTCGCACATTCTGTAAATATTATATATGTCTGAATGATTGTTTAATCACAAAACTATGTGCTTGTCATGCAGCATCGCATTCTTAACATGAAAGTATTATAACATTCAGTATTTGTGCAAAACGTATTTGAACAAAACGTTTTGAGCAAAACGCATTTCACCAAAACTATTTTTGCAAATGTATTTGAGAAAGCGAATTTAAGAATTTTATAGTAAACAGGATGAAAGAACTAGAATATGAACGCATGATGACATTTGCACAATGAAATGCAAACTGGCACGTAGCATTGCATGTAACATGATGGAATTATGGCCCTTGCATAGTACATAGGCAACGCTCAAAATCAGCCAAACTTTTAATGCACTTAACAAACATTTATTTGGGGTAAACATGTTATGCTTTTAAAACGCTCATAATTATATACTTTTGAGGTGATATGTGCAACAAAATCGAACTGTTTTCATTCTAAAGAATCGACAATATATACAAAAAAGTGTTCAACAAATGCAGCATACATACAACCACGCCTTGTTATTTAGCGTTTAAATGTTTTATTGTTTGCGACTAATATAATCAGAACAACTGGTCATTTGGGTCCACCAAAATTGTGCTATAAATTACCTCTCAACTCATTATGTCTTCGCTTATCGATATCAAACAGATTCTTGAAGCTGAGGCAAATGTTCAGTATCAAGAATATTCTCGTGCACACGTTGCTTGTCACACAGTTTAAGAGACGGATAGAATAAAATGCAACAATTTATTTATAAACAACGAAACACAAACAAAACCAGTTCGGCAAATGTAGAATATGATCCCTTTTTGCTAATACCTAAATGTTAGTTAGTGTGAAGCACTTCAACACACCGCGAGAAGCAGTGTAAACGACGTAGTACGTCGTTGGGATAGCATACTGATGTCAGATTTTAACAGCAAGAATTACACTTACACTGGAGCTGTATTTGAAAGTTGAAACGTTGCATGTTTAAAATACAGCTCTAATGTCAGCTTCAATCTTGCTATTAACATGTCGTCTTGGAGCCATGAACAGTATATTCCATATGGTGTCAGATTGTCCTGTGAAACTTCAGTTAGATTAGACAATCAGAGTAAGACATTACACCATAGCCCGGGCATTTATATCGTGTATGAAAACCCTTGACTGCTTCAGACGCCCATCTGGTGAGATTGTAGCAAGAGCCGAGAAGGTCCCAAGGTTCCAGAAATTGCCATTATCGAATTGTAAGATATATTGCGATGGCTTTGTGTCCCATTTTCACGCACAATATAACATATTGATGGTAAGGTCTTATAGGACAGTAACACATTCTCATAAATGTTCAAAGTGCTTTACTCCTTACTCTCTGGAAGACCTCTTACATGTCAACTTCTGTGAGACGAACTTGCACACCATGAGTTGGTAGATTACTAATAAAATTTAGCTAATATGAAATATGAACAACAACAATAAGTAGTTCGTATTTTTTTTAAACGACAGAGAAAGTCTAGATAGACAACTTTAAATACAACAATATTAGATAACTTCAAGTGTAAAACAATATAAGGCGCACATGTCTGTATGTATGCGCGCGCGCGTGTTAATTTAAGCGCGGGCGTGTGTGAGTGATTGTGTTTGTGCATACGTACATGCGTAATGTGCATCAACGTAAATGTGTGTAAAAACATGTAGCCATTTACGCACTCACGTCTGTGCGTACGTACGTATGTATGTTCGTATGTATGTATGTATGTATGTATGTATGCAGGTATGTATGTAAGAACGTACGTATGTATGATCGTATGTATGTATGTATGTATGTATGTATGCATGCATGCATGCATGCATGTATGCATGTATGCATGTATGTATGGATGTATGTATGTATGTATGTATGTATATATGTATGTATGTATGTATGTATGTATGTATGTATGTATGTATGTATGTATGTATGTATGTTTGTATGTGTGTATGTGTGTATGCATGTATGTATGTATGCGTGTATCTACGTACAGGCCTGTATTTATGTGTGTATGTGTGTATGTATGTATGTATGTACGTATGTATGTATGTATGTAACAAAACGTGTGCTTGAATGTTATTTCTTATTGTACACACATTCTACTTAATTGTAGTATACATTCAGAATAAACTGTTAAGGCGTCGACACCGGAGGTTGGTTTTTGGGGGAGGGCTTTACCCAAGGATTGGGAGCTGGGAATAGGATAAGCCCATCAATATTTAAACAAGGGGATGCACGTTTTCGTTTGTTTTTTAAGCGTGAAGGCGCGTGATATTGGACTATTTTGTGAGCATTTTGCTGTTGTTGTAGAACTTTAAGGAGAGCCTCAATGGGCGGTCAGTTGAACACATATAAGCACTTGTGTGTTTTCTACGTTTTCCACATACATCATTAGTTGAAGGCAGAAATCTATTAATATACAGTGTAAAACAAGGCCACGGTACAATACATCGCAACAAAATAAATGAATGAAGAATAGTAGGCCCACGTCTTTGAACTCGAGCAACTTTGCCTATTTCTCATATTTTCTCGTCAACAAAAAAACACTTGTTATGACACCTCTCTGATCGTAAATAATATGTATCATAAATTAATGTCCTATTTGCCGTGGCCAGTGTCTCTCTTGCATTAATACCATTTACATTTCTTAGATATTCACTTTACTTTTCATTTGTAAATTAGACAGGGACGTGTTCATTAGTAGGTATTGATCACATGTTGATTTTATTTAGCAGGTGCTGCTGATATTTACAAAATGTGCTGTTTTGGTCACTCACGTCTTTGCCGGAAACAGTCGATCCACTCACACTAATAACTGGGTGGACGTTTGTTTACGTTGAACCGTCGGCCTCCCAGTAAATCATTTAGTAATGTGCAAAAAGGTAGGGAAACGCTCAGTGCGATGCACATTAACGGGTCCGAAGATTTAGTGATTAACGTAGTCGACTACGTCATGTCAAAGCACAGTACATATCTATTTTAACATTAATGCTGGTAAATAGCACCTCGGCCGCCAAAATTTCAGAGATTAATCTACGACCCAACTACTGTAATGTAACGCGAGTATTTTATTTTAAATGTCAATACCCCAAGCTCACCTTCGTAAGACAATTCGTTCAGAAATGATGCCATTTATAGCACTTCTGCGGCCATCTTGTCGGCAATATTGGATTTTCAAAACAGCCTAGCTGGTGTGAAGTCTACACCCACTGGACTTTCTTTACTAGATTATATGTTCTAATGAAAAATGCAATGAAATGAATTTAGGGGACATTGCAAGATGTTCTGGTTGGGTCCCTGGCCCACTGGCATCATAAAGTAGACGTGACACAATAAGCGTACACCTACCCTCATGCCCTTACCGTAACAATGCGGATATTACTTGACAGTCCACACCAGCACAAGTCGGGCCTGAACTTCACATTTGTTCGACCTTCGTCGCTTTCAACATACAACGAAAATTGCAGCTCGTACGTGACGGGGTTGTCTACATTCTACGTGCGCTGAAAATATCGAGCGCGCTATGGTGTTTATGTTGCTGTATGCTTTTTAACATTAAATACTAATATCTTATTGAACGATAACGGTTGGTATGCCCGAATTGTTGTTGCACAGGTCGAACTTGCGAGACGGAATACACGATTTTGAAACAACGGATGCTAACGTTTGAATACATTGCAACAAAAGCAACATTTTACCACCGATTTCCGTCCAAGCTGATTTCCAAGTAAAATTATGCTAATACACATTTAATCAGGGTCATGTGACACAGCCTTGTAAAGTTTTGTTAGAATGTTATTTGATTGGTAGACCTTGTCGAATGGAACAACAGTTTATTCAATAAACTGTGCCTTATACAACATATAAAACGTCAACAGTAATAGAAAATAATGTGTAAAACTTTGAACAATTAACTAATAGGAACTGTTTTTGTCAACGGCAAAGGCGCATTTTGGCAGTGGCGATACAATTTTTGTGTTCCAAATTGGAACACGCTTTAGATTTTAGTTTGTTTTACCAAATTACGGATAGTTCTTGGAATGCTATTTGCTTTCACCTGAAAGTTAATCTTTAAAACTGTTTGTAGAGAAGGCATGGATCTCAAAGGTATGATTCAAACATGAGTTTACTGCTAAACGTTCGAGCATTTAACACAATAAAATTCCCACGTTGGTTTGCTTGAATGCCGATTGTATACTTTTTATAACATTATATAACATTAACAAAAATGCCTGTCATCTGATTGGAAGCCTTAGTAGGTAACAGTCGTAACAGCAATATTTACCAACATTGATGTTAAAATACAAATCTACTGTGATCTGCCATGACGTAGTTGACTAAGTTAATCACTAAGCCTCCGGACACGTTTTGCAACGTTTCCCTAACTATTTGCACATTGCTAAATTATTTAGTGGGAGGCCGACGGTTCAAAGTAAACGAACGTCCACACACTTCTTAGTGTGAATGGTTCGACTGTTTCCAGCAAAGACGTTACCGAAACAGCACATTTTGTAAATATCAGCAGCACCTGCTAAATAAAATCAACACGTGATCAATACCTACTAATGGACATGTCCCATCATAATAATTGAACTCAATGTAATAACATATTGAACTTCTTTCAACAATAGTTCTTCGCTTCCAAGCATCCAATTTACCTGTGGAGTAATGCTCTAACCATTCAAAATATGATGGCTTTCTGTATGTTTTTGCAACTTGTCCTACGTTATCCGCTACCTTGTCTTACTAAACGAAACTTGATACACGTAAATTCAATATCTAAGAAATGTAAATGGTGCTCAATACAAAGAGAGACACTGGCCACGGTAAGTAGAACGTTAATTTATGATACATATTATTTACGATCAGAGAGGTGACATAACAAGTGTTTTTTTGTTGACGTGAAAATATGAGAAATGGGCAAAGTTGGTCGAGTTCAAAGATGTAGGCCCACTATTTTAAATCAGCGAAGCCATTTAATTTATTTTGTTGTGATGTATTGCACTGTGGCCTTGTTTTACACGGTATATTAACATATTTCTGCGTTCAACTAATGATGTATGTGGAAAACGTAGAAAACACACAAGTGCTTATATGTCTTCAACTGACCGCCCATTGAGGCTCTCCTTATAGTTCTACAAAAACAGCAAATTGCTCTCAAAATATTCAAATAGCACGCGCCTTCACTCTTAAAAAACAAACGAAAACGTGCATCCCCTTTTTAAAATATTGATGGGCTTATCCTAGACCCAGCTCCCCATCCTCGGGTAAAGCCCTTTCCCCAAACAACCCCCGGTTCCGACGCCTTATTTTGAATGTATACTACAATAATGTAGAATGTATACAACAAGTGTGTACAATAAGAATTAGCAGTCAAGCACACGTTTGGTTAGTCCGTTTTCAAATAAAAAACTATCAGTGCTGTTACATCTTGTAAAACAATGCCCACTGCCCGAAGGTAGACCACAATATGTGTTTGTGTTAAATGCAACACCATCCCAATGTATTCGTATCGGTTAACAATTCGGTTGAGCTGCAATTTGATATCAATTTATGTATCATTCCATTAAGGAGGCATACCTGTGTACATTCGTACAAGCACATATGCATGCAAGCACACATACAAGCGCATTATGTACGTACACATATATATTCAAGTAAGTATTCTAACTTACGTAAGTACGCACATGCACGGACATGCACATATCCATCCATCCATACATACATACATACATACATACATATATATCTGTATATAATATATATATATATATACGTGCATGCATAGATACTTACATACATACGTACATATATAAATGTATATAAAAGTACGCACAGGCGTGCGTGCGTAAATGGTTACACATTTATTTTGATGCACATTAACAAAAATGTATAAGCGAGCGAAAAATGAACAACTCAGAATACGTCCAAAACATGGAATTCTACGGTCACTAGCACCCTCATGGCTCGTCCTGTCCCGACGATTTTGTTAACATTTGAAAGGATGCACATTGTGTTATTCTAGCGTCATTTATATTTCTCGGTAACTGTTCATAGAACACCTATAAACAGACCTACTATCGTGCCGTTTTCGGTGTTCTGTACGGTTCCGAACGATGTTGGCAGTGGGTACTAAGTACAATAATCTTCCGATTGCGGCGCTGTTTTCCTCATTTGCATAAGTTCAGACATGCGCACTTCGCCATTTCTTTATTTCATGTTATAAGCTCCACCCACTTTTAAACCGCAACGAAACAGATGTGCTTTGATCGCAGCAAAGCCGATATATATCTACGTCGGCGTGACGTCACAATATCGTACGCCAACCAACGGGTCATAATTCCTTGCGTTGGTTGGTTGATATACGTGATTGTGACGTCACGCCTATTTCTTGTATGTCATTTTAACATCCGTTTGAAAGTGGGCGGAGGTTATACCATGAAATCCGATAGTGGTGTCTCAATCGGTAGATTGGTGAACTGTGTCGACGAAACAACATCGTTCGCAGCGTCTAATACACCGGAATCAGCAACGTTGTATGTCCGTTTATAGTTTATTTTAGAAATGACTCTCAGGAAACCATACATATATGTTTGAATAGCAGAAATCGTAAGCTTTCAAACGATATCAAGATTGTTTCGATTGGACGAACCGCAATGGTACAAGCAATCGTTAAAAAAGCATTTTTGTTACGTGTTGTCAGTTGTTCATTTTCGCTCGCTTATCTAGTTTTGACATTACGCATGCACGTAAGCAGAAACACAACTACTCGCACACGCCCGAGCTCAAAGTAACGCGCGCGCGCTACATCTAGATATGTGGGCCTTCAATTGTTTTAGACTTGAAGTTATCTTAATATTGTTGTATTTAGTGTTGTCTGTCTACACTTTCTCTGTCGTTTTTCAAAACAAAATACGATCTACTTATTGTTGTTGCTCATTTTTTATATTAGCTAAATTTTATTTGTATTTTACCAATTTATGGTGTGCAAGTTCTTCCCACAGAAGTCGAGGTTGAACAGGTCTGCCAGAGAGTAATAAATAAAGCGCTTTGAACATTTCTAAGAATTGGTTACCGTCCTATAAGACCTTGCCGTCAATGTGTTATTTAGTGCGTGAAAATGGGACACAAAGCCATCGCAAAATATTCTACAATCTGCTCTTCAGCTCTTGCTGCAGACTCATCAGATGGGCGTCTGAAGCAGTGAAGGGTTTTCATACACGATATAAATGCCCGGGTTATGTTGCATTTTCTTGGTCTGTTTGTTTAATCTAACTGAAGATTCACAGGACAAACTGACACCATATGAAAAATACTGTTCATGGTTCCAAAATAAGATTCTGATGGCAAGTATTAAAAGTACATTGGAGTTGTATTTGAAATTTGGAACGTTTCAAGTTTAAAATACAGCTCCAATGTAAGCTTAATTCTTGCTATTATAATATGACACCTGCCAATCAAGTTAACCACTATCACATGCCGTATCCATTCTACGCAACACCCATCCTATTTGTTTAGTCTCCTTCGTTTTCTACGATATCCCCAGGAATCTCAGATCATCTGTTTCACAACGATATTTTTCCGAAAACTAAGCTCTTGCTCTTTCTATATCTTTCTATGACGTATAGGTCGTTTACACTGCTTCTTGTGGTGTGTTGAAGTGCTTTACACTAACTAACATTTAGGATATTAACAAAAAGGGATCATATTCTACATTTGTCGAACAGGTTTTGTTTGTATTTCGTTGCATATAAATTACGGCTATTTTATTATATCCGTCTCTTAAACTGTGTGACAAGCCACGTGTGCTCGGCAGTATTTTTTGTATCGAACACTCGCCTCAGCTTCAAGAGTCTGTTTTATATCGATCAGTGAAGACATAATGAGTTGAGACGGAAATTTACAGCACTCTTTTGATGGACACAAATGAACAGTTGTTCTAATTATATTAGTTGCAAACAATAAAACTCGTAAACGAAACGCTAAGTGAAGAGGCGTGGTTGGATGTAATTTGCATTTGTTGAACACTTTTTTGTATATTTGTTCGATTCTCTAGAATGAAAACAGTTAGATGTTTTGCATATATCACCACAAAAGTATTTAATAATGAGCGTTTTAAAAGCATGACATGTTTATCCCAAGTAATTTGTTGTTAAGTACATTAAAATGTTGGCTAATTTTGGGCGTTGCCTATGTACTACGGACGAACGATACTAGGGCCATAATTCCATCATGTTACATGCAATGGTACTTGCCATTTTGCATTGCATTGTGCAAATGCCATCACGCATTCACATTCTACTTCTCTCATCCTGTTTACATTAAAGTTCTTAAATTCGTTTTCTCAAATAAATTTGCTCAAATATGTATGCTCAAATATATTTGTTCAAATAGTTTTGGTCAAATGCGTTTTTCTCAAAACGTTTTGTTGAAATGCGTGTTGCACAAATACTTACTTGTTTAACCTTTTGAGGTGGAGGTGTCCTATTAAACTACACCGACTTGCAAATGCTGAAGTTTCATTTGAATTTTGTTAGTGTTATTATACTTTCATGTTAAGAATGCGGTGCTGTGATTAAACAATCACATTCATACAAGTGAAATTGACATAATGTGCGAAGAAATCAACAAAATGTTGTTAAAATGTCAAAGGGCTCAGACTTCTAACAATCTAATATTACTTTTGAGACGTATCCTACGGACGTTATAATTCATGGTTTTAAAATGTATTGTTTTATAACAGACAATACAATATTTTTGATTTGATGTATCATGCTCTTAGACATAACAACTATCCCATAGGTTTAAGCCAAAATATGTGTCCGAAATATAAAACTAGCGTCTAGTAGTTTCCATTCAAGTTGCACAATAGTATGCATCATCAATTAAACTATACTGTTCCACGATTTATAATTATTTCTAGGTAATGAAATTTGCTATATAGCGTGGTATCAAGTGGTGTGGACTGTTCAAAGTGAGGTTCATTCCTACACTTTTTATCAGACGTGTTCGTTCGGACACTATCAAGATTTTCTGCTAAGAATACACAACATGTAATTTACAGCTCAACACTCACACTAAATATTGGGGGCTCAGCCCCTACCGAGTTAGTGACGTCTTCTTGGTCTTTAAGTAAAGCGTTCAACAAAGTGTCAAACAATAAACTTTTCATAAAATCCAGTACTACGGAGTCAGAGGAAAAACAAATTACTGGATCAATGCAGTCTCAGTTCTCCGAGTCAACAAGATGTCGTTACTGAGCAGACCTCTCGGTCAGCTGACGTCCTCTCTAGAGTCCCACAAGAAAGAATGTTGAGGTCAATGCTGTTTATGCTGTACATTATTGCATCAGAGAAGAAGTGAGCTCACAAACACGCATGGATGCAGAAGACATCATTGTTTGTCACCAAATACACACTCCTGCTGACCACTTGAATCTTGACTCGTCTACCGGGCACAGACATGGCAGATGGACTTTAATGTATAAAATATATCTCAGTTACCACCAAGAGGAAGCTATCGATCTATGATTACTACATGGAGAACCAGCAGATATCATGAACTGACAATCAGGACTACCTAGATGTTACTATCGACATAAAGGTATTGTGGCAGCCGCACATAAAAAATGCAGAAAAAAAGCAATTACAAACACTTGCCTAAGTGAACAGAATACTGCATGTGGCGCCACTTCAAATGAGGAAAACACCATACGAGGTAATCGTACGACCAACACTTGAGTATACCACTTGTGCTAGGGCATCCCACACTAATACTGGTATTCAGAAAATAGAGCAAATGCTGCATTCCGCAGCTAGCTCTGTCACTGACGATTACCGCGATATATCAAGCGCGACGGCTATTTTGCGCTAACCTGAAGTGGAACTCCTTATACAAGAGACGTCGGTTAAGAGATGCCACTATGTTTTTGTTTAAATTCACCACGGACTAATGCGCATCAGCATCCCTTCCATCATTACCACAGCAGATGCCCGCACCAAACACTAACCCAAGCACAGACTACGAAAACTGCCTACCAGCAATCGTTCCAAGTACGCTCTATCCTACTCTGGAAGTCACTCACACATGAAGCGTCTACTGCGGAAGTATTCCAGAGAGCCGCTCTCCCAGTCATCCAGTCATTGACATTATAATTTATAGATGTCTGTTTGGTTTTACTCATGGACGGCACGTTTTTATTTTGGCTTAACTATTTATTAACTTATGCACTTATTATGTTTGCATCACAGTTACGTTACAAAATGCAGGATATTGAAATATCACTTTTAGCAGTATATTCTTAAAGACTTGAAGTAGGCATACCAACAGGAAGTACTCGCTGAAATGAATACGACGGCAGTGTTAGCAATCAGATAATTACGAATAACAACGACTAGATAATTACGAGCTGCCAGGCATACATATGATGACGACATCAATTTATGAGTGAGTACCGTGAACTAAAGAAGCCTTCTTGAAAGGAAACACGAAAGTGAACACAGAAAGGATTACAATAACGATTCACGAAAAAGAGCGATGTGGTCACATAATCGAATATCGTAGGAAATTTCCTAATCTCAAAATTCAAAACTTGCTTATGTGTATTTTACATTATGTATGGCTCTACGTACATGTGCAGTGTTCGTGTAACAGGTGAAAAATACATCGAACTATCGATGTAATGCAATGAATACAAAATGCAGCAGGCTATAGGTATCAGTGCATTACCTTTAGCTGTTGGTTGCAGCACTATCTAAATATCCGAACCGGACGCGGCAAGAATTGATGTTGAGTTGGATATTGCAATAAAAATAACCCACAGGTGTTGAACAAAATGAGATTGTTTTGTCGCAAGCCATACAAAAGTGGCAATCCGTGTCTACCCATCACGAAACACACACATATATTGCCACTCAAGGTGCCGAAGACTTGTTTCTCCAACAATTCACGCTATCATATGACCTGTAAATGCAGACTATGGAGACATTATAAAGCGTTTGTTATTGACTTCCGCACCCTTCGATGCCCAGTGCTTACGATAAAGAAACCTAGACGAAAATACAGTCAAAACACATCACGATTGAAGTGATGTTGGTAACACAATGCCAAATGGAGGTTAATATATGTTTTATACTATTGAAATAATGACATATTCATATTTAGTATGATATCCAAATTGAACGGCATGAAACATAAACGTTGGTTTCACAAAAAGTCCTCCTAACTTTTATGCCGTGTGCTATAAGGATATACTGCACCGGGAAATTAGTTTGGAAATAAGTCTGTCATTGACGACAGGTAAGTTCTCATACAAAAGTTGCCCCCTGTTTTCTTTCACAGTTTCTTTATTACCAAACGCTGCATCGAGATGACCAGACATGTTAAGGATTCCAACATTGACGTTGCCCTACCACAACTCCAGCTTCACGATGAATATTCGTATTTTAAGTAAGCCAGCTTCAATACGTTGCTTCTTTCTTATAGTTTCCCAACGAATTTTCGAGACTTTTCTTTTTAAACGTGGTCAAACAATTAGGCGATCTCATCTTTCAGCTATTCCTTTTTAGTTCCATGTTCTTCATTTAACAAGATTTAACAAGATTGCCACCCGGAGAATTAACTCTAGGTGGCAGGTGGACAAGGAAGCCTTTGGCTTATCGAGAGTCCCACCCTTTTATCTATGTGTATCCCGCCCTTCTGAAGTATATGTCGATTTTATTTTTAAACACATTCACGCTACTAGCACCCATACAATCAGCAGATAATCTGTTCCATTCATTTACAGTGCTTTCTGAAAATGAGAACGTTCTTACATCTAATCTACACTGCTCCTTTGCTAATGTAACTTCATGTCCTCTAGTCCTTATATCTTTCTTAACTGAGAAAACAATATTTCAGTTTTGGTATCATTTTAGTTGCTCTCCTCTGTACCCTTTCTAGCATATCTATGTCCTTCCTGCGATATGGCCTCCACGCTTGAATACAATAATCTAAATGAGGCCTAACTATTGTTTTGCACAGCGGTATTATTAGCTCTTTTTCCTTACACGTTACGTTTCGCCTAATTAATCCAAGGATTTGATTTCCCTGTGAAGCTGCAATTCCGCACTGCTTTGAAACCTTCATATCAGCACTAATGGTTAACCCTAAGTCCTTTTATTTTATAGTAGTACTTAGTACAGTACTTCCCATTTTATATTCTACCTCTTCGTTCCCATGTCCTGCGTGGGGGCATTTACATTTCCCAAAATTGAACAGCATTTCCCAGTTTTCAGACCATTTCATCAACTTGTCAAGATCATCTTGTAAATGTTGTCTCCATCAGTTTTATTCCTTCTAAACAGTTTGGTATCGTCCGCAAATTTCACCACCTTGCTTGTTATTTCATAATCCAAATCGTTGATATATATTAAGAATAATATAGGTCCTAGTACTGATCCCTGTGGTACCTCACTCAATACCGATTTCCAGTTTGAAGCCTCCCCATCAACTACTACACGTTGTCTTCTGTCAATCAGCCATTTTTCTATCCAGTTTATTATACCATTTACTATGCCATGGGCCTTTAGTTTAAGCAGTAATCTTTGATGTGGTATTTTGTCGAAAGCTTTTTGAAAATCTAAGTAGACGATATCTACTGGTGATCCCTCATCTACCCACTTAGTGATGTCTTCAAAAAAACATAACATGTTTGTTAAGCATGACCTAGCTGTAAAACACATGTTGAGATGGGTTTATCAAGTTATGTTTAACAAGAAAATGTATACTATTTTCTTCGCTACCATTTCCGGGGTTACAATTAATTGTCCTAAATAGTCTGAATCTGCCCCCTTGAACTTAGCCTCTGGTACTGGCAGTGAACTAATATCGTCCCTGGTAAACACTGAACTAAAGTACTCATTCAGGTCTTCTGCCATTAAGAATCCCTCTGATATTATATATCCAGCACTATCTTCTAGAGGACCGACCTTATCTTGAACTTTCTGTTTGCTTCGAACATACGCATAAAAACTCTTGCTGTCATGTTTTATATTACTCGCTAATTGTTGTTCATAGCTTCTCTTTGAATTTCAAATTTCAGCTGTAGGTTGGTTATGTGCTTCTTTATAACTGTAGTAGTCTTCATCATTTCCAGTACATCTATATGACTTCTCCACACCATTTGTTTATACTTAATTTTTCTAATGGCTTCTTTCGATAAGTGTATCTTTTTTGACCGTTTCCCTTGTTTTTGAAGGGTACACATTTATCAACTATGCACTTACTTTCACTCTTTAATATATTCCATCATTCTGTTGCTGTCTTATTTTTCAGTGTGTTATTCCAGTATATCTTTGCTAAGTATTTCCTCATGTCCATACATTTGTGGTAATTTCTCCTATACTGCGTTTTAGTATTCCTTTCTGATGTTATTTTGATGGTAAAATGTATCTGGCTGTAATCAATACTCCCCAGTGGCTCACATATCATGACATTGTCCACTAATTCATTCTGTGAGGACAAAACTATGTCTAACACATTCTCACCCCTGGTTGGTTCTAGCACATGTTGAGAAAGGAAAGTATCTTGAACTAAAACTAAAAACTTGCGGTCCTCACTCCCCATACTCTGTAGAGATTTCCATTGTATATGCCCGTGGTTAAAATCCCCCATAATAATACAGTCCCGTTTGCTTACTTCCCTATAGCGTTTTGTATTTTTTCATTCTCTGATATGCTTATGTTTGGACTTCGATAAACTAAACCAACAGTTAACGTTGAGTTTCCTGTAACTATGTTACACCAAACAGCTTCTTCGCAATCTGCTTCTCTTTCTAATTTTATTTCATAAGCCTGGATAGATTCTTTAATATATAAAATAACTCCACCTCCCTTTCATCCTATTCTATCTTTCCTAAACATTACATATCCTGTCAATCCCAATTCGGCATCTGATATATCGGTGGTGGTCCAGGATTCGGTTATATGAAGGTCAATATCTTCTATTATAATGTGTAGTTCATTTCTTTTGTTTACTATACTCCTTGCATTTAAACAAACACATTAATATCCAGCTTCAGAAGAGTTTTCCAGACTGTTCTTTGCTGATTTATTTGTGCTCTCTTCATCTATGCCTCCAGTTTCAGGCTTTTCTGTGAGTCCCCCCTGCGAATCTAGTTTAAACAGATGCAACCTGTCCCACTGTCAACAGATCGCAGCAGGTTCTTTGAGAAAACTGCTGCCCCCTTTCCACTAAGATGGAGGCCATCTCTCATGTACATATCTTCCCTCCCAACAAAGTATCCTCATAATTCTGTGAATCCCACCCCCTCTTCTTCACACATCTGCTTGACTAGTGCGTTGATCGCCATCCTCTTGCAGTTTCTATACATTGCCTTCCTCCCAATACTGGCAAAGTTCCTGACAGAATTATCTGTTCAACTGTTGTCTTCTTTAGCTTCCTCTCTAACTGTCTATACTTCTGTACTATCCCAGTTATTCCCTCCCTGTCAGCATTATTTGTTCCTACATGCACCAGTATAGACCCTCCCTTGCCATGTCTCCATACCTTCTCTACCCTGTCAGTCACATGTTCAATCCTAGCCCCCGGTAGACAAACAACGACGTCCTTACCCTCGCTCAGTGTCTTGTCCGTCTTTCTCATAATGGAGTCGCCCATAAATACCCTCTCTTTCCTCATTTCCCCCTCAATCACTGCCTTAGAATAGCTCATTCTTCGGTTTGCATCTGTCTGGTTGTTGTCTTTTCCCCCTGTCGTCTTCTTTCCTGTCACATTCTCTTCCGATCCATTCTTTCCTGTCGCTTTTTCTCTCGTCACCTTTCCTCCTGTCAGCGTCCCTTTTATCGACTTCTCTTCTATCACATTTGCTCTCATTTCCTTTCGTCCCTTCTTCTTTCCCCCCATCTCATTTTCTTCTCTCCTCCCGTCCCATCTTCCCTCCCTCCTTCTGTACGGTCACTTTCTTCCCTGTCACCTTCATGCTTGTCACGTTTTCTGTCGTCGATTTTCCAATTTCTTCCCCTCCAATCACCTTCCCTCCTCTCAATCTCCTTTCCTCAGTTTTCTTGCCACTGCTATTCTCCTTCAGTCTTGCAGTATTCCCACCTCTCTCCCTGTCGTCCCTCTCCATTCGAGCTGTTTTCTTTCTAATTCCCATCTCCATTCCCTTCACAATATCTGTCAACCTAACTATCTCCTTCTGCAGACACTCCACCTTCCAACACCCAATGCACTGAAAGGTGAATCCTTCCTCCATGGTTTCTGCCCATGATTTCCCACAGCCGGACAATACAAAATCTACCCAGCTGTGGCAGTGATCGCACACTAAGTGTCGCTATGCCTTGGCTTGCCGCTTGCAAGGCGCCATATCCCTATCAGAATTTATTTAATATCGTAACTAACTTAGTCTTTATAAAGACTGTTTCCTGTGTACTACAGCACACTTAATGTTACAGGTTTCAATTACACAGCCGACTATTTTTTCTATCACGAACGCTAACATTACCGGTAGTGACCTAATTTAAATACAATCAATTATGTTACGTTAGGCTGCTTTATTTATTTATTTAGGTTACGCCGCCCGACTATCGCGCTTGCTTAATTTTAACAACAATGCTACCTAATTAAAATATCTAGCAAGTACTGGCTTACACAGATATTATCTTATGTAAGTAGTTTGATGGTAGTTACTTTATCTCCTATATATTCTACCACATAATCAGGTTTGTTAAATCTTGTTTACAACTTATCGAAGGCTAAGTTACCCTATTACCACTCAATATACTAAGGTGTTCTAAAATACTTTAACTAACTAACTTTAAACACAACTGCTACTCAATATATGTTTACTGCAACTTTATGAATGATATTAAGGCAAGAATAATACTTATCAATCAGTAATTCCACTTGTTTATCAATTTTTCTGCACCAACAATTTCTATGATCTATCACCGCCAAATATAGCCTCGAAAAGATGGCATGGCAGTTACCACACCGCGGTGTGGAAGAGCTGCGTTTCTTGGTCCGCATGAAACTCGTTCAAGTTTATTGATTCTGGGTTTCGTTATAGCGAGTGGACACCGGAGATCATGCTCCATCTATAGCTTTTTGCGACATTTTCTCTTCGTGCGCACGAAATCAGAGAACACAGCCTTACAGCTTCCATAGATGACAAAAACTCTGAGACAGTTTCAGATTCGAAATTCGTCTTGGCATCTGAATCGTCCCTGAGACCAAGAGGCTCTGGCTGTGCATCCGGTGCACATGTCAATGGCGCGATGAATGGATTCCTCAACAGCCGAATTGTTTGACTAGATATATCCGGGAAGTATCTTGTGAATTCCACCTCCAATGCTTTCAGGTGCTACATGTTATCAAACGCTGTGTTGTGTCTTCGCAGTTTTCGGCGACTTCTGATATCGTTTCCAACCTTGCGAAGTTGTCTAATTCAATCTTGCGCCTCCTATTCCCCAGCCTGTGCCCGAAGGCTTTGATTTTTCCAACAACGTCAATCATCAAGGTTTCTTTCCCCTGAAGTTCAATGTTCAGATTGTTGAGTTGACCAAAGATGTAGATCCATCCGTCGTCTGTCCAGGCTAAAAGAAGATACCCTTTGTTCTGGATACTGAGGAAGAGCTTGATTCCCTCTCTGAGGGCAAGCACACGTCAAATAACATTCCCTTTGGAGATCTAACTGACATGTATGTGGAAGAGAAGGATTTCATAGGCAGAGTCCATGCCCAGATAACGTTTCTTGAAAAGGCGTGAGTTGATGGCATTTTTTGCACGACGGTCACAGCTTTTACGACTGTGTCAAACGTTTCCAGGAGAGATCCTGTGATAGTGTTTTTGATGCAATGGCCTGTCTGTCTAGCATGCAAAACAGTGAGAAGGCACGTGAAACGTTTCGTTTAACGAGGTTTACAAATCCTGTTCGAGATCGTTTAAATGGAAAGAAAGTAACAAATTGCACTAGCTATAAACAAAATTGCATTTCAGGCAATACTATTACTTCCAATACATTACAATGCAGTCGACGAGATCGAGTGCTTCGCGCCAGCTTGTTTGGCGCCCGTGGTCGCTAAAGATCAACACGTCGAAAACAGAATGAACAAGTATCAGCCGACACGCTGACCGCATATAGGAAGAGTGGCGTATGACACGCAAGCTTGGTTCGCTCCTCGGTGAAGCCGAAGACGTCGCTCGCCAAAAGCAGCAGGCCAATGTCGCCTTCCGCAATCTGTGGACACTGTGGTTTAGGCGATCACAGATCTCTCTACAGCTGCGGCTACGGCTATACGCATCTTTAGTCGTGACCGTGCTGACGTACAACATGGGTACATGGGGACTTACGAAATGAGAACTAGATCGTCTGGATGCGTACCACCGTCGTCATCTACGCCTGATAATCGGCATATGTTGGCCACATCGCATTTCTACCGAGCCACTGTTCCACCGTTGCCGATGCCGCCCCATCAGCGAAGCTGTCATAACTGCAAGATGGAGTCTATTCGGGCACGTGCTCCGTGTGCCAACCGATGCACCCGCTCAGCGAGCGATCGACAACTATTTCGCCGTGGACACAGGTGTCAAGACATACAAGGGTCGACTGCGAACGACTCTGCCGACGGCTTTGAGCCCGGACCTACGACGCATAGGTCGCTACGTTGACGTCCCGACAGTTGGGGCTGGATATTTCAAATTAAGAACATATCATATTAATCCATGGAATTGACCTTTCAAATTATTTTTTGTACGTATTTATTAAATTTTAGTGCAATTTCTACTGACTTTTTAACAAGTACTGTTACGTTTGTTATCATATGTACATTTTAATCTTATACGTGTCTATTTATTTATATATTATATACGTCTGCCACGCGAAAGTGCACATAATAATAAATAATAAAGTACATTACACTCGTTAATGATGGTTTGAACTGCCAACAAGAAGTGACAGACGTAGACATTGCAGCGGCATGACGATTTGATTTGCGCGTTTTGTGAATATCAAGCGCGAGTAGTGGTACGTTTTAGTAGTACAATAATAATTTTTATGAGGCGTCCTCCACGGTCCCCTGTAATTGCCAAACGACCCCGCGAAGGCCACGACCCCCAGTTTGAGAACCGACTCTAGACTGTAGATATCCCCATCACAACGATGCTTGTCGTAGAACTGCCAAGTGATGCAGTAAGCTGAAGTCCAAGGTCAAACTTGGTCGCTGTCAATTGATGCATTTTTGAAATTGTGCGCTTTCGCAAGCGTCTTATAATGACAACGGTTGTATATTTACTTTCTTTAACGACACAATGACCTCGTCATATATTTTTGGAAAAGATATTGACTCCCATCAAAATGAGATACTATGTTGAGCTGTTACCTTTTAAGGTAAGTGTGGAGCTAAGTTCAAACAAGGTCACCGTGAAATGATGAATATTCGAACTTTTGGAACACGGCGAACATCATAAAGTTACAATGACTCTGTATCGTCTTCCTTTCTATAGAAACATCATATACAGCGGACCGAAAGACCAATTTCTTTCTTTCAAAATGAGACATGACATCGCGGTGCCATTGATGGAGTTTGTGTGGAGTGACGATCACACAGTGTCACCATCAAGTGAAACATGTTCGAAGATGATTAATCCCGCAAACATAATATATAATTTCAATGGTGGCTTTGCGTTACCTACCTCCTCATGGCCATACAATATATCTTTGGGTGGCCTAATGTCTCCCTGTAAATAAGGGATCCGACGGGGTGCCATCAAGTGGTGCAGTAGGTGTGGAGTGAAGGTCAACTAAGATCACCAACAAATGATGAATGTTAAAAACTGCGCAATTACAATGTTTGTATATTTCCTTTCTTTACGTACACTAGACCATGATATAAATACACCTTTGCGTATATGGGATAAAATTACAGACGTGGGCTTTTTGATGTGGAATCGCCATATTTCCGTCCCTGATAATGCCCTTCATGCAACATTGTGCGTATTTACGCGAGTTTAATCCATCAGTGAAATGCTGTTGTTATAGCGGTGAACATTTGAATTTATGTTTCTATGGTCTCTAAATCTTTGAGATGTACCAATTAAGAGTTCGAGGGGTGTCACCTTGGCATCCTACGTCATTTATCGAATTTGACTACACGACGTGGAATTGATGTCGAGCGCAATGGTCGAACTGACAATCAATATATATTACCGCAAAAATACCTTGTATATCATGTGTATCATGTGTAGCATGTGTAGCATGTGTAGCATGTTTAGCATGTCTAACCAGATGGTTAGAGTGTCGAGCTGATACGTAGATGGTATTTTGGTTTCGGGTTCAAATCCCTTCAGAATACGTTTTAGTTTAATATATTATGTTATTTTGTTTACTCTTTAAATGTCTTTATTTAAAACAAACACAATCAATGCAAATTCTGGAAGATGGTATACATATATGGTGGATAACATTGATACAAGTATCTTTTGCCAGATTATTCCTGGCGAAGTCACGATTGAATTGATTGAATTTATGAGATGTTGGTAAGATTTTAGTAGGCTGACACCGGTATAACTATGTTTCTTTTGTTCCAGCCAACTGTGCTGGGATCGAGTTAAATTAGCGGGTAGACACATTAAGTTCTTGTAGTTTACTTCAT
The DNA here is from genome assembly GCA_963995525.1 of Escarpia spicata. Lineage (NCBI taxonomy): Eukaryota > Metazoa > Annelida > Polychaeta > Sabellida > Siboglinidae > Escarpia > Escarpia spicata. The sequence goes on along the minus strand of OZ023216.1, from coordinate 51,115,757 downwards.
TGCACTGCCAAAACATGACACCGATTGCTTATGTAATCAGTATATGATATAAACGAACGTTTATTCAACAACAACAACTACGTATTATTGAGTGATGTTGGTGTTGTTGATGCTGCTGCTGCTGCCGATGCAGATGCTTGACAAAAAAAAACATTTAGATAACAAGACTTCACCGGTCGGCTGCAGTCGTGTGGACATTTTCAATGTCGTCAGATAGCAGCACAGAGTAATGCAAACTGCCGCCGATGATAGGACCGTGAATGTAATCAAGCTATGTACAACATGAACACTGGGCAATTGTTTGTTATCCGGGCCCAACGCGACTTCTTCGTTATAACTGCATTTTTGCGTAAATAATACTAACAGCAGAAGAAAGATTATCATCATTACTTGCTTAGGTGAGAATACATCGATGAACGCATTTATATTAGTAAAACTAATGTTGAATAGTTATAATTGGACTAGGTTCAACTAATAACAGAAAAATAATAGTATAGAGTAGAAGAAAGAAAACCAGTATAAGACAGTCGTGTCTAAATAAAGACCTAACCGTTGTATACGTTTCATGTTTACAACTAGCAACTAACAACCACTTCTATTTCGACGGAATATCAGCCTTCTTGGATCGATCAAATATCTTGCTTTGACAATCCTTGATAAGGATGTTCTCGTTGTACGTCCAAGTGTCCAGAAGGGTGCCACGTTTTCTTTGATTGCGTGCTTCGCGGGCGAGCCGAGCACGCCGGGCGTCAGATCTTCTTTGACGAACATCTGACTTTCGTTGGTGCTTGTCTTCAATTTGCTTCGCTGTCGGAATACTTCGTTTCTGCGATGTTCATTGAGAAATGTCATTATCACATGGCGAGGGCGATATGTTTCTGTCGACAGGTGCATTGCTCCGATTCTATGACAACGGGCGATATCGCTAACCGGGAGCAGTGGGGAAACGCACATCGTAGTGTTGATAATCTCAATAACTGTGCCTACTAGTTGGTGATCACTGACGGTTTCCTCGATACCCAGGAAGCGGAGATTTGATATGCGGGAATATTAGTCGTATCTTCCTAGTTGGATTTCGAGACCTGGAACTGATATCTAGGACCAAAATTCCCTCATCTTTTGCTAGTAAAACTGTGGTGAGTTCGTCAATTTGTGATTTCAAGTAATGCATTCCGTCACTTAAGTTTTTTGGGTACATGACTGTTTTCATTTTGTTCAAGACGATTTCGTATGTTAGTATTTCTTGTGTTATCAGCATAAACCGGTTCACGTCGATGTCATCCACGTTGCTGTCCGAGGTGGTGGAGTCCAGCCGCGCGCTTCGTTTTGGCTTAAGCGTGTTTCCAACAATGGGAGTAGGTGCCAGACGGTTACGACAACCGTTCTTATAAATGGATGCCTCAGCTCAAACAGCTTCAATCAGGTGCACTTTGCAAACATCAATTCAACTGAATGCTTTCTGAACGAAATTATTGACAAACAATGGCGAATCTGGTTCCACACACATTAATTTGTTCTGTGTACCACTTTCTGCTTACATCCTAGTCCGGGTTCAACATTAAATTCTCATCGATCTATTTCACTTACCAGCACTCAAACACGTGTCGCCATGTCACGTGACTAAAAGCACAACATTCATTGAAAAACAAAACTGGAGTTTTTAATAAACGATTTATTGAAAACGTAAGCTACGAAGTTAAAAATGGTGTCAATTATCTATACCACTGAAAGGAGCGAGTCAGAAAAATGTAATTTCCTACTCTTTAAAGTTCGCACGTTCGTAGCGTCCTTATCAACATGAACATTGGTCCCAGAGTTGCCATATCTGCGCGTGCATTCGTGTGCGATTGTGCAAGTTACGCAGACATTTGCACTGTATTCGATACGTGCAAATATACATTCTGTGAGTTTGATCATAGTGCCTGTTACCTAAGCAAATGTTCTCCTTCATGAACACCGCAAACAGGCAGAATTATGAATGTATAATCTTAGATTTGAGCCGAAAAAGAGGTTTTGCCATGAGTGGATTCGGGTGGGTTTTTTTGGTTGTGAGACATATCACCAACGAACCCATTTCAGGTCAGAAAGCTTTGTTAAAATTGTTATCCAACCTCTATGGACCGCGATCACTTCGTTGCTGCGACTAATTTAGAACCTCTTCATGTATCATACATTTGATACTGGTTAAAATACAATTGGAAAAGACGCATACCTGGTTTTGCAATATATAAGAATGGTGTACTGTTTAATGGTCAAAACAAACACACACACACACACACACACCATAAATTTATGATAAACTAGTGTCTGCATGTAGGAATGATATGAGCGAGAAGCGCCCATAATATTAGGGCCAATGTTTTCCTTGTATGTATTTTATTTTAATTCCAGTGAAGTAAGGTAAAAACTATAGATTGTCTGTGAGGAAATATCGAAGGGCGCAAAAAAGAGGGATTACGAACACGTAGCGCATTTATGATATTAAACCTTTTAGTAAGCACTTAATATGATTAGACCGGCTGTTCCTTTTGTGTCCGCGAAACGTATGCCGTAGTGAATCCGACAACTTGTTTTGTCTGCGCTGAACAAAACTCGAGTATGAGCTAAGCGGTGGAGCAGACAATTGATAATACACACGCGCTGTGTCGACATCGTTCATCCCCACTATAGGGGATGGGATATAATGAACGAGAAACACTGTAGTCACACAGCGCAACACAACCATGGAGAGATGTAGATGAAAATAGTTCGCATTTAATGCGCTTGTGCAATTTTCGAAAGGTTAGTTAGTATGGACACAACAATGGCTTGACAGGCAGTGCAGCCGACCGAGTATGCGCTTATGCGAGAGAGCATTGATGAAATACTGAAGCGATGTCAGACAGATTGGCAATCACATTGGAAGCAAGACACTTATGTGCTTGTCTTGTGCGTGTGTGTGTGTGTGTGTGTGTTTGTGTGTGTGTGTGTGTGTGTGTGTTTGTGTGTGTGTGAGTGCGTGCGTGCGTGTGTGTGTGTGTTTGTTTGTGTGTGTGAGTGCGTGCGTGCGTGTGTGTGTTTGTTTGTTTGTTTGTGTGTGTGTGTGTGTGCGTGGGCGTTAAATACATTATGTTTGCCCGTTGCACTGACCTTGCAGTTGGGACGGATGCAGAAATTGAACGTGTGACACACTAGTATCCGTTACGGTGCACCAGTTCCCACTTTACGCTTCCCCGACGTTTCGGCCCATGACGAGTTCGGCCCACTCCAGCCCACGCAAACGGATGGTTTCGAGTTGAGCCAAGCAACCATGTTTATAGTTATGTTTTTTCTTTGTCGCTGTTCTCCAACATTCCCAACTTAACCATCAAGATTCAATAGAACAAATCCAAATTTCCAATCGTTATTTTTGTTAAACGAGGTGACGACCAACCATCACTATTCAATGCGCAATTATACACATTTCGATATCTGAAATTTAAATTATGCATAACATTTTGTTCATTTCACAATATGCATTTGGCTTACCAATGTACACCAAAACAACAAACATAGCATAGTTGTTTTAAGACACCAATTACTTGTAGTACCATACATTACTGGAAACAAGCTCGACAAATATTTTCAGCACGCCGAGCACTTGAGGAATTCGAGTTGAAAACCGCTTGTGATACATGAATTAGTATTAAATGCCATATCGGCTATTAATGCAAGGTCACTTGTTAACAGAACATCTTCAAGCCTAATACATATATATATATATATATGTATATATATATATACATATATATATATATGTATATATATATATATATATAAGTATACATATATGTTTTCTGTTTTATTACGAAATTATTGTATTGCTTCGTGTAAAATACGGAGATGTGGATATTGAATTATATATTTTGGTGGTGATGGTTGCCATGTATGTTTGTAGAAAGTTTTTGCAATCGTCGGCAGCATGTATTTCACCAGCGTCGTGAAAAGAATACTGAAAAGATTAACTTCTGGTTAGGGGCGCGGTCGATACTTGTAGACATCGTGCGTTTGAGTCGACGATCTCTCGCTAACGATAGTGCTAACCGAGCAAAGGAACGAAGTGGACATTGCAAGGGTTCTCACACAATGTTCGCAGGCATCTGGTGACCCACCAGGAAATGGCAGGTGTAGACCAACGGAGGGGGTAACGTAATTATTAGAACATGGGATACAGTGGATTATAGTCCCCTTGCTGCCGTTTCGAACTTTGAACAGATTCATTCAGTATATGTTGCTCCAGTTCACTAACCTGTATGAAGGAGGACTGCCTACATGCATTGGTGTATTTATTTGTATAAGAATATTGCTGGTGCAGAAAGTGCAACGTGGACAGTTTTCTTCCAGAGAAGTCGATATTGTCTTTGGTTGATGAGGTCTGCTAAAGGGTGAACCAAAAATGCTTTGCGGAGTTTAAAAGGGTGATATTTTATTTTCTATACATGTATACGTTTAACAACGCTTGTCCGTGCATTGGAAAGATCTTGTCAACTGGAATAAAAAGAATAACTGCACGGTTTGTCGACAATTGTAATAACTAAAGGTGATCCTTTTTCCAATACAACTCGAATAGCGATGGTCTATGTGGTGTGATCGATTTGCTTAACCGAATAAATTGTGTATCTAAGTCCTAAGACACCAATAATACGGAGGAAAACCGAGCAAAGATGGGGGCGGAATATGAGTGACGTGCAGCAGGAGATGGGTCGCGAAATGCGAGAGATGGGGCAGGAGATGCGACAACAGATGGGTGCGCTGCGCCAGGAGATGCTGGCTATGTTTACGGCGAATACGTCACTCGTGGATGTAGCCAATGATTTTCCAAGTACTCTGGTTACTGCCATGGTTACATCCCAACGGCCAACAGCGGAAAGTCTGCTGGAAGTCGCCATTGTCCCTTCCGATACAGGTAACGTGGCTTCTTCGAATACTTTGTTGTAAGTGTTGTTTTCCCCGCAACGTACCTACGTAATCAAATGTCAAATATAGTGTGGAATAAGGAAAGTCGATTTATCTTTTTGTCATAAGTTTGTTCTTAACACCCAACTATCTAGACCTTTTTATTCTAGATTTAGTGACTTCACTGATTGAGTCAGTGAAGTCACTGTTACGTATTCGTGGGTTACAAGCTTATTTCATTGTGCAGTTGAAAAACTAGTTTTGAGAATAGTAATTTAAATTTGTCGATGTCATTGTGGTATATTGTGTATAATTGTATGTGTAGTCAGTTTAACATGTAATGCTCACATTTTAATATGCTGGTCTGGTGTCACCTCTGCGTCTCTCTTTGATTGTGTGCCCTGGAGAAATCGTGGCCATCTTCCGTCAGTGTTTATCTTGACGAACTTATTATGAATTTCCCTGTTGTGAGATTCGTGGTGCATTAAGCACAGTTTTGTTTGATTAAAAGTGTTCTTCCTCCTTGTTCTCTGTTGTACAGCGATGTGGGTCAGGTACTGTAAAATGTACAGCTCTTTCTGTTCTTTTTCCCTCTTGCTTTCTATCTGCAGCCCCCTCTAGCCAACGTTTTCTCGCAGTCCTCATACAGCCGTGGACTTCATCATTTCATGCGTCCTTCTTGTTGTATTCGCAATACTCCCACAACAGTTGTGGTATTCCTCTTTTCCTGAGTCATTTGTGTTGTTTTCTTCCTTTACTAGCTTTACTAATTTTCCTGCATCAACTCTAACCAAGTGGACCTCTCACATTTGCCCTGTTATGCTGTAATGCACTACAACCGTTTTCTTAAGGTCATTCAGTTACCACCCTCCACCCTCTCTGTTCATGTTATTCTCCGATCCCAATTGTTCCAGCCAATTTGTAGTTTGCGATCCTGCTGATCTGGCAGCGCCATTGCACCATACTATACAGGCATGCAGGTGTTACACTGCACCATACCATACAGGCATGCAGGTGATATATTGCACCATACCATACAGGCATGCAGGTGTTACACTGCACCATACCATACAGGCATGCAGGTGTTACACTGCACCGTACCATACAGGCATGCAGGTGTTACACTGCACCATACCATACTGGCATGGAGGCGTTACACTGCACCATACCATACAGGCATGCAGGTGATACATTGCACCATACTATACAGGCATGAAGGTGATGCATTGCACCATACCATACAGACATGCAGGTGATACATTGCACCATACCATACAGGCATGCAGGTGATGCATTGAACCATACCATAAAGGCATGCAGGTGTTACACTGCACCATACCATACAGGCATGCAGGTGTTACACTGCATCATACCATACAGGCATGCATGTGTTACACTGCACCATACCATACAGGCATGCAGGTGTTACACTGCACCATACCATACATGCATGCAGGTGTTACACTGCACCATACCATACAGGCATGCAGGTGTTACACTGCACCATACTATACAGGCATGCAGGTGTTACAGTGCACCATACCATACAGGCATGGAGGCGTTACACTGCACCATACCATACAGGTATGCAGGTGATACATTGCACCATACTATACAGGCATGCAGGTGATATATTGCACCATACCATACAGACATGCAGGTGATACATTGCACCATACCATACAGGCATGCAGGTGATGCATTGAACCATACCATACAGGCATGCAGGTGTTACACTGCACCATACCATACAGGCATGCAGGTGTTACACTGCACCATACCATACAGGCATGCAGGTGTTACACTGCACCATACCATACA